>CM058234.1:68653096-69253096 GCA_030180135.1 Orychophragmus violaceus | reverse complement strand
CAGTTGAGTGTTAAAGAACTCGTAGAAATTGAAGAATTGGAAGATGGGATCCGTGATATTCGCAATGCATCGATCGACGCTACTCAGCAACGGTCGTTGCAAAGCGAAAACAGAGAACCTGTCGTAACAAAGTCGCCCAGCAACGATCGACACAACACCAGTGACGATCGACGCAAGGCGACTGCAGAGAATTCAGAACCAGAGAAGCCGAAACAGTCGAGCAAAAGGGTTTACAAACCTAAAGTGCCTTTTCCCAAAAATTCCAGGAAAGCCAAGAACGATAGACAGTATGCCAAATGCAAGGAGTTCATTAAAAATGTGAAATTCGAAGTGCCTTTGATTGACTCTATGGAGACTTCTCCTGTTATGAGAAGATGTCTTAAGGATTTGCTTGTTGGTAAGTGGTCTTATGAGGAGAGTGTAATGATGATCACGGAGGTATGTAGTGCGGTAGTTCAGGGCAGAATTCCTGAGAAACTGAAAGATCCAGGGAGCTTTGTGTTGGATTGTGCCTTCTACAGGAAAAGGTTTGAAAGATCCCTATGTGATCTTGTTTCTAGTGTGAATCTTATGCCCTTCTCTGTTGCTAAGAGACTTGGAATGACTGATTTCTTTCCAACTAGAATCTCACTAGTCTTCGCAGACAGAACAATTAGAATCCCTGAGGGAGTACTAGAAGATGTGCCAAAAATGATTGGTAAATGTGTGATACCTACTGATTTTATGGTTCTGCAGTATGGAGAGGAACCAAAGGATCCACTGATTTTGGGCAGGCCTTTCTTAGCTACTGCTGGTGCGATGATTAACTGCCAAGGAGGTAGAATAATTCTTAATGTGGGTGATCTGAAGATGAGTTTTGATATGGACAAACTGGTGAACAGACCAACCATCGACGGACAGACCTTCTATGTGGACACACTAGGTGATTTGGCTGCAGAGTACTTTCACAAGTCACATGCTGAAGATCCACTAGAAAGAGCTTTACTGAGCTCTATAATGGAGCTGGAACACCTACAAGACGAGCCTGCAATCTGCTATGCAAAACTGATGGATTCTGCTGAGCAAGTGATGAAGTTAGAAGTGTCTGCCGCGACCTTACATCGATCGACACAGACTAAGCATCGATCGTTGCAAGTCGACAGAGATTGGGCAGAAGAAAAAGCTCCGAAAATTGAGCTGAAACAACTCCCATCCGGGTTAAGGTATGCGTTTCTCAGACCTAATTCGACTTATCCAGTTATAGTTAATGCTAGTTTGAACAACGCAGAGCTCACTTTACTGCTAAGCAAGCTGCGCAAGCATCGCAAAGCTCTTGGCTATTCTCTTTATGACATTTCAGGCATCTCTCCAGAGCTGTGCATGCATCGGATACATCTTGAGGACGAGTCTAAGACATCTGTTGAGAATCAGAGAAGGCTTAATCCTAATCTACAGGAAGTGGTTAAGAAGGAGATCATGAAACTCCTGGATGCTGGGATCATCTATCCTATTTCCGACAGTGATTGGGTAAGTCCAGTCCATGTAGTGCCTAAGAAAGGTGGAGTTACAGTTGTGAGGAATGAGAAGAATGAGCTGATCCCTACTAGGACTGTGACGGGACACAGGATGTGCATAGATTACAGGAAACTCAATGCTGCAACAAGGAAGGATCATTTCTCTTTACCCTTCATTGATCAGATGCTGGAGAGGTTAGCAAATCACCCTTACTATTGCTTCCTCGATGGATACTCAGGTTTCTTTCAGATTCCTATCCACCCAGAGGATCAGGGAAAGACCACCTTCACTTGTCCATATGGCACATTTGCTTACCGTAGGATGCCTTTTGGACTCTGCAATGCACCAGCTACTTTCCAGAGATGCATGATGTCCATATTCACTGATATGACTGAGGACTTTATGGAGGTATTTATGGATGACTTCTCAGTCTATGGGTCATCTTATAATGAGTGCTTGGATAATCTGTGTAAGGTACTGACTAGATGCGAAGAAAAACACTTGGTTCTTAATTGGGAAAAGTACCATTTCATGGTCAGAGATGGCATTGTGCTTGGACATAAAGTGTCTGAAGCAGGAATCAAAGTGGACCGCGCTAAGATTGAGGTAATGACCAACCTTCAGGCACCTGATTCTGTAAAGTCTATAAGAAGCTTTCTTGGACATGCTGGTTTCTATAGACGGTTCATCAAGGACTTCAGTAAGATTGCTAAACCACTAACTGCCTTGCTATGTAAGATACCAAATTTGAGTTCAATGCGGATTGTCAAACTACATTTGAACAAATCAAGCAGGCATTAGTGAGTGCTCCAATAGTTTAGCCACCGGATTGGGAACTACCTTTTGAGGTTATGTGTGATGCAAGTGACTATGCTGTAGGGGCTGTTCTGGGGCAGAAGAAGGATAGAAAGCTTCATGCTATCTATTATGCTAGTAGGACACTAGATGATGCGCAGAGAAACTATGCAACCACAGAGAAGGAGCTGTTGGCTGTTGTCTTTGCATTTGAGAAATTCTGCCCCTATCTTGTTGGCTCAAAGGTGATTTTGCATACTGATCATTCAGCCTTGAAGTATCTGATGCAGAAGAAGGATGCTAAGCCAAGATTGTTGAGATGGATTCTGCTGCTTCAGGAGTTTGACATTGAAGTAAGGGACAAGAAGGGGGTTGAGAATGGAGTTGCTGATCATCTTTCAAGGATGTTGGTTGAGGAAGACGTGCCCATTAATGATTACTTGCCCGAGGAAAACGTCAATATGGTCGGGACAGTGTTTCAGGCGGATTTGGGCAAAAATCCTCAAAACTGTCGGATAAATCGCACTGCGTCGATCGATGCCACATCTGTGACGATCGATGCAGGTGTCGAGGATGCGACGATCGATGCAACCTTATGCGACGATCGTTGCAATGCGGAAACAGAACCTTTCACGGTTCAAATTGGAGACTATGTTTTCGAGGTAGGTGCTGTCGCAACCACTGATCGACCCTGGTACGCGGATATAGCTAATTACTTGGCTGCAAAGGCTGAACCAGATGATTTGAAGGGGTATGCAAAGAAGAAGTGCTTCGGGGAGCTCAGACGATACTACTGGGATGAGCCTTATCTCTACAAACACTGTTCAGATGGTCTTTACAGGAGATGCATTGCTGAATCAGAGGTTCCAGACATCCTATTCCACTGTCATGGATCAGACTATGCTGGACATTTTGCTACATTTAAGACAGTGTCTAAGGTTCTGCAAGCAGATTTTTGGTGGCCTACGATGTTTAAAGACACTCATTCTTTTGTCTCTCAATGTGATGTCTGTCAAAGGAGAGGGAAAATCAGTAAGAGGCATGAGATGCCTCAGAATTTCATTCTTGAGGTTGAGGTTTTGGATTGCTAGGGCATAGACTTTATGGGTCCTTTTCCCTCATCCTATGGGAATAAGTTTGTTTTGGTTGCTGTGGACTATGTATCTAAGTGGGTGGAAGCAATAGCTAGTCCAACCAATGATTCTTCGGTGCTTATTAAGCTGTTTAAGACCATCATATTCCCGAGATTTGGAGTACCTCGGATTGTGATTAGTGATGGAGGATCCCACTTTATTAATAAGGTCTTCGAGAAGCTCCTAAGGAAGCATGGAGTTCATCACCGAGTTGCTACTCCTTATCACCCTCAGACCAGCGGATAGGTCGAGGTCTCTAATAGACAGATCAAGGAGATCTTAGAGAATACAGTTGGGAAGACAAGGAAGGATTGGGCAGCAAAGCTAGATGATGCACTATGGGCTTACCGGACTGCATTTAAGACACCTCTTGGGACCACTCCATTCCATCTTCTATATGGAAAATCATGTCATCTGCCAGTGGAGCTTGAGCACAAGGCAGCATGGGCTGTAAAACAGATGAACTTTGATCTTAAGTCTTCTGCAGAGAGGAGATTGGTGCAGCTTAATGTGTTGGATGAGATTAGACATTTTGCCTATGAGAACTCAAAGCTGTACAAGGAAAGGACTAAGGCCTATCACGACAAAAATATTGTCTCTAGACAATTTGCACCCAACGATCAGGTACTTTTGTATAACTCACGTTTGTATTTGTTTCCAGGTAAGCTGAAATCAAGATGGTCTGGTCCTTTCAAGATCAAAGAGGTGCGTCCCTACGGAGCAATTGTTCTAATCAGCAAGGAAGGTAATGAATTCACTGTGAATGGACAGAGGGTGAAACACTATTGGGCTAAGGCCGAGATTCCAGTAGGTCAGATTCTGCCTCTGGATGATGCACCCTTTGCCTAGATCAGCTGAAACGACAAGCTATTGACGTTAAAAGAGCGCTGAGTGGGAGGCAACCCACTGTTTCATTTTTTGCATGTTGATTTTTGGTGTTTTGTAGGATTTTACGTTTTGGTTTTGGTTTTGGTGAGTTTTTTGTCTGCAGGTCTCGGCCAAATCGCAGTGCGTCGATCGACACCACATTCTGTCGATCGTCACAACACGAGAAATCGCACTGCAGTGGTCGTTGCGGTCCTGAGCAACGATCGACACACGACGAAAAATCGCCTAGCAACGGTCGATGCATTTATGCAACGGTCGATGCCTGTGCGACAGAGGTAAAAATCAGACAGAACTCAACCCATCCATTAACATATTTTTCTTTCTTTTTACCAATCCTTCGCTTGACACTACTGGGGACAGTGTGTCTTAAGTGTGGGGGAGGTGCTACTAACTTTATCTTTCTGTTTTCTTAGAGTCAGTCCAATTTTCAAAAAAATTTGTTTTATTGAGTCAAAACTAGTTTAAGTAAGAAACAATGAACTTTGGAGGAGTTAACAATATCTTGCAGGAACTTAAGTAACCATCGGGATGAAGTTGCAGGACCTATCTATGATTGTTAGAAAACCCCATCACAGATCAACCTACTGAGGACACCCACATCACTTTAGGTATCAGAGGATCCTTTTACTGACTTCACCTTTAATACTGACTTAGTTTTCTCATCTAAGGGCTTGGTATACCTTGTGTCGGATTCCCTTGTTAGTTCTGACACAGCCTGTAAACCTGTCCTATTTGGTTCCCTTCTCCCCTTCCATAAAAAAAAAGATAATAAACTGAGGATGAGTTAGTAACTCCGAAGTGGTCTCTGGGAGTGGTAGCTACAACTATCATATCTTGTGCATCCATGGAATGTGTCCAAAGTACACCCCTTAACGGGAAGAGCACTGATAAAAAAATAAAATGATACCCAATGGGGAAAAATCAGAATGCTAAGGAAGGGAAAAGAGAGGAAAGGGACCAAAGAAAGATAGTATGGTGGTCTAGAGCTGGCAAGGTAAGAGTCCATGTGCCTTTGATCGATACTCCTTAGGTGAGACCGCACTTAAATACTTGCAGAAGTCCGTAGGGAGAATTTGAATGCATGAATGTGATTGTGGAGTTTACTTAGGACAGTTGCTAAGTGTGGGGGAAGTATATGTTGGTCTTGATATCTTGTGATTTATTCTTTCAGTGGTTTACTAAGGGGAATCTGAGTGTTGTTGCTTCTAGGACAAAAATAGTTTCTGAAAGTTTTCAAACCTCTTTACCATGTTTTAGTTCTCTGTTTTGCTTGAGAGCAAGCAAAGGCTAAGTGTGGGGGAGTTGATATATCATGGTTTTACCGGTTTTATGCCATGATATAAGTGTGTTTTAGAGTCTATTTGTGTCTCTTTAGAGTCTTTTACAGGTTTTATTAGGTACACGCACGTTTGGAGCTAATGTGGTGATTATGGAGCTTATTGGAGCATTTTGGAGATTTGGTCCGAGAGATAGAACTCATTGTCCAGTTTTGGGATCTGCATCGATCGACGCACACCTGCATCGGTCGATGCACAGCGCGAATGGGCCAGACTCGACGGTTTAATGAAGTATGCTGATATTGCAGAAAAGCCCAGAAGTTCCAGATATTTACACAAAAGCCCCAAAACGTGTTTTAGCTATTTAATTAGGTTTTTAACTATACGCTTAGATACGCTATCATAACTTAGAGCAGAGAGTTTTTAGAGCTTTTGGGGGCTAATCTGATCCTGTACTACATTCGTTTTGGAGAAGTTTTCGAACCCCTTTTATATTCTAATCTCTTTTATGATTTCTATGAATTCATTGATTATGTTTACATTATCTATGTATGAGTAGTTTCATAGTTAGGTTTAGGGTTTCTCATAGGGATTTCATGACTTGCTAGATATAATTAATTCAGTTAAGGATTCACATCAATAGATGTTCTTCAAACTAAATTGTGTTTAATGCTAGTTCTAACCTGATCAATTAGAATCTAGATCTTAGGTTGCTAAATACGACACGATAGTGTGGTTTAGAATCTGAACTATTTAGGTTGAGCAATTTAATTACTCGCAAAGGAATTTGGTTTAATTAGATTGTGAACATATCAAACTTGGAATTAAAGCTGGTTTAACCTGTTAGTAATTGCAAAGTAATTTGGATTACTGCACTTAGACTTAGAGAATTCTCGCAAAGGAATTTGGTTAATTCTATATCTGTGTTTTGAGTTCTAGAACTGAGTTTAATTAGATCATGGCGGAATGATTTATCTGCTTGTCTGATTTCCTGAGAACGCCCTAGACTTAGCGCCCTTAGTTTATTGCTTACAACCACAACCTGCTACTAGTTTACTTTCTTGCTTTCTTTTCAGTTATTCAATACAATTTTCCTTTTAATTTCTCCTAGTTTTAATCTCTTTAAGTTCTTAATCCTATTGTTGCCTAGAGTCCTCATGGATTCGATCCCTAAGTACTACATTGACATTACTGTGCACTTGCAGTTAGTATAGGGTAAAACTCTAGACCTATCAGGAATCCATTCCTAACTTTTGATTTTTTTACGGGACAACACAAACCGAGTGGATATTTCTTCCAGCTCACCACCAATTCAGGATAATAATCAACATAGGGAGTGTAATGAGAATGTAAGCTTAATTAAATTTGCTTGATGAAGCATTCTGTCTATTTCAGGAATCCCTTCCTAAACATTTGTTTTTTTTTCCCCAGGATAATGCAAACCAGTGGATCTTTCTTCCAGGTCACCACCTATTCAGCAGTATAATGAAGATACTGAGTTAAGTGAGAATGTAAGGAAACTCTTCAAAACTGTATGTAAAATTCAGACATAAGATGAATTCAAGTATTTTATTTTATGTAACATTCTGTCTTTTTAAGGAAACTCTTCATAACTTTTGTTTTTCAGGATAATACAAACCGAGTTGATATCTCTACGAGGTCAACACAAACCCAGACTTATTATCAAGATCCTGACTCACAGCTACCCACTCAGGTTCTGTCTCGTAATGGTACACAAAAGGTAACACTTTCCCTTGGAAACAATATTACATATACATGAATCAAATATTGTGTTTACAGGTTGCTAATGTTATCCTAATGTTTTGTAAGGATCAAATTGATAAAGCTGCTCGAGGATCCAGATGTTTCCAAGTCACCAACTCTGGAAAAAGATCAAGCTGAAACATTAAATGTTGAGGTAAACAACAATTTGAATAGATTATGGTATTTGATATAGAGATTAGTGTATTGTAGAGTTTAGGGTATTGCTTATAAAAAATTTAGAACAAATGAATTCTTCAATTTTGTTCTAGGGTATAGATCTTTCTTCCAGCTCACCACCAATTCAGGATAATAATCAACATAGGGAGTGTAATGAGAATGTAAACTGAATTAAATTCACTTGATGAAGTATTCTGTCTGTTTCAGGAATCCCTTCCTAAACATTTTGTTTTTTTTCCCAGGACAATGCAAACCCAGTGGATCTTTCTTCCAGGTCACCGCCTATTCAACCGTATAATGAAGATACTGAGTTTAGTGAGAATGTAAGGAAACTCTTCAAACTGTATGTAAAATTCAGACATAATATGAATTCAAGTATTTCATTTTATGTAACATTCTGTCTTTTTAAGGAAACTTTTCCTAACTTTTGTTTTTCCATGATAATACAAATCGAATTGATCTCTCTCCCAGGTCCACACCAACTCAGACTTATTATCAAGATCCTGACTCACAGCTACCCACTCAGGTTCCAGATGTTTCCAAGTCACACACTCTGGAAAAATATCAAGCTGAAACATTAAATGTTGAGGTAAACAACAATTTACATATTCAGGAAGGAGATCCAAAATCTAGAAATTTACATATTTTCATAATGTCCTTTGATGCATAAATTGAAAAAGAGTTGGTGAATGAACAAGATGTTTCCAAGTCACCAACTCTGGAAAAAGCTCAAGATAAAACATTAGAAGATGGCCAGATTGATAAAAGGGAATGTGGAGGATCCAGCTGGTAACAAATCTCCTGTTTTGGATGATAAATCATTAGATGATGAGGTAAGAATTTCGGTTTATTTTGTTGGTTTGGCAATAAACAATTATACATTATTAACAGATTAATAGAAGTTTTTATTATGTTTTGCAATGGACAGACTTATACAGATTCTTTAGACAAACTGGTAAATAAGCTTTGTATCAAGTCTTCTAATCAGGTAACATATATACATATTCAGGAAGCAGTACCAAAATTGTTAAAAACAAGTTGAAAGTGTCTTCTTGATAAAAACTATTATATAGTCTTTGACGCAAGATTCTACACAACCTCTGACGGGAAGTACTACACAGCCTCTAACAAAGAACACCACACAGCCTCTAACGCAGAACACCACACAACCTCTAACACAGACTCTGACGCCAAATACTACACAGCCTACACAGCCTATAGTGGATGAAGATAGAGGGTTTGAATTGACGCAAAAAGTTGAAGCTTATTACAAATACACCTGGTGTAAAGGAAGCATTAAGAGCCCGTTGACTAAAGGGAGATTCACAGTGACTCTAACTGATACTACTGAACTCGTTGAGTTCCATGCAAGTGAACTGCGAGCAATTGAAGAGGTATAATTGAAAACAATTATTTTGATTAAGTTGTTTTTAAAAATAAATGAAACTAACTAGTTCTTTGGTGTACTTGGCAGAAGGAGGAGGACAATGTAAATGTTTCATTGTCTGCTAATCATCCAAGTCAGGAACAACCATCAGAATCGGTATGTAATAAGTTAAAATTAAGACAATTGAAATAAAATACTTCAGAACCTTGTTTTTTTTTTTACATTTATTCTTTCAGGAAGATCTTGATTCAGATGAACAAATCCCTCCTGAAAAGGAGAAAACTGATAAAACGAATAAGAAAAGGAAACAACCTGATGAGAATGAACCGTTTCTGAGAAGGAGCAAACGAGAACCCAAAAAAACAAAAACGACCAAGACTCCTTACAAGGCAAGAAACCATGCATTAATGGTAACACCAAAGATGAATTTAGTTGTGGATCCATTCATGACTCCTGTACTCCCTCGTTATTCAAAGTATCAAGACTGGATGGAATTACGAGGCAAACATGCAAGGTTATAGTGTAAATAACTAAATATTTAACTATGTAGTTGTGATCTTGTTATTGTGACTAGCTAAATTTTTATATTATCCACAGACCCCTTGTAATTGATGGATGTAAGGTGACTAACCATTTTTTTGAAAGCATCAAAAATCCAAAACATTCAATGGATACAGAGGTAAATATTTATTGTCTACAAATCCTATTTTCTTATGAAAGATATGATTGTGTAACATCAACGTTAATATTCATCTTTTTATTTCTCATCACATAAGTGCAGCTTTACAAGTGTTGCAATCCCGAAGAAACGACAATGCTGCTTGGTTCCATAATAATCGGCTTCCACAATCTTGCATCTGCTCAATGAGATTCTTCTATTATTTGGATGGTGTTTATGACAGCTTCAAGAAACCTCCTCAACCCATAAAGCGTTTGATTTTCAATAAAGAGATAACTGAAGTTATAACAGGTAAATTTATGTGCTTATGTTACTGTGAATAATTCATTCTCTGTGTTATGTATCTCAGTTTCTGGAACTATTTCATTCTCTTTGTTTGTCAAAGTTTATTGAACTATTATCCTGAATTATTTCATTATCTGGATATGTAACAGGTAAAAGCTATCCTAAAAGGAGATGAGATAAGGATTTGGAGGTAGTGTATGGTGTTACACGTACACCAAAAGTTAGACATTGGATTGGAATGGTGATAAACCTCAAGAAAAGAACGATCACATTCTACAATTGTGATCTTCCTTCTGAGGATATTAATGCTTGTTTTGCTCAAGTGAAAAAATATGCAGGTATAATCATATTTGTAGTGATGTTTTATTGATTATTTATGTTTATTTTTACTGATGTTTGGTTGATTATCTATGGCCATTTGATGCATAGATGATTCCAGCCTTGCTTGAGGAAGTTTCTAAAGAAGATTTCAATGATGTTACACCATTTACTGTAAAGCACGCAAAAGATATTCCAAAGACTAGTTTACATTCTAACTATGGTCTCTTTGTTGTGAAGATGTTAGAGTGCCACTCCCTGGGGATGAGAGATATGTCAAGGATTGCTGATGAGAATGCACATGACATAAGATCAAAGTTAGCTTGCAAAATCTTTAAGGAGTTTATCGAGACTATGTTGCAGAAAGAAAAAAATGTCATCTAGTTGAAGAAGTTTAAGATATTATTGTTGCTTTTGTTTTTCAAGTTGAAGAAGTTTAAGATATTACTGTTGCTTTTGTTTTTCAAGTTGTAAACCTTTGATCTTATGTTGAGTTGAATTCTTTGATCTTGTGTTGACTTGAATGTGAACTTACATTTTAATTACTAATGTCTATCAAACATGACTTGAAGGTTATGTTTGGCTTTTAATATTTCAGGAATCTTTTACACACTTTTTGGAAGTTTTTCATATTTCTGGAATTGCTTTCAAAATGTCATTCTAGTTTATTAAGAGCGATAAGATCTTATTTGATTTTGATTGTGAAACGTTATTTGATAATATTATATGAATTCGTAAACAAACAAGTCCGAACAGATAGCCCAGATGGTTTATACACTTCATTCACTATCCGAGTACACAACGACCCTCATGCCCCAAGTTCGAATCCCTATATGGGAATTGTTTGTTTTTTTTTGCTGTATTCAGTAATTCAGAAATCCTTTACACACTTTCTGGAAGTTTTTCATATTTCTGGAATTGCTTTCAAAATGTCATTCTAGTTTATAAAAGTAAAAACTGTTTAAAAACTTGGAATTGCGAGAATCGAACCTGAATCATTTGGTTGAAATGTAGTGTATATTGGAATATCGAGTAGTCATTGGGCCAAGGTAGTATTCAGGAAGCAGTTACACAATTAGTATGAGCCCAACAAAGCACAAGATAATTGGTACAACAAAATAGATGTAATTGGAAAAAAGCCCAACAAAATAAGAAAAGCCCAAAAATGTATACGCATTACACTACGAATTCCAATGGTCTACGTCATCTCTGCAAACGCCTTTTCATTTCGTTGCTCTATGAATTTCAAGAGACGCAAATCTAAATCTACGAATTATTCTTTGTCTTGTCTATTTAAGAGAGATGTATAGTTTTGGCCTAATCAAAAGTCATCTTGATCATAGAGAGACGAGAAAATGGGTTTCAAGTTTAATCTTCTTCTTTCCACAAAATCTACAAGAAAATCCATATTTCGCAAAAGAATGAAGCCAATTAGATGCAATATACCTCATCTTCCCCCAGATATCATCCACAACATTTTGCTCAAAAAAGTGGATGTACATATACCGAGTACGTCAGTTCAAAAGCGGTTTGTCGATCTTGGAAATCCATCCTGGAGACGCCTTTGTTTCTGCGTGAGGTAGATTTGGTGGACATACAAACTCCTATCAGACGTTATCCAGGTTTCTCTAATTTTAAGGAACAATGTCTTCGAAACAGTAATCTCTATGCTCTGTACTTGTTGGGTCTTAGCGACATGTTTAGAGCAGGAAATAGAGATGTAGGTTTCCAGTTGATTCGACAAGCGGCAGATGGAGGTTATGATCTTGCTATATACGCAAGGGCTTCTCTTGACAGAATCATGAACCCATCGGATCAGTATGATGGAGAGATTTCAACAGAATTTGCCCTGAAATGCAGAAGGAAGCTTTTTCTTGATAGTATTCAACAGCGGATGTATCAACTTCCACAGTGGTTTGAGGAAGCAAAAGCCAATATCGACATCTACAGTGTCAACAACTGTAACTGCGCTCCATATATCTGGGAAATTCGTAGAAAGGAAAGAGGGTCGTGTCTTAAGTGTTTCTGGACGGAGGAGAAATGGTATTTTGCAGACAAGTTGACGAAAAAAGTTCTTGTTTGGCCAAATTAAGCAAAATCCATAAGATGACTTTTGTTTCTTGTCTTTTTTTGGATTACAATGCCATGTTTAAACTTCTTTTTTTGGATAATTTGTTGTTCTTCCTTTTGATAGTATGGCATGATTTATTTCAGTTAATGTTGTTCTAATTAAAACAAGTCCTTCTAAACCCAAACTGGAAAGCCTTACAAAATCAAAAAAATTATATGATAATAAGCACATAAGCAAATGTATGGTGGCCCATTTACAAAGCCTTTCTAAGTCGGAATTACAAAAATGCTTAATACCAGAATCGAACATGGGTTTTTTATGTTTAAAGAGTAGCAATAAATGGTTGAGCTGCCATTAAGCAAGGTTAGTATGTTGAGAATTGTTCAAAAACAAGTTTATTTAAACGTAAAAACAACAAGTCGTAAATCTGGAAAGCCTTACAAAATCAGAAAAAAATTATATGCTAATGTATGGTGGCCCATTTACAAAGCCTTTCTAAGTCGGAATTACAAAAATGCTTAATACCAGAATCGAACATGGGTTTTTATGTTTAAAGAGTAGCAATAAATGGTTGAGCTGCCATTAATCCAGGTTAGTATGTTGAGAATTGTTCAAAAACAAGTTTATTTAAACGTAAAAACAACAAGTCGTAAATCTGGAAAGCCTTACAAAATCAAAACATTTATACGATAAGAAGCACATATGCTAATGTATGGTGGCCCATTTACAGCCCATTTGCATGGTTGATTTTCCATTGGGCCAAGGTATTACATTGAAATTAGTTCAAATTAGTGTCTCTAATATCCTTCTGCCCAATAACAAAATTTTCTTAAGCAAATCTATTTTCGAAAGCCCATTTACCAAGCCCATTTCAGAGTAACAGTTTTTTAAAAATTCAACTTTGCGAATGGATGCAAACATTGGAAATGAGTAAACCTGAGGAAGGAGTGTGAAAAATAAAGTAATTCATGTCTCTTGGTTTTTTAACAACCACCTTTTGACTCTCTATATAAAGAATTGTGTTCCATAATTGCCATAACCGTGCTCATTTTCAAAAAGCAAATATGATAAACAAATACTGGTATTTACCACCATACAAAATGTATGTTTATGAGACACGTTCAGTTACAAGGGCAAGAAAGGCCATCATACCTTTCAATCTTCTTGCGCTGCCAGAAGATCTAATCATGAAGGTACTCATTCATACTTGTGAGGACAACTTTATCGACTTCAAGCACTCGAAGATAACATGTAAAACCGTAAGAGATATGGCCGAAAGAGAAGAATTCTACCAATCAGTTGATCTTGTTCGTTTGCGCAGAAACTATATTGGCGAAACAGATGCCTTCAATCATAAGTGTTACCAAGCGGGTAACACATCAGCATTGTTTTTGAAAGCAATCTCTGACTTCCTTTACACGGAAAGTCAAAATGATGGAATTGAAGCATTGAAGAATATAACCAATCGTGGTAATGAAGTGGCGATATACTCATACGGTATGATAAGGAGGACATTTAATAAAGATGGTGACGATGAGTTGTTTGGAAAGTTTGAATTCACGAGAGAATCTGCTAAAAAACTTGGAAAGATTGTTAGAAAAGTTGGCATAAAATCGTGGCCTTCGAATCCACCAGAATTCATCAAAGCAAAGCGATTAGAAATCAATATGGAAGGAGTTCTTTATTACCCTTGTGCTACGCTTAACAATTGGAGAACCCCGTGGAATGAAATTGAAAAGGAAGATAACATGTGCAACAAATGTTTTTGGGATATAGAAACAGAGTTCTTCTCCAGAGTCATTCCATATACATTCAAAAAGTGGAAATAAAACTATTTAATTTTGCATTATTTCTTTTTATGTTTATGAACATTTTTCTTGTAAAGGAAGTATATTTGAAGTCTTAATGCCTAATATTTATTTTTTTGAAATGAAATCTCAATGTTATTTGTTAAGCCATTGGAACATGTTAATGTTAGTAGAATATTGTTATTCAGTAAAGAAATACACGTATTCAGGAATCGTCGTAATTTAACACATTTGTTTAGTCCAACTTAGAGTAGATGCATGATTCAAACTAATAGAAAATGATATTCAGGAAACCGTTTTACATAGTTTGAATAATATTCCAAAATCATTCCATAAGAAGCACACACCACACCAAGTTTCTAAGGCCATTACATCATAACATCAATTATCACTTTACCCATATGAGAACAAGTACAAGCAGAAGAGCAAATGCCACCAATAGAATCTTCGGTTCCATGTCAGGGAATGACTTACTCTTGGTTATCAAAAGTTTCTCTAGCTTTGCAATCCTTTCTTCATTCTCTGTCTGAAGTTGGTTATCAATCTCCACATGAGCTTTTTAAATGTTGTCACTCATGGTCTGTGATTCACCAACTGTCAAGAAATGCATTTTTAACGACATTTCAGCAAAATTACTGTTAAGAGCGACTAGATCTTCAGTCACAGCCTCATCCCACCATTTCCAAATGTGGCACTCTCCATCGTCGTTATTAGAACAAGTGAAAAATCTTCTACCTGGGTCCAATTGAGAACGGCATGTGTCGAGTGATAGATGCATAGTTTATAGATTTTAAGCTTTATAATTTATTATATTTGCTTGCATATTACATTCATTTTCATGTATTTAGATATAAGATCATGCATCTAGGAACTAGAATTTTTAGGATTGGAGTTTGTCATATTTTGGCATCTTTTGGAGTGTGTCTTAGTCATTTTCAGGTGTATTAGAATTTCTTAGGAGCTGACTTTGAATAATAAAGAGAGCATAGGAAAACAAAGCTGAGGTGATCAAACAAAATGGTCAACGAAGAGGATGAAGCTTAGTCAACAATGGTGTGTTGTGACCGTCACCATGCATGAAATGCACGACGTCGTCCCGTGAGGCAAACCCCCACCCCCCGCGTATCAAGTTTTCAATGCGGTTTGGCTGCGGTTGGCCTTGCGGGAAGAGAAAAACCGCGAGCAATAGATGAAGCGAAGCCATTCAAGTTGCGGTTTGGCTGCGGTTGGCCTTGCGGGGAGAGTGGAACCGCAACCGGACGAAGCTCCTGTGACCAAAATTACCATTTTGCCATCTCGACCCTTTCTTGTATAAATACTCTTTTATGGGTCTTTAGAACCCTAAGCTACCTAAGCATAGTTTTCTCTTTTCTTATGTTTATGATTTAGGATTTGTAAACTTTGGATCTTGAGTTTTAATTAAGTATTTATCCTGTTTCTCTTAATCTCTCTTTCTATCTATGATTTCTCATATCTCTCTTATGATTAGGGAGTAGAGTTTTTGGGTTTTGTGGATGAGGTTAATTTAGGTGGTTTATGTGATGATTAGTGATGCTTAGGACTTATTTATAAATGATCCTTCTCTAATTAGTTGATCTCTATGCTAGGTTGCAAGGAATTGTTGAATCTAGATGCTAGGCATTTTCATGCCCGAAAGGTGTTCGATGAAATGTTTGAATGAACTTTTTAGAGGATTTTCACTCTTAGCCTAAGAGATTAGATGTCTAAGGTGATTATTGGTAATGAAAACTTGAAATTAATGCTTGTTTATCCCTTAATCACAAATGGGAATTTGATCTTGATTAGGGATTATACAAAGGGATTAGTGCCAAGAGATTGGATTAGTCTAGTGATTAGTGTTCTTAGCCTAAGGATTAGCTTTGCTAAAAGGTATTTGATGAATATTAATGCATGTTTGTCTTGTAATTTACAAATGAGAATTGAATGATTGCTTGATTAGCATAGGAGTTATGAACATGAGAATGTGATTAGCTTAATTATGATCATTAGCCTTGTTTAGCAATGTTTGATTGATTGAAGAATCATTGATTGTCTCTAAAGCACCTAGTCTCCATAGCCTCATCCTAGGACCCTTGTTTTAGCTTGTTTGTCTTCTTGTTTAGTGTCTTGTTTGTTTCTTGCTTGCTTTATTTCTTTTCTAGATTGTCTAGGTTGTTAGATAAACCCTTTCTATTTGATTTGCTTAGCTTGAGTAGTTTCTTGCATTCTTGGTGTGTTATTCTTCTTGCCTCCCTGGATTGATACCTTAAGTACTATAATGACACGAGTAGACTTGAGGAATTGAGCTAGAACCTAGAAAAAGTCTATCATCAATTTGGCGCCGTTGTCGGGGAGGTGTAGCAATAGCCATTAGGATTTAGATTCTAATTTAGACTAAGATTTTATTTTGTTTTTGTTTGTGTGGTGACTAACTTTCTTTCAAGTGTTTGTTCTTTTTGGAAGGTGCAAATCACAAGGAAGAGAGCATGGCTTCAGAGATAGCTTCTATGTTGAGGGCTATGTTGGAAGCTCAAGAAAGAGAGATGACTTGGGACCCTACAAGTCATCATGGTTTTGAAAGCACATCCACTTATCAAGGTGATCTTCTAAATGAGTACTCTTCTCATGAGTACCAATATGGATATGGTGATGGATACCAATCTTGGAAAATGGAGCATGAGCTTGAAGCAACTTACTCCTCTCAATCATGTGATGAAGAGCTTCTCAACTTGGCAAAGATAGCATTGAAAGGACAAGTGAGGTATAATGAGAGCATAAGGAATATCAACACTGTTTTTGCTCAGTTGCCTCAAGATGCAAGCATTGTTGAGCCAACACATGAGGAGAATGCTCAAGTCCAAGATAAATTCTTGAAAGAAGCTTACTCTTCCCAATCATGTGAAGAAGAGCTTCTCAACTTGTCAAGTTTGGCATTGGAAGGACAAGAGAGGTACAATGAGAGCTTAAGAATGATCAACAATGATTTTGCCCAGTTGCCTCAAGATGCAAGTATTGTTGAGCCAACACATGAGGATAATGCTCAAGTCCAAGATGAGTTCTTCAAAGAAGCTTAAGACACTATCAAGGAATTTGAAATGATTCTTGGTTGCATTGTTGGTGATGACCTTGTGATAAGGTATGAAGATGAGGATGATGAAGAGAGACAATCATGGGTAATTTGATAGGGATCTAGTTTTAATCCTATTCTACTGCAAGTGCACAGTTAAGTGATTGTAGTATATAGGGTATCGAATCCACAGAGACTCCGGTTTCGATAGATTAGAACTATAGAGATTTAAACTAAGAAGAAAGCAATTTGTAGTAAACAAAATAGCAAAGCGAGAAAGTAAACAAGTAGCAGATTATCGGTGGTGAAAGCAGTTAATTAAAGGCGCTAAGTCTAGGGTGTTCTCAGGAAATCAGACAAGCAGACAAATCAATCAGTCAGGATCTAATTAATTACAGTTCTAGAACTCAAATCACAGATATAGAATTAACCAAATTCCTTTGCGAGAATTCTCTAAGTCTAAGTGCAGCAATCCAAATTCCTTTGCAATTACTAACAGATTAAACCAGCATTAATTTCAAGTTTGATATGTTCACAATTAAACTAAACCAAATTCCTTTGCGAATAATTTAATTGCTCAACCTAAATAGTTCAGATTCTAAACCACACTCTCGTGTCGTATTTAGCAACTTAAGATCTAGATTCTAATTGATCAGGTTAGAACTAGCATTAAGCACAATTTAGATCGAAGAACATTCTATTAATGTGAATCCTTAACTGAATTAAACAAGTCTAGCAAGTCATGAAATCTTTAATGAGAAACCCTAAACCTAACTATGAATCTACTCAGACATAGAAGATGTAAACATAATCAATGAATTAATAGATTGCATAAAAGAGATTAAATAAATAAAGGGGTTCGAAATCTTCTCCAAAATAAAGTGAAGTACAGGATCAGATCAGCCCCAATAGCTCTAAAAACTCTCTGCTCTTAATTATGAAAGCGTCTGTAAATAAAACACCAAAATCCTAATTATATAGGCTTAATCTCGACTGGGGCTTCTTTGTAAATACTGGAAACTTCTGGGCCAAAGTGCAATATCTTAAATCTTCATTAAACCGCCGAATCGGCCCATCTCGCTAGTGTGTCGATCGACACCAAAGGTGTGTCGATCGATGCAATGCTGATTTCTGGACAGTGAGCTCAATCTCTCGGCCAAATACTCCAAAAATCCCCAAAATGCTCCAATATCTCCAATTCTGCTCCAAACCTGATTATACCTGTAATAGATTCTAAAATAACACAAAAGGACTCTAAAACACACTTATATCATGATCTAAAACTAGTAAAAACCATGATATATCAACTCCCCCACACTTAGCCTTTGCTTGCCCTCAAGCAAAACAGAGAACTAGAATGTAGTGAAGAGGTTTGAAAACTCTTCAGAAACTCTTTTCATCCTAGAAGCAACAACACTCAGATTCCCCTTAGTAAACCACATGAAAGAATCAACCTGCAGACATCAAGACCAACATATACTTCCCCCACACTTAGCAATTGTCCTAAGTAAACTCCACAATCACATTCACGCATTCAAATTCTCCCTACTGACTTCTGCAAGTATTTAAGTGCGGTCTCACATAAGGAGTATCGATCAAAGGCACATGGACTCTTACCTTATCAGCTCTAGACCACCATACTATCTTTCCCTAGTCCCTTTCTTCTCTTTTCCCTTCCTTAGCATTCTGATTTTTCCCCATTGGGTATCATTTTATTTTTTTTATCAGTGCTCTTCCCGTTAAGGGGTGTACTTTGGACACATTCCATGGATGCACATGATATGAAAGTTGTAGCTACCATTCCCATGACCACTTCGGAGTTACTAACTAATCCTCAGTTTATTATCTTTTTTTTATGGAAGGGGAGAAGGGAACTAAATAGGACAGGTTTACAGGCTGTGTCAGAACTAACAAGGGAATCCGACACAAAGTATACCAAGCCCTTAGGTGAGAAAATCAAAGTCAGTATTAAGTTTGAAGTCAGTAAAAGGATCCTCTGATACCTGAAGCGAGGTGGGTGTTCTCAGTAGGCTGATCTGTGTCTGGTTTTCTAATAGTCAGAGATAATCTGCAGTTTCATCCCAATGGTTACTTAAGTTCCTGCAAGTCTTGCTAATCTTCTCAAAAAATCATTGTTTCTTACTTAAAAGTTTTGACTCAATAAAACAAATTTTTTAAAAAAAATTTAACTGACTCTAAGAAAACAGAAAGAGAGAAGTTAGTAGAACCTCCCCCACACTTAAGACACACTGTCCCCAGTAGTGTCAAGCGAAGGATTGGCAAAAAGAAAGAAAAATTTGTTTAAGGAATGGTTAAGTTCTGTCGGATTTTTACCTCTGTCGCTCAGGCATCGATCGTTGCACTAGGTGCATCGACCGTTGCTGTGCGATTTTTCATTGTAACGATCGATACAGTGGTGTGTCGATCGACGCACTATGTAAACATCGATCAGTCAGCAAGTTAGCAGGTTAGTCCGTTGGTTTTTGTCAAATTTTGAATCCTGCAAGCTGAAAACACTGAAAACAGAGTAAAATCAAAGCAACTAATGTATCAAATCAAGCATAACCATCCAAACATAAAAAATCCTAAGAAAATTAAAAAGAAAAAGTGCAAAGAAAAAGAAAAAAAAATAACAGAGTACAGAACCGAATGTCTGAAAATGGAGACTACGCACTCTCGCTCTCATCATCATCTATCCCACCAGATGAGAGGAGAACGGATCATGTGGTGGTGTGGTGACGGGCTGATGAACCTGTGGCTGTGTACAACTAAAAAGGGGATATACGATATGAGGATGTGGTTACCGACTATGGCTTCGCTCTTAAGTATGAGGGCTCGAGGTCAATTATCCGCGATGAAACGGCCTGCGCGGATCTGTTTCGCATGCTAAGAGACAGTCCGCCTAGACAGCTTCCCTCGGTTAATCATACGCTCTTTCCGGAACATAAGAAGGCGGCGGCAAAGGACATAGTTCGGGTGAGGCCTTTTGTCCGTCCTTTCTTTTCCTTGTGGCTGCCTAGTTCGGGCTTCATTATATATCTTTTTTGCAGGGCCTTGCTAATTACAACCTGCTCTTCGATGAGTATGATAGGGATCGGGTTGGTCTCGAGCGCACGATTAGTGAGCTGAAGAGGGATCTCGGGAAAGCTGGGAGGGTCGTTGCTGAGCTCGAAGAATACCGTGAAAAGGCGGCTGCTGCGGAGGCTCTTCGCTTGTCCCTTACGGCTGAAGAGGAGAAAGTTGCGGCTTTGGAGAAGAGAGTCGAGTTGCTTGCTACTGAGAATGCTCGGGCCGAAGCTGATGAGTTGATTGTTCGGGTATCTGATTTAGAGGGTAAGCTTAAATCGGAATGTGCTCGGCTCAGGGCTTCCCGTGAGCGTGAAGTTCTGAAGGAAAGGGAACGCGTGTCGGGCAGGGCGCAGGCTCGGCTGTCAAAGATTAGGAAGGCCAACGAGGAAAAGGAGCTCGGGAGGAGGAAGCAAATAACCATGAATCAGGCCGCTGCTGTTGCGTCTATACTGAAGGCGCTCGTTGGGGAAGGGTATGATATTCCTCCTGAGAAAATAGCCAAGGCTGATTCTGATTTTGCTCGTCTCAAGCAAGAGCTTAGCGAGGTTCAGTTCACAGATTTGGTAGATGAGGATTTTGTCATGACTCCTCCGACTGATGGTAATCGTGTCGAGGAGAATTTAGACGCATTTGTCGAAGATCCTCATGGCTCAAATCGGGCGGCCATAACTCCTTCGGTGGTAGACCATCTTCGGGCAGATGGGGTAATCGGTAGCGAAGATCGGGATGAGGACCCTGCTGACCCTCCTGAGAATGCAGCTGAAGGTCGGGATGAAGATCGAGCTCCCGAGGATGTCTAGATCCGCCTTTCTTTCCCTTGTATCTTGTTTTTTTTTGGTACCTTGTTGTAATCGGATTCGTGCCTTTGCGCACCCCCCCTTTTTGAATTATTTAGTAAATTCGGATTGCTTTCTTTCTTTTCGTTTAAAGCATGCCCATGTTTTTCCGCGTACTTAATATTTTCATTCCGCGTACTTGATCTTTTAGTGCGTTTGGTTGGACGAGTGGTATGCTCGGGTTAAGTTAGATGGTTAGCAAGGAGCGAGCAAAGGTGCTCGGCTTACCCCTTAGGACGGACCAGGACAGTTATGCGAAACTGGGTTCGGCTTATTTTTTCTGTCAGTCGTCCTTATGCGGGAACTGGGCCCGGCTTACTTGGTTGTGTGGGATTTGAGGCTATGCTCGTTGTCCCACGTGTCGGGTGCGAGTAAGTGCTCGGCTTACCCCTAAGGTCTGATTCGGGACATTATGCAAAAACTAGGTTCGGCTTATTTCCTGTCGATCAACCTTGTGCGGGAACTGGGCCCGGCTTGTGATGTATCGAGCATTTGGCCAGAATGTCGATTTGTTCGGGTAACTGAGACAAGTGTACTTAATAAAATTTTATTATTGATATAGCTGAGCCTCGTGAGAGGTTGCCTACGTACCCCGAAAGGGGATCAAGCCGATCGTAGTTCACTTTACATATTACCCAAACTCGTGTATAGCGAACTCGGTTTGGAGCGAGATGCTCGTTTTTTTTTTATTTTGAACTCGGGGTTGCCTGTTGCGTCGCCTTTTCCTGCTGCTCGGTTGGTCTTAGTAGAAGTAGCGTTTGAGTTTGTTGGCGTTCCTCGAGCGTGGAATGGCCTCTTCTTTCATCGTAACGAGCTCGTAAACGCCAGGCTTCACTACCTTGGAGACGATGTATGGACCTTCCCAGTTGGCGCCGAGTTTTCTTGCTCGGTACTCGCGAGTATTTCGAATACTTTTCGGAGGACGAGGTCGTCTTCGACGAAGCGTCGGCCCTTAACCTTCTTATTGTAGTATCGGGTGATCTGCTGCTGGTAGTTTTGTAGACGTAGCAGTGCTCGGTCCCGTAGCTCCTCCGCCTGGTCGAGGCAGTCGGCGATCATATTATTATTGAGTTTTTCGTTCTCGGGCGAAACGCTTAAATGGATCGTCGGGACGCACATTTCCGCGGGGGACATTGCCTCCATTCTGTGGGAGAGTGAGAAAGGAGTTTGGCCTGTTGTGTTGGAATTGTGTCCAGTAATCTCGGTACTGTCTCTAGAAAGTAAGAGTATGTCAATGATCAGACATAAGTCATATAATACTGGGGGTCATGATGGCTTGCTAGAGTCCGCTCATGATCTATAAGTCTTGGACTTATTGCCTCTATTATATGATCCCATATGGGTCACACGCCTAAGCTAACAGGAAAATGTGTAGGAATGGCTTAGCAGAAGTACGGTAAAAGTGCCAGGCATTTACTGTACTTAGAGAGAATAAAAGGTTTTAGCCACTGTGTGTCGATCGATGCACATGATGTGTCGATCGACACAGTGCGCGAATGGCCAAATGGCCCAAGAGGAACCGGACGAGTTTTATAAATAAAACTCGAGTATGTTTTCCTCTTTAACCCTAACCGAGCCGCCAACTCTCTCTCTACTGCGACGCCTCCTCAGTTTGGTCTAGCAGCCGTTTTCTGTGATCGCGTGTGTGAGCCTTTGGAGGATTCATCTCTCGGTGTTTCTCTGATCTCTGACCTGTTCTATCTCCTTCCGCTGCAATTAACAGGTATAAGGTGAGATCTAATCATTGTTTCTAATCAAGAAGAACCTAGATCTGCATGTTTAGGTTGGTATGAATCTAAGAATTGAATCAGGATCAACTAAACAATCCATCAGTGGTATCAGAGCTTTTGGTTCTGGTTTTTCTTGTTTAGATTCAAGTTTAGGATTGTTTTCTTGTTTAAGAAGTGTTTTGAATCAACTATTGATAAGAGAAATCACTTAAGCAACAAGGAATTGAAACCTAAACACACTTGAAATCGCAAATCCAAGCTATATTGATTTGGAATGCGATTTTCATAAAAAGGTATCGGCTGTGATCGCATGGATCGATCGATACGATCGCATGGATCGGTCGATACAACCGCTAGAGATCGACTGCAATCGCATGGATCGATCGAACGATCGCATGGATTTCGCATATCTCGGCCAAGCCTGCTCAACGCGTGAACGTATCGATCGATGCTGAGAGCATCGACCGATGCGATTGATGAATCGATCGATGCGGTTGATGAATCGATCGATGCGGTTGGTTCATCGATCGATACGGTTGGTTTTAAGGCTCGGTTTAAAATTTTGATTAAAAATCAAACGTCCTGGTTTAATAAACAGATTTAATAATTTTATTAAGTCTGGTTAAACCGGGATAAGAAATCCAAAGTCGAAAAATTGGATTTTGTGCCTAAACCAGGATTTTCTAATTTGATTTGGTTGGACCAAATAAATTGAGAAAATCCGGTTTAGTAAATAACCGGTTGACAATTGTGGTCATCGTAGTAATTAAAATTTGGTTAGACCAATTTTAATGAACCAGACCGGTTATGTCATTTAATTGGACAATTGGGTCATGTCTTGGACATGGACCAATTCTTGGGCCTCGGGCCAAGAAGTTAAAACAATTGGGCCAATTATTTGAGTCTTTCTTCAGATTAATTTAGAATTTATTTTATAAAATTATAAAGTCGATTTTAAATTAAAGTTTCCGAAATTTTGAAATTAGAAAGTTTCTTAAATTAGAAGTTTCTAGATTTGCGGGTTTTGGATTTTAAAGAAATTTCTAAAGTTAGAAAGTTTCCGTTTTTAGAAAGTTTCCAATTTTAGAAAGTTTCCAAAAATAGTAGGTTTCCAAAATGGAAAGTTTCCCGAAATAGTAATCTTCTATTTTGGGAATGAATTTTTTAAATAAACCTACGAACCTCAAATAATATCAAGCGTTGGATGTCTTGTCCATTCTATGTCAGCTGTCGAAGCCCATTCAATTGTATTCATGGCCTTACAGTGTGAGGGTGTCTGCTTTTGCGTGGATAAGACGGTTTGTGATTCATAAATGTCATTGGGAGTCCCAGACATTAATGATTACATGACTGTATAGTCTGGTTTTCTTGACTGGGCCATCGGGAGTCCCGGGCCTTGAGACATCAGAGTGGATTGGGCCTCGGGCCCAGATTCACAACCAAGAGTTATATCACGGATATAATTAGCCGATATAGGGCTTACCGATATAAGCTAAGGTTGGGTGATGGCCAGTGGCCCACTTTGATCTTAGTTATATGTGGATCTTGGAATCATTATATTCTATTGAGGATAACTTAAGGTATTGAATATAATGCGTGATTAATCATATTAAATTTAATACGAGATTAATCATATTGAACATTTTAACTAATAACCTTTTTATCTATATATTTCAGCTATGACTACTACAAGCACACAAAACACATTCTCAATCCGGTCTGTTCTCGAGAAGGAGAAGCTGACTGGAACGAACTTCCTGACGTGGTCAAGGAACTTGAGGCTGGTCCTCAAGCAGGAGAAGAAGGATTATGTCCTTCGTGATCCTCTCCCCGAGAGGCCTGCTAACAATGCCGCCAGGACTCTGCATAATGCTTGGGAAAAGCATTCGTCAGATGAAAATGATGTGTATTGCCTTATGTTGGCGACAATGACTGCTGAGCTGCAAATGCAGTTCGAGAGTGTGTTGTCACCAATTGAGATAATGGCAAGCCTGAAATCGCTTTTTCAGGAGCAAGCAAGGACTGAGAGGTTTCAAACTGTTAAGAACCTCTTAGACTGTAAGTTAGCTGCGAATGCGGCAGTGAGTCCTCATGTCTTGAAGATGATGGGTTATCTCGATCATCTTCAGAAACTCGACTGCCCAATCAGCCAGGAACTTGCCTGCGACATCATTCTGCAGTCATTACCTGCAAGCTATGATCAGTTCATTCTGAACTTTAACATGCATGGCTTGAGTAAGACATTGCCTGAGCTTCACGGAATGCTCAAGACTGCAGAGCCCAACTTGAGGAAAACCGCCAAGGACCCCAATGTGCTTATGGTGCAAAAGGGCAAGGGGTTTAAGAAATCCTCTGCTAAGGATAAGGGAAAAGCCAAGGCTGTCCAAGTCGCGGACAAGGACACGCCAAAGCCCAAGCCCAAGTCCAAGGCTGGGCCAACTGACATATGCAGGTTCTGTAAAGAACCAGGGCATTGGAGGAGAGAATGTAAGAAATTCCAAGAAGGTCTAAAGGAATTGAAGAAGAAGACTCTCGAGACTTCTTCGACAGGTATTTTTGTTATAGAAGTTAATACAACTACTTCTGATAATACCTCATGGGTTATGGATACTGGTTGTGGGGCTCATATTTGTACTAATATGCAGGCACTCAGCAACAGTAGAAGGCTGAAGCAAGGACAAGTGGAGCTACGAGTTGGGAATGGAGCGAAAGTTCCAGCACTAGCTGTAGGCACATACTTGTTGTCTTTACCTTCGGGATTGATTTTAGAACTCAATAATTGTTATTTTGTACCTGCTATAAGCAGGAATATTATTTCAATTTCTTTGTTGGATTTGGAAGGTTATGATTTTTCAGTTAAGAATAAATTATGTTCATTCAATCGCAACAATTTGTTCTATGGTTCTGCCCCTCTTACGAATGGGCTTTACATACTCGATCAATCCGCGCCAGTTTATAACATTAATACCAAACGGTTCAAACCTAATGAGGAGAACCGAACGTTTCTATGGCATTGTCGTTTAGGGCACATCAGCGAGAAACGCATCAAGAGGCTCCATTCGAATGGACTTCTTGGCTCATTTGACTTTGAGTCATGTGAGAAATGCGAATCCTGCATGATGGGCAAAATGACACGGGCCCCCTTTAATAAACCTAACGAGAGGGCCAGTGACTTATTGGGCCTGATACATACTGACGTGTGTGGCCCAATGTCCACAAATGCAAGAGGAAACTATCAGTACTTCATTACCTTCACTGATGATTTCAGTAGGTATGGATATGTTTATTTAATGAAACATAAGTCTGAATCGTTCGAGAGATTCAAAGAATTCCAAAATGAAGTACAGAACCAACTTGGCAAAAGCATTAAGGCTCTTCGGTCCGACCGAGGAGGAGAATACTTAAGCCAAGAATTCAGTGATCATCTAAGAGAGTGTGGGATCGTATCCCAACTCACTCCTCCCGGAACACCTCAATGGAATGGTGTGTCTGAGAGGAGAAATCGGACCTTATTGGATATGGTTCGATCTATGATGAGTCACACAGACCTTCCAATATCCCTTTGGGGATATGCTCTGCTAACAGCAGTGTTCACTCTAAATAGAGCGCCATCGAAAGCGGTAGCAAAGACACCATATGAATTATGGACTGGAATGGCTCCAGTGCTGTCTTATCTAAGAATTTGGGGTTGTGAAGCCTATGTCAAGAGATTAATCTCAGATAAGCTTACACCAAAATCTGATAAATGCTACTTCATTGGTTATCCGAAGGAAACCAAGGCTTATTACTTCTATCTACGTTCCGAGAACAAGATCTTTGTTGCCCGGGATTGTAACTTTCTTGAGAGAGAATTTCTCTCTAAGAAAGACAGTGGGAGTAAGGTACTGCTTGAAGAAATTCAAGATGAACAGGATACTGCTCAACCTAATGAGGAAGAGCAGCAGGAGGACCTACAAGAAATTGTAGAGCCTGAACATGTAGTACCTGAAGTTCGAAGATCCGGGAGGATCCGTCACGAACCCGAGAGATATCAAGGAGTCCTCGTGACTGACTGTCATGATCTTCTGATCATTGATGGTGATGAACCATCGAACTTCAATCAAGCCATGATGGGCCCAGATTCTTCAAAGTGGCGCAAGGCCACTGATTCCGAAATGGACTCCATGTCGGTCAACCAAGTGTTTTCGTTGGTTGACTTACCCGCTGGTGTAAAAGCCATCGAGTGCAAATGGATCTTCAAGAAGAAGATTGACGTGGATGGAAATGTCCAGATTTATAAAGCCAGGTTGGTGGCAAAAGGTTTCAGACAAGTTCACGGTGTGGATTACGATGAAACCTATTCACCAGTGGCTATGATGAAATCTATTCGGATTCTACTAGCAACTGCAGCTTTTCATGATTATGAAATTTGGCAGATGGACGTGAAAACCGCCTTCCTGAATGGTATTCTGGAAGAGGATGTGTATATGACACAACCTGACGGTTACATAGATCCAAAGAATGCTGGGAAAGTATGCAAGCTTCATAAATCCATTTATGGATTGAAGCAAGCATCGAGGAGCTGGAATCTTCGTTTTGATGAAGCGATCAAGCAATTTGACTTCATCAGAAACGAAGAAGAACAATGCGTGTATAAGAAAACTAGTGGGAGCAAAATAGTATTTCTTATTCTGTATGTCGATGACATACTGCTTCTCGGAAACGACATTCCAATGCTGAAGTCCGTAAAGGACTGGCTTGGAAGTTGTTTTTCCATGAAAGACATGGGTGAAGCCGCATACGTTCTTGGAATCAGGATCTACCGGGATAGATCTAGAAGGCTGATAGGCTTGTGTCAAGATTCATACATTGACAAAGTCCTGCAAAGATTCAGCATGAAGGATTCCAAGAAGGGCTTCACGCCAATGGTACATGGCACAACGCTAAGCAAGAAGCAGAGCCCTACGACGGCTGCTGAGCTTGAGCGCATGAAGAATATTCCTTATGCATCTGCAATAGGATCTATCATGTATGCCATGATCTGTACTCGTCCTGATGTTGCTTATGCATTGAGCATGACGAGTAGATACCAGTCAAATCCAGGTGAAAACCATTGGATTGCCGTAAAGAATATCTTGAAGTATCTAAGACATACTAAGGATAAGTTCTTAGTGTACGGTGGAAGTGATGTGCTTAAAGTCAGTGGATTCACAGACGCAAGTTTCCAGACAGACCAAGATGATTTCCGGTCACAGTCCGGTTATATCTTTTGTCTGAATGGCGGTGCAATCAGTTGGAGAAGCTCCAAGCAAGACACCGTTGCTGATTCCACTACAGAAGCTGAATATATCGCCGCCTCAGAAGCTGCGAAGGAAGCTGTTTGGATACGAAAGTTCATTATTGAACTAGGTGTGATACCAGATGCGGCTGAGCCTCTGGCACTGTTTTGTGACAACAATGGTGCTATAGCTCAGGCAAAGGAACCAAGATCACACCAGAAATTCAAGCATGTTCTAAGAAGATTTCACTTGATACGTGACATCATTAATAGAAAGGAAGTCAAGATCAGCCGAGTTCAGACAGATGATAACGTCGCTGATCCGTTGACAAAGCCACTCCCAAGGCCTAAGCTCGAGTTTCTGACTGAAGCTGTAGGCATTAGAGACATTGAAATGTAATCTAAATTTGAGTGGGAGTTTGAGGGCTTTTATTTAGTTATTTGATATGTTCTTGTAAAACATTCTTATGTTTAATGAAATTATTATTTCAAGATTATTTTAACTGTGATGAAATAATCGTTCCAAAGTGATATAAACCATTTTATAGGTCATCGAAGTAAGTGACTTGATCTTGAGTCATCAAAGTCATTTAGCTTGATCATGAGACCCTATATTTGATAGATGGATTATATCATCCTGTCCCTAGTCGAAGGTTGTTGAAATTGGAACACCAACAACCGTGTGAGACTGGATTGGTACGTGACTTATGACAAAGTCTCAGTGTGTCATAGATGCGCGGCATCAAAGTCAGTACATAGGTGTATGTTTGGGAACATACGACCGGACAAGACCCGCTTATAAGAACTCTTCAGGATATTTATATCTGTGTCATAAGAGATTCTTACTACGACTATAGAGTATAGTCCTTAGACCTGAGTTCGCATGCATGTGACTGCACATGGACTGATGCACTTTAATCATTGTCTAACGCTATCGTTCTGCGATAGTTATAAGGACCTTGTTTGGGTACATTATGAAATGAGTAGTTTACAGTGATGGAATAAGACGGAATTTGTCCCTCCAATATAAATGGAGTGAATATCTCTAGGCCAATCGGAGATTTGAATACTGGAAAATGCATGGCCATGCTCAAACGGACTGTCCCGAGTCGTTTGGATTGTCAGTATCGAATCAGAGTCCGATGAACAAGATTAGGCTTTATAAGGATGACACCAATCTTGCCTTATGACTAATCGAGATATTGAGACAAAAGGATTATGAATACAGAGATTCCAGTACAAGTGGGAGATTGTTGGAATTGTGTCCAGTAATCTCGGTACTGTCTCTAGAAAGTAAGAGTATGTCAATGATCAGACATAAGTCATATAATACTGGGGGTCATGATGGCTTGCTAGAGTCCGCTCATGATCTATAAGTCTTGGACTTATTGCCTCTATTATATGATCCCATATGGGTCACACGCCTAAGCTAACAGGAAAATGTGTAGGAATGGCTTAGCAGAAGTACGGTAAAAGTGCCAGGCATTTACTGTACTTAGAGAGAATAAAAGGTTTTAGCCACTGTGTGTCGATCGATGCACATGATGTGTCGATCGACACAGTGCGCGAATGGCCAAATGGCCCAAGAGGAACCGGACGAGTTTTATAAATAAAACTCGAGTCTGTTTTCCTCTTTAACCCTAACCGAGCCGCCAACTCTCTCTCTACTGCGACGCCTCCTCAGTTTGGTCTAGCAGCCGTTTTCTGTGATCGCGTGTGTGAGCCTTTGGAGGATTCATCTCTCGGTGTTTCTCTGATCTCTGACCTGTTCTATCTCCTTCCGCTGCAATTAACAGGTATAAGGTGAGATCTAATCATTGTTTCTAATCAAGAAGAACCTAGATCTGCATGTTTAGGTTGGTATGAATCTAAGAATTGAATCAGGATCAACTAAACAATCCATCATGTTGATGTTCGTGGTGTTGTTCGGTGAGACCATAGAACGCCATCGAGCTCGTCGGCCCAAATGCCTTTCTTACTTTCCATTCGTTTTTTAAGACCGTTGATGATTTTTTTGTTGGTTGCCTCGGCTTGACCGTTGCCTTGGGGGTACCTTGGCGTGGATTTGCTCAGGCGAATTTTCCACCTTGCGCAGAACCCCTCAAACAGGTTAGAGATGAATTGAGATCCGTTGTCGGTTACGATCTCATACGGGACACCATGGCGGCAGATTATGTATTTCCAGACGAACTTCTGGACATCGAGATCATGAATCTCCGAGTAGGACTCCGCCTCGACCCATTTCGTGAAGTAATCGGTCATTATCAGGATATATTTCTTTTGGTGTGAGGTCGGGAGGGGCCCGACGATGTCCATCGCCCACCGCCTGAAGGGATAGGGTGTAGCCGCAGTGGTGAGGAGCTCGGTGGGCTGGTGTATGCTTGGTGCGTACCTCTGGCACTTCTCGCATCGGGACACGTAATTTTCGCAATCGGCGATCATGGTCGGCCAGAAATGACCATGTCGTTTAATCTTTGCGGCCAATGCTCAGTCACTTGTGTGATTTCCGCCTGCTCCTTCGTGAGTTTGCTCGGTGACCCACTGGATTTCTTGCCCATTTATGCACCGTAAGAGGGCCTTGGATGCGCTCCATCGAAATCATTCGTCCTTCATCATTACATACTGCGCACAACGAGCTTTTAGTCGGAGGGCTGCCCAGCGATCCTCGGGGACCTTCCCGTTGAGTATGTATTCTTTGATTTCGTCTCTCCAGTCGACGACTTTGGTTTGTTCAAGGTTGGGAATTTTGACGACGTCTTCGTTGCTTTTGTAGGCATCGTCCCTTCCTTCGTCTTCCTCGGTAATGATTAGTACATCCTCGTCTTGCGCAATGCTCGGTCGAGCTATGACCTCGACTGGAATGATTCGCCGGAGATCAGGATCGGAAGTCGAGGCTAGGGCGGCCAAAGCGTCTGCGAGCTTCGGGGAATCTTGGTTAGTGTAACTGATCCGATCCGTGCGACGATTTCTTGGACGAGTTTCAGGTATGCGTCCATACGTTCGTTTCTTGGACGATTTCTTGTTCCGTATTCCCCGTTGAACTTGTTCACGACGAGTTGCAAATCAGCAAACACTTCTACTTGTTTTTCCCACACTACCTCGGCTAACCGCAATCCCGCAGTAGTGCTTCATACTCGGCTTCGTTATTAGAGGCTGGGAACGCCAGTCTAAAATATTGCTCGATTAGCTCGCCGGTCGGGGATGTTAGCTTGACGCCTACTCCCGAACCATTTCTTGACGAAGAACCGTCCACGAACATAATCCATTTTTCTCTTGGGGCCTGAGCTTCACTGATGGTGAGCTTGGGTGGTAGTTCAATTAGGAAATCTGCTAGGACTTGCGCCTTGGCGCTGGTTCGGGGTTGGTATTCAATGTCGTACTCGCTTAGTTTGACTGCCCATTTGGCGATTCTGCCTGATTGGCTTGGACTATGCAGGATTGTTCTGATTGGTTGGTTTGTGAGCATTACTACCGAATGAGATTGAAAATAGGGACGAAGCTTCCGTGCTGAGACGACGAAGGCTAATGCGAGCTTCTCAAGTGTGTTGTAGCGTGTTTCTGCGTCGTCAAATATCTTGCTCGTATAAAAGATGGGTTTTTGGTCGAATCGGTCGTCTCGGACGAGCACGCTGCTGACTGCCGAAGTCGATACGGAGATGTACAAGTAAAGCGTCTCTCCCTGCTCGGGTTTGGCCAAGATCGGTGGGGTGGATAGGTAGGCTTTTAATTGTTGAAATGCGTCTTTGCACTTGGCGTCCCACTCAAATTTTTTGTTCGCTCGGAGGAGATTGTAAAAAGGAAGGCATTTGTCGGTTGATCGAGAGATGAACCTGTTTAAGGCCGCGACTCTTCCGGTTAGTCGTTGGACTTCTCGGGTGTTTTTCGGAGAAGGGAGCTCGGTGATTGTTGTTATCTTCTTTGGATTCGCCTCGATACCTCTTCTTGTAACGATGTAGCCGAGGAATTCTCCCGAGGTGACTGCGAACGTACACTTGGTCGGGTTTAACTTCATTCCGTACTTATTCAGAGTTCCGAAACATGTTTCCAGATGAGCGATATGGTCGTCCGCCGAGATGGATTTGACGAGCAAGTCGTCGATATAGACCTCCATTGTTTTGCCAAGTTGGTCGGCGAACATACAAATTGACTAGGCGCTGATATGTTGCTCCTGCATTCTTGAGCCCGAATGGCATAACTTTGTAGCAGTAAGTACCACAGTCGGTGATAAAGGAGGTTTTTTCTCGGTCATCGGGATGCATCATGATCTGATTGTATCCTGCGAAGGCGTCCATAAAAGACAGAAGGTCGTGCTCGGTGGTTGCTTCAACGAGCCGGTCGATATGTGGGAGCGGGAAACTATCCTTGGGGCATGCCTTGTTTAGATCGGTAAAATCCATGCATACTCGCCACTTGTCGTTCTTCTTTTTTACCACGACGGGGTTTGCCAGCCAATCTGGGTATTTCACTTCGGTGATCGAGCCTGCCTTGGATAGTCGTTCAACCTCATCATTGACAGCTTTGGCGCATTCGGGACCGAGCTTCCTTCTTTTCTGTTTGACCGGTTTGAAGATTGGGTCGACGTGAAGCTCGTGGCACGCGATGGATGGGTCGACTCCAGTCATATCTCTGGTGGTCCATGCGAAGGTTGTGGCGTTCTTCTTGAGGAATTCTACGAGCTTATTCCGGAGATCTTCACGGAGGTCGGCTCATATTCCCACACAACGCTCGGGATCGTTTATGTCGATATTGACTTGGACGATTGCGTCTTTTTGCGGCCGGTCGGGTGGTGGTAGCTCGATTCGGGGCTCAGTGACCATGTAAGCTTGAGACTTGCGACGCAGCTTATGCTCGATTCGGAAGCAAGATCGGGAAACCTGTTGGTCTCCTCTGAGGGTGCAGACACCGAACGGGGTGGGGAATTTGACGCATTGGTGATATGTTGATGGGACTGCCTTCATCTCGTGGATCCATGGTGTACCGAGGATGACGTTGTAGATTGCTAGTCGATCGACAACCACAAATTTTATCAGCTTGGAGATTCTTCCGACGTAGACTGGGAGTTTGATCGTTCTGATCGCGTTGATAGAGTCCCCAGAGAAGCCCGTCAATGGTTTTACTGATGGCTTTATACGGTAATTACTGAGTTCCATTCGTTGGATTGTGTCTTTGAAGATTAGGTCGACCGAGCTTCCGGTATCAACCAAAAAATTTGAGACTTCACAGTCTCCTATCCGCATCGCAATGACAAGTGGATCGTTATGTGGCTTTGACACCCATTCCTCATCTTTCTTGGTGAAGGTGATGTCACTGCCGATCCTGAGTTCGTTGCTGCTATTTCGCTTCCACTGCTGATGTGCTGCTACTCGGCGCTCGTATTCCTTAATTGAGCGGACTGAGTCGTTGACCATTGGCAGTCCTCTCATTATCATGTTTATGCGTCTTCTTGGCGGAGGTGTTCCTTCTCTGTCCTCTTCGTCACGGGATCGTTTGTTGACGGCCGCCGTGTTTGCGTCTATTTTCTCGACTTCCTCGGCAAAAGCCACTTGCTTCTTTCTTTCTTGGACGATCTTGAAGCGTTCGGCCTCTTTTTTCAGCTGCGCTACTTGATTGACGTGCTTCACAGGTAGTTGGTTGCTGTTCAGGACCAACTTCTTGCCATCTTTCTGATAATCAGCGTAAAGGAGGGCTTGAAGGTTTCTGCAATCCTCGGTGTTGTGGCCCGCTCGCTGATGGTACTCGCAAATGACTTGCTTCTATCACTTCCTCGGACGGGTTTGTTCCATGGCTTGTTTTGATTTTGACCTTGGTAGCCTTGAGATGGTCGGTCTTGCTGGTAATTTTAGGGTCGGTCGGTTCGCTCTTGTCGGTGACCTTGGTAGGGACGTTCCTCGTCCTGTTGATTGTCCTGTGACTGATCGCTGACGTAATATGACGATTTTCCCTTCCTTGCAATTTCTTCCTCTTTCGTTTTCTTATAGTCCTGGTCGTAATGTTTCCGTGGTTCGTACTGATCGATGCTCTTCTCAGGTTTTTCTTTTGACGTCGAACTCTTCGGACCGAACTTCTTTGCTAGGGTTTCTTTTTCTTCTTTGAGATCGATGAAGACTGATGCTCGGTGGAGGGTGTCTTCAAGCGAACTTGGCTTATTCTTTTTTAACTCTTCTCGTAAGTTTGACAAGTACCACAGACCGTTCCGGAGAGCGGGTTATATAAGATTGGAGACTCTCCTTCTGTCCCTGAGTAACGGCCCATAGGTCGGCGTTGGACACTTCCTCCTGTATGTACATTGAATAATGCTTTACGAAGGCATGCGTTAGATCGTCGTATCCGTCTATGGAATTCGGTTCCAGGCGAGAGAACCAATCCAATGCCGATCCAGTCAAGTGCTCCACGAACAATTTGCAGTAACATGCGTTTCGCTGCCCGAGGCTGAAGCGATTTCGGCCCATCGCTATACGGAAGTCCGTTAGCAACTGCCTCGGGTCGGTCTTTCCATCGTACATCATCATTTTGATCTTGACCTTGGAGGCTGGATGCTCGGCTTGAGTGTTCATGAGTCGTTGAGTGAACAGAGTATTTTGAGTTTCTTCTATTACGCGATCGATTTCTGGTGCCGAGCTAATTGCTTGAAGGACTTTTGATGTCATATTCTTCAGCATTATTTTCAGTTCCTCGATTTCATTATCCCTGAGGGTGTCCTGTGTTGAGTTGTTTAAGGTTCCATCGTCGTTGGGTTCTTCGACGTCCTCGCCGGCTGGGTAATCGGGTCTGTGACCTGAGAGATGTGTTGAGGCTGAGGTTGGCCTCTTGCTTGAGAAGAGTTCGTTCCCGAGGTGTATTTTTCTGTCACAAGGACGAAGTCTCTGTTCGGTTGTGGTCCTGTCATTGTTGATCCTGTCAGTTAGTGAAGAAAAAACTTAATTCCCCACAGACGGCGCCAATTGTGATAACCGAGCTTGTAACAAAGGTTTAGGAGTGCGTCTTGCTCGGGAGAGTTGACGTGCTCGGGTCCGAGGGTCAAGCTTTCTCTAAGTGAGAACCGACTAGGCTCAGTGATGAATCAGGAAAGGAAATGTATGTTCGGTATCAAATATGAAGAGAGAGAGTTGCTCGGTAACAAGCGTGTTGTATTGAATAAGACCCCGAGCTGGTCAAAAGACGAGCTCGGTTTTTACAGTTCGGGAGAAGTTAACTCTAGAGAGAGAAAGTAGTAAGAAGTGCACAAATCCCAAAAAGTTACATTAATGTACAGTGACGACTCCTATTTATAGTAAAATACGGTCATACTTTTTACAGGCCGTTGACCGCTTATTGAGCTCGTGCGGATGGGCCGTACTTGACCAGATGGGCTGAGCCATACATTCCTTTGGCTGTTAGTGGAGCCGAGCTGACTTATTGTCATGGGCTGAGCCGAGCCGAGCCGATAATAATGGGCTCGGTTTAGGCATGTGTGTCCGGGCCCTTAGCTTGTTGAGCCGAGTTTGTTTCTGTTGAGCCAACCTTTGTACAGAAAACAGATATTGGGCCTTATAAGTGGATGGGTGCTAAACCTATATATAACATCATAGGACAATAATCTCTTTTTCAACCTTACTAAGCAAAATTCTCTAGAAAATATCACATAAAACTAAAACAAAAATGATGAGCAAGTAATTCCACAAAAACAAATTTCCGAAACCACAGAAAATAAAAAAAAAAAACAAAATCATATTATTTTGTATCCTTTGTCTCCATAGGACGTAAAACATGCGTTCAATCGATTAAAACAAAACCACATACAAAAGTGTTAAAAAATGGAATAGGGACAGTGAACAATCAAAAATAGCAAAGGTATATCCTTCGATATGTGCAGAGGACTCGATGGGAAGAATTAAAAACGAAAACAAAAAGATACAAAAGCCAAAGGAAGAAGAAAAAAAAAACAAAGAAAGATGGCGGGAGCCGAAATTTGGTGGTGTATGAATCTCTTTGATATAATATATACGTAATAAAAATTTAGGGTTTGATATAAATTTCATAATATCCTAAATGAATTATTTTAAGACGATTTTGAAGATATTATTAGATTCACAAGTTATAGTATTTTTAAAATATATCATCGGCGGTTTGGTAGATAATTTTAATATTTACTTATAATTTTGATTAATTTATTCAAATAAATAGCATTTTAAATAAATAAATATATTCATTAAACCACAAAACGTCATTTAAGGTTATCCGATGTTATATCACTGTTTTTCCTAATGAAATGTCACATTTTTCCTCATAAACCACTTTCGTAATGACACCTAACAAAGATGTAACAATTGTCTCAACTTAACATAACTTACAACTCACATATCTCCAATAACTCCAATATCCTACAAATGTAACTAAATATAATGCAATATCTAACGTAAAAATGTGGAAAACGCGATAAAACCTCAAAACATCCGATCCAACTAAGTGTACATCTACTCGTTAACCTCATCTAAAAGGAGGGAAATAAATAGGGATGAGCAATAGGGGGATTCACTCAAAGAGATATGAGATGCTAAAACGTAAGTATGCGGATTCGGTCCTAACACTCCGAATATAAACTAGTCTAACAAGCACAATAACGGCATCTAAAGTGCCCAAACAAAAATGGTCCTCCACGACTTAAGTGATCGCTCACCCCCCCCCCCCCCCCAGAGGAATTATTGATCTCTGAAGGTACAAGAAATAGATTGACTAAGACTTGCTAGTACCCACGACTGCACTTGCGGCTCAAATACAGAAGTCCTTACTGACTCCATGTACGTCTGCGGCCTCACACAATATGCAATGCGGCACAAATACATAAGTCATCACTGACTCCTTGTACGTCTGTGGCCTCCCTAATTATCACACTACGATTAACTATATATCTAGATTTTTTTATACTTATATTTATAATCATCAAACAATTAAAAAGTTTAGCAGATAACGCAAATAAAGCTGTTGAATCATCTATAATCTTACCTCCAGTTTAACAAACATCTTAGATGGACTTAGCAAACAAACCGAACACATTATAATTACTAAACACGCTATATTAGAAGGTTAAACAGAAACCGAATAGTTGCAGAATAGTCCTCACCTCAGCCTAGGTCGGTTGAAACGAATGAACGATAAACATGTACAAGCGGTGGTCATAGTCGTAGGACGAACACATTGACTTGTAGTACACGTATGGTCTAGGGTTTGACCTAATTCTCTCGGATCTGTTCGGCGCTTCGAAATGAACCTAGCAGCATACAACAATTAAATTGTTGATTTTATAAATATATGTGTTAACACGACGAAGTCCGACCGTCGGAACAAACAAAAACAGATCGGAGGGGAATGAAGGTGGTGGTGATTAGTTGCTTCATGTGCAAGGCAATATAGGATTACGCCTAGACCACCACTAGCGGCCGCAGGAGAACGCTGTCAACGTTGAGTAGCAGGGACGGGCTGATGAACATGTGGATGTGTCCTGCAAGTGCAGGTACGCATGAAGTTCCAGACAACCCGTAGAATACCATCTGAACGCTCTCTCCACTCTGCCTCAGTCATAGCTCCATAAGGTATCGTGGGCTCTGGAAAAGGGCCAATATCGTCAGTAGGGGCAGCAGCAGGCGCAGGAGCAGGAGGTGCAGAGGAAGATGAAGCCCGTGTGGAAGGCTCTCCCCGCGGATGAGCCATAGAAGGGACTCTACGCTGCTCAGTCTCAGGAGGCTGGAATCTCAGGACCTCCAGTGTATCGATCGGTGTCAATCCAGGGGCAGGAAGATCCAAACCACACTTCCCAGAGCTCTGATCATAGTAAACCCAAATGCGTCCCTCCTTGAGCCAGGTGGCACTCTGCAAGTGGCTGAAATCAAGGAACTCATTGGCTGTGTTACACTCTGTGCCCTCTAGGGGAATCCCGCAGTGCATAAAGATGGGAGTAAGCAGGCTCCCCACTGTCTCAGTAAGAACACCATCAAATGGCTTCAGCTGCAGATCACATAAGTGCTGAGTAAAAACAGCTCCCAAGTTGAGACCCTTAGTAGGATCTCTCACGCCAGAACCCTCAAACTGATCTCGCAGCCCGATAAACAACATCTCCATCTCATACTTGCGCATCTTGTTGGCCTCATACTTGCACAACAAACTCCAACACAAGATACGCAAGACATATCTCAGTAGAGGATGCCTCACCTGCTTCACTGGTGTAGTCCTCGAGTTGTATCGACCACTGCCAATACACTCCCAAAATGATCGAGCCTCCTCTGGATCCCACTCAAGTGGCATGCCAATACGTCTCGGCTCAATGCTGAAACCGTAGATCCTCCAGATATCTAGTAAAGGAATTCGAAACCTGACTCCTAAACTCATGAAGGTAAAGATACCTCCTGTAGCACTCCTGATGTCTGGATCCGGGTAAACCACTCTGCAAGTGGCTAGCAGCTGCCTGACTAACTCTGGGTACAAATCATAAGGACGCATAGGCATTGTCCCTAGACCAATGCCCTTGCACACTGCAAGTACCTACTCATCTATCCCCAGACTCATACAGGTAGAGTAGTCTGCAAACTTGGTTGGTTTAATAGTCATCCCACACCAACCGTTGTATAGCAGCGTGTCAAATTCATCCCACTGGTTAAGCAGTGGCCTCTCTGTAAACTCAGCAGTCTTGAGGAACTCAGCAATGTTCTGTGGCCACGCTCTGGCTGTCGAGATCTCTGTCTCATCTGCTCCGGGCCAAGGCAGTGCTACTGCTGGACCAACTCTCACATAAGGCTCAGGTGGCTGTGATTCTCTATGGAACCACCCTGGTGGTGGAATGTACTGTCGTGTGGCTGTTGTTGTTGTGGCTCGGCGCTTGCGGGGCTGTCTGCGTGATGCCATCTGCATAAGAAAAAAAATTCAAACGTTAATAAGTCCCGGCAATCTCTCTGTGAAATCACGAAGCAACGACCGTTGCACTAAGGCATCGATCGTTGCAAGGCGATTTCGCATTATCGAACATATCCCCAAAATAGCAAAGCAACGACCGTTGCAAGGCGATTTCAGCCGCAATCAAAATCCCTAAAATCGTTCTAAATTCGTTCCACATTATCATTAACACCTTAAAATCATCACCAACCATCCTATATTTAGTCTAATTCAGCTTGCAATCATCAATTTCAATCCAAAATTCTCAAATTCTAAACCCTAAAAATGAATCCGAAAATCATAAAATTCGAGACACATTACCTTGGATTCGTGATATATGAGTTATCGGAATGGATTAAGAGTGTAAAATCGAGAGAATAGCACTTGGAATTGAAGAAAATGACGAAGAAATGAGAGTTTTAGGCGAGTGAGGTTTTCGGTTCGTACGGACGGCGAGAATGGAGAAGAAAAGAGAAGGGTTTAAGGCAACTTACCTCGATCGTGGGTGCAACGACCGTTGCAGATGAGCAACGATTGTTGCTGGTTGAATCAGATTGATTCCGGTTTAGCGCATGTACCTTAATTTTGCAATTGAACCAATTGCAACGACCGTTGCACAGGTCCGCAACGATCGTCACAATGCGATCACCTCTCCTCGTCGTAATCTCCTTGCAACGACCGGTGCACAAGTGCATCGATCGTCACACAACTCCAGACTCGAGTTCTGTATCTGAAACTTAGCAAAAACAAACAAAAACGTGAAATCCTAAGAAAAACACCAAAAATAAGAAAGAAAAACACTTAAACCTAACAGTGGGTTGCCTCCCACTCAGCGCTTGTTTAAGGTCATTAGCTTGACCGGACGAACAAGATCAGTTTGCTGGAGATCTTGATAGAGACTTTGATTGTCTCTGTGCAAGCCTCCTCATCTATGGCTGAGAATAAGCTGTATCATAATGATCCTGCCCAAGAAAAGAAGGAGTAAACTGCTCTCCAGGGTCCAGAACCGTAGTGTGACTTTATTGCTCTTCATCTCCATCCATAATGGTGAAGGTCTGCCCATCTATCAGTGGCTTGCGCAGCTTGTCCATCTCAAAGTGCAGCGGCTCATCTCCCAGGCGGAGATCTATCAGACTGTGTCTAACATCTATTACTGCTCCCGCTGTAGCCAAGAATGGTTTACCCAGTATCAACGCATCATCAGGATCACTGTCATACTTCAGCACTAAGAAGTCTGTTGGAACTAAATAGTTTCCAACTCTCACCGGGATGTCCTCAAGGAGTCCTTCTGGAACTCGTATAGACTGATCAGCTAGGACAAGAGAGGTCCTAGTAGGAGAAAAATTCAGCATACCCAGCTTCTCTGCCACAGAATATGGCATAAGACTTCCAGCAGCTCCCAGATCACAAAGAGAGCGCCTAAAACTATCCTCGAAGATATTACAATTTAGCACAAAAATCCCAGGATCAGGCAGCTTCTTGGGAACCTTGGTTAACAGCACATCACTTATCTGTTGAGGGACTACAATCACCCAATCTTTCAGCTCTTCATCCAAAGGCAACATCTTATTCAAATACTTCTGCACACATGGGTGATAAGGTGGATCATCAGATGATGGAATTTCTTCCAACTCTTCACCAATCTCCTCTAGCTGCTTAAGCTCTTCAATCTCCTGCTTAATCACTTCAGACACTGAGGGATATAGTCTAATGGATTGTGCATAAATCTCCTCATGAGTAATCTCAGACACTCCAGGGAATAATCGATCAAGTTCCAAATCTGCATCAATGCCATCAGCATTCGGCGAGTCTGTCTGTTCACAACCTGCATCGTCCGACACTAGAGGTGTGTCGATCGATGCAACACTGTTTTCACAGTTTTCACCCGAGAGATTTTCTCCAAATTCCGAAAATTCAACCTCTTCTACCAACTCAGTTGTGCTTAGCTAAAATCCTTCACCTAGGTGAGATCCATCATCAATGTACACAGACCAGGCCTTAATATGGGTGTCTGCTACTCCTTTTCCCTTCATAAAACTGGAAATCTGATTCACCTGAGTATCCAACTGCTTCTTATGAGTGTTCAGAGACTCAAACTTTCCATTGAGATCCTCATAGACAGCATCCAACTTCTTATTGCAGTCTACAGAAATCTTGGTCTGACTCTCCAGCAGCTGTTCCATCATTGCCTCCATCTTACTCTCATGAGCAGTGGCTGTAGGAGGTGATAAGATGAAGATCCATAGGTTCTCTGAGTACCTTGTCCAAAAATTTTCTGAAAACCACTAGTCTGTCCAAAGCTAGAGGAGTTCTGATTGCCTGTGAAGGAACTCCTTTGTCCTCCATTGAAGAACATGTTTCCTTGCTGATTACCAAATCTGTTACCTTGGAAACCAGATCCTCCAATGTAATTCACATCTTCTTCCTGAGTGTCCTCCTCAGTCTGAATTACCTCTACATCTTGAGCAAAGTGGACAGCTTTCTTACCAGCTAGAAGATTACAAACTGTGTCCAGCTTAGATCTAATATCAGCAATCTCCGAATTCTCTACACTTCCACCAGATTTCTTCCTCCTCTCATCCATAGTCTTGCAACTGTTGCTGCTCACTAAGTTCTCAATCAACTGCTTAGCTTGTGCAGGAGTCCTGCTGTTGAAGTTTGCATTACTGGAGTTATCCAGCGCAGACTGATATGGAAGATCTATGCCTCTGAAGAAGATACCTAGCAATGTGACCTCAGTGAATCCATGGTGTGGGCAGTCACGCTGGTACTTCCTGAATCTCATCCAGGCAGCTTTTAAAGGCTCCACAGGGCCTTGGGAAAATTGCAGAATGTCCTGTCTGGACTGATCCGAGCGCGCATCATCGTAGAAATGTCTCAGAAACTCACCCTTCAGGTCACTCCAAGTAGTAAACTGCCCAGGTGCTAGTTGCTTCAGCCATGCAGCAGCGTCTCCAGCGAGACTGTATGGAAAGAGTTTGAGAAACAGATAATCCTGGCAAACTCCATCATACTTCATGCCAGTGATTATATCCTCAAACTGATCAATGTGATCCATAGGCTGCTCCGTTGGGTAACCATGGAAAGCATTCTGTCTCATCAGCGAGTAGTAGATGGTCTTGATCTCAAAGTCATCCCTCTCAAAACCAGGAAGTACTAGAGCTGACCGGTTTGCATGAAACTCATCTGGTCTGTTGTAGTCAGCTAAATTCCTCTCATGGACAACCATCTGTCTACCTTGTGCCTGTCTTTGACCTTGGTTCTGCTCCTGTTGCGGTTGCTCAGGAGGATCAAGGATTACATTCCCTTCAGCATCAATCTGATGCCCAGCAGCATTGTACGGATTGTTATCTCGGTCCCTCAGGGTACCTTGAGCATCAGGCATAATGATTACCTTATGTACCACCATCCTTTCTCTTCTTTCTCTTCTGTTAGTCCTCTCTAGTCGTCCAAGTTCTTCAAGTCCGAGATTAACGAGGTTCAGGTTCTGATTACTTCTAGTTTCACGCGTCTGCATAAACTGTCTGTAATCGTCAAGCAACGATCGATGCTATCAGTGCAACGATCGACTCAATCTCTGAATCGCATAGTGACGATCGACACAAAGGTGCAACGATCGACGCAAAGAGAAATCGGTACCTGCGACAGAGAGAAAACAGAGAAAAATTAGTAACTAAAAACAAAAATTAAAAACAAAACGAAAAAAAAAAAAATCCTAGTAAAAACCCTAAGTTCGATCCTATCGAAGACTCTAAGAGTCCCCGGCAACAGCGCCAAAAACTTGATAGGGGTCTAGTTTTAATCCTATTCTACTGCAAGTGCACAGTTAAGTGATTGTAGTATATAGGGTATCGAATCCACATAGACTCCAATTTCGATAGATTAGAACTATAGAGATTTAAACTAAGAAGAAAGCAATTTGTAGTAAACTAAATAGCAAAGCGAGAAAGTAAACAAGTAGCAGATTATCGGTGGTGAAAGCAGTTAATTAAAGGCGCTAAGTCTAGGGTGTTCTCAGGAAATCAGACAAGCAGACAAATCAATCAGTCAGGATCTAATTAAGTACAGTTCTAGAACTCAAATCACGGATATAGAATTAACCAAATTCCTTTGCGAGAATTCTCTAAGTCTAAGTGCAGCAATCCAAATTCCTTTGCAATTACTAACAGATTAAACCAGCATTAATTTCAAGTTTGATATGTTCACAATTAAACTAAACCAAATTCCTTTGCGAATAATTTAATTGCTCAACCTAAATAGTTCAGATTCTAAACCACACTCTCGTATCGTATTTAGCAACCTAAGATCTAGATTCTAATTGATCAGGTTAGAATTAGCATTAAGCACAATTTAGATAGAATAACATTCTATTCATGTGAATCCTTAACTGAATTAAACAAGTCTAGCAAGTCATGAAATCTTTAATGAGAAAACCTAACCTAACTATGAATCTACTCAGACATAGAAGATGTAAACATAATCAATGAATTAATAGATTGCATAAAAGAGATTAAATAAATAAAGGGGTTCGAAATCTTCTCCAAAATAAAGTGAAGTACACGATCAGATCAGCCCCAATAGCTCTAAAAACTCTCTGCTCTTAATTATGAAAGCGTCTGTAAATAAAACACCAAAATCCTAATTATATAGGTTTAATCTCGGCTGGGGCTTCTTTGTAAATACTGGAAACTTCTGGGCCAAAGTACAATATCTTAAATCTTCATTAAACCGCCGAATCGGCCCATCTCGCTAGTGTGTCGATCGACACCAAAGGTGTGTCGATCGATGCAATGCTGATTTCTGGACAATGAGCCCAATCTCTCGGCCAGATACTCCAAAAATCCCCAAAATTCTCCAATATCTCCAATTCTGCTCCAAACGTGATTATACTTGTAATAGACTCTAAAATAACACAAAAGGACTCTAAAACACACTTACATCATGGTCTAAAACTAGTAAAAACCATGATATATCATAATTCAACCAATGGAAACAATGAAGGAGTAGAAGAAGTTGTGAGGGTTGAGGAAGAGCTTTATGAAGAAGGGTTGGTTGTTGAGTGCAAGGTTATCAAGGAAGAGAACACACAATATGAGCTCTTAATCATGGAAGAAGTGCCAAAACAATCCCATGCACAAGCCAATTGGAAGAAATCCTATGGAGAAACAAGATAGTCCCAATGAAGAATCCTTCAAGGAGGATGAAGAAGATGGATCTCTAATGGCTCAACCCTTTCACAACTACCTTGATATAGTCTCCACCATATCACCACGCTTTCATGATCCAAGGAAGATCTCTTTTGAGGAGACAAGGATGAAAGAGTTTAGGGGGTGGTTCTACGATGAGTATGATCCCGGTGATACAAACTCATGCCACATCCCTAACAAAAATGAGTGAAGGGATAGTCAAGCTTAGTGACTTAAAACAAGCTCACTTGGGAGGAATTCCCATGTCTATCCATTTTGAGGAGCTTTGGGGTAAATGCAAAGAGAAAGGGAAAGAGTTTTGGTTGAAAAGAGACTTCATTGCCAAATCAAAGGATGATGAAGCCTATGAAATGGTATAAGTTTGGGGGAAGTCTCATGTCAAATCAAAGATGCCTTCACCTCTCATTCCTCCTCTCCATTCCACTCTCCAAGTAACACTCCAACTTTTGTCCTTTTGATTTTGCATTTTTGATTTTCTCTTTGGTCTCTTTACCTTGCTTCTTTCACACAAGGGACTGTGTGATTTAAGTTTGGGGGAGGAGACTAGTTGCTAATGATGTTTTTGTGCTCTTATCTTCCTTTCTTGCATTTTGAGTCTCATTCATGCATCTAAGGCATAGAAAACCATAAAAATTTAAATTGTTTTGAAAATTCTCACAAAAAAAAAGCATATAGTTGCATTGACATGCTAAAGATTGAGTCTAGAAGTCATTTGGGATTGCATTCATAAATGTTTGAGAGCTAAATCTTGTGTTCTTTATAAAAAAATTGTTTGAGCATATGGTTATGTGATGCATCTTGTGAGCTTGAAATTAAGGAAGAATCCTTCTTGGATCTCTTGCATTATCGTTCAGTTCTTGGTTGAAATGTGTTGTGATTTGAATCATTCTTTATCTATTAGAACTCTTAATCTTGACTTGAATTATCATTTTGTGCAATGAAAGGTGAACTCATGGATATTTGATACATACTTGGACTATCTTCTCCCTTTCTACCACTCTCTTGTTAGTCCAAGTAGATTTCCCCACCTTGAACCAAGCTTTCCTTCAAGTCTAAACACTCTAGTGAGAGATGAAAGGCCTTTTTCTTGAATCAACTAGGCAAAAAGTGTTGAGTTTGGAACTAAACCCTAAACCCTAACCCCCCCCCCCCGGCGGACGAGTCATGTCCGGTACACCAACCGCAAGCGTATCAAGTTTTCAATGCGGTTTGGCTGCGGTTGGCCTTGCGGGAAGAGCAAAACCGCGAGCAAGAGATGAAGCGAAGCCATTCAAGTTGCGGTTTGGCTGCGGTTGGCCTTGCGGGGAGAGTGAAACCGCAACCGGACGAAGCTCCTGTGACCAAAATTACCATTTTGCCATCTCGACCCTTTCTTGTATAAATACTCTTTTATGGGTCTTTAGAACCCTAAGCTACCTAAGCCTAGTTTTCTCTTTTCTTATGTTTATGATTTAGGATTTGTAAACTTTGGATCTTGAGTTTTAATTAAGTATTTATCTTGTTTCTCTTAATTTCTCTTTCTATCTATGATTTCTCATATCTCTCTTATGATTAGGGAGTAGAGTTTTTGGGTTTTGTGGATGAGGTTAGTTTAGGTGGTTTATGTGATGATTAGTGATGCTTGGGACTTATTTATGAATGATCCTTCTCTAATTAGTTGATCTCTATGCTAGGTTGCAAGGAATTGTTGAATCTAGATGCTAGGCTTTTTCATGCCCGAAAGGTGTTCGATGAAATGCTTGAATGAACTTTTTAGAGGATTTTCACTCTTAGCCTAAGAGATTAGATGTCTAAGGTGATTATTGGTAATGAGAACTTGAAATTAATGCTTGTTTATCTCTTAATCACAAATGGGAATTTGATCTTGATTAGGGATTAGACAAAGGGATTAGTGCCAAGAGATTGGATTAGTCTAGTGATTAGTGTTCTTAGCCTAAGGATTAGCTTTGCTAAAAGGTATTTGATGGATATTAATGCATGCTTGTCTTGTAATTTGCAAATGAGAATTGATTGATTGCTTGATTAGCATAGGAGTTATGAACATGAGAATATGATTAGCTTAATTATGATCATTAGCCTTGTTTAGCAATGTTTGATTGATTGAAGAATCATTGATTGTCTCTAAACCACCTAGTCTCCATAGCCTCATCCTAGGACCCTTGTTTTAGCTTGTTTGTCTTCTTGTTTATTGTCTTGTTTGTTTCTTTCTTGCTTTATTTCCTTTCTAGATTGTCTAGGTTGTTAGATAAACCCTTTCTATTTGATTTTCTTAGCTTGAGTAGTTTCTTGCATTCTTGGTGTGCTATTCTTCTTGTCTCCCTGGATTGATACCTTAAGTACTATAATGACACAAGTATACTTGAGGAATTGAGCTAGAACCTAGAAAAGTCTATCATCATCGAGTATTGCCTTACGGCCGCAGTAGCAAACCGTGAGCATGCGATTTTCTTCAACAACAGTCTTACCTACATAATCAGAATCAGCAAGACTTAGCGCTTGAACATGATGGCTAGATATAACTATAACGGCCCATATCTGTCAAGAGTGCAATCAAAATTAATCTCCATCATCTCAAAACCGAATTAATAACATCTCTGGAACACTTAAACTTCATAGACGACATGCGAATTCGAGCTAAAAGCGAGCATAAACAAGAAGAACAAGTAACAAAGCATAAATACTTAAGATATCAAAGATTCAGTGTGAAGAATATAATTGATAAACGAAATTAAACAAAAAGAACAATTGCGTACCTGCTTGACCCAGTAATTTAGACAAAGAATACAAATCGATTTCCCAGAAATTATGTCGAAAGGATGAAGAAAATGGAAGAGAAGCTGGCCCGATCCCCTTTTGAAGTTTTTTTCCGGATCTACAAAGAGTTTTGTCGAAGAGGATTAAGAGCGATAAGATCTTATTTGGTTTTGATTCTGAAACATTAAATGAATTCGCAAACAAACAAGTCCGAACAGATAGCTCAGATGGTTTATACACTTCATTCACTAACCGAGTACACAACGACCCTCATGTCCTAAGTTCGAATCCCTATATGGGATTTTTTTTTTTGTTGTATTCAGTAAAACGTATTACAATTTAGGAAAGTCTTCCTAACCTATTTTTAAACTCTAAACCCTAAGCGCAAACATCCTTCTTTGTGGTTAAAATCTATACCCTAAACTAGTTCTTAAACCTAAACCCAAGAAAATTAATTAACAGTATGTAATATCGAAACATTTCATTTTAGTGGTTAAAATCTATACCCTAAACCACTATTTGATGAACCAAAGCAAATTAATTTACAGTCTGGAATATTGTATATCCTCTTACTAGTGGTTAAAATCTATACCTTAAACCCCTACTTTATGAACCCCAAGCATATTAATTTACAGTCTGGAATATTGTACAATATATACCCTAAACCCCTACTTTATGAACCCAAGCATATTAATTTACAGTATGGAATATCGAAACCCCCCTTTTTAGTGGTTAAAATCTATACTCTAAACCACTTCTAAACCCGAAACCCAAGCAAATTAATTTAAAGTCTGGAATATCGTATATCCCCTTTTTACTTGTTAAAATCTATACCCTAAACCACTACTTGATGAATCCAAGCAAATTAATTTACAGTCTGGAATATTGTATATCCTCTTTTTAGTGGTTAAAATATATACCCTAAAACCCTACTTTATGAACCCAAGCATATTAATTTACAGTATGGAATATCGAAACCCCCACTTTTTAGTGGTTAAAATCTATACCCTAAACCATTTTTAAACCCTAAACCCAAGCAAATTAATTTACAGTCTGGAATGTTGTATATCCTATTACTAGTGGTTAAAATCTATACCCTAAACCCCTACTTTATGAACCCAAGCATATTAATTTACAGTCTGGAATATTGTATATCCTCTTTATAGTGGTTAAAATCTATACCATAAACCCCTACTTTATGAACCCAAGCATATTAATTTACAGTATGGAATATCGAAACCCCCCCCTTTTTAGTGGTTAAAATCTATACCCTAAACCACTTCTAAACCCTAAAACCAAGCAAATTAATTTAAAGTCTGGAATATCGTATATCCCCTTTTTAGTTGTTAAAATCTATACCCTAAACCACTACTTGATGAATCCAAGCAAATTAATTTACAGTCTGGAATATTGTATATCCTCTTTCTAGTGGTTAAAATCTATACCATAAACCCCTACTTTATGAACCCAAGCATATTAATTTACAGTATGCAATATCGAAACCCCCCTTTTTAGTGGTTAAAATCTATACCCTAATCCACTTCTAAACCCTAAACCCAAGCAAATTAATTTAAAGTCTGGAATATCGTATATCCCTTTTTTAGTTGTTAAAATCTATACCCTAAACCACTACTTGATGAATCCAAGCAAATTAATTTACAGTCTGGAATATTGTATATCCTCTTTTTAGTGGTTAAAATATATACCCTAAACCCCTACTTTATAAACTCAAGCATATTAATTTACAGTATGGAATATCGAAATCCCCCCCCTTTTAGTGGTTAAAATCTATACCATAAACCACTTCTAAACCCTAAACCCAAGAGCATTAATTTAAAGTTTGGAATATCGTATATCCCCTTTTTAGTGGTTAAAATCTATACCCTAAACCACTTCTAAACCCTAAACCCAAGCATATTAATTTACAGTATAGAATATCGTATATCCCCTTTTTAGTGGTTAAAATCTATACCCTAAACCACTTCTAAACACTAAACCCAAGCAAATTAATTTAAAGTATGGAATATCGTATATCCCCTTTTTAGTGGTTAAAATCTATACCCTAAACCACTACTTGATGAACCCAAGCAAATTAATTTACAGTATGGAATATTATATATCCTCTTTTTAGTGGTTAAAATCTATACCCTAAACCACTACTTTATGAACCCAAGCAAATTAATTAAAAGTATGGAATATCTAACCCCCCCCCCTTTTAGTGGTTAAAATATATACCCTAAACCACTTCTAAACCCTAAACACAAGCAAATTAATTTACAGTCTCGAATAACAAAACCACCCCTTTTTAGGGGATATTCTGCAAACCATTCATCAAGAGTTTCCAAACATCTTTGTAAAAGTAGTTCAACTGAATTCAAGACTGCGGCTTACATGAGATAAATGAGTGTGTTCTTTTTTGAACTCAAACTACGTCATTAGAAATCAGATAAGACGTTCATCTCTTAAAACTACTTCATTTTCTGGAAATCGTAATATATATTCAGGAAGCTATACCCAAATAATTTTAAAGAAATTTGTTCATCTCAATTTGAAACGAGTGTCCATCATTCTTTTGGTTTGTGTAATTACTAGATCACCGTCAATATTTCAGTTAAATCAATTTATAATTTGTCTCATAAACCTTTGGCCATAAGGTCTGAATACAAAGTGTTTTTGAATTAATAAGAAACAGGACAAACATGCTTAAAACATAAATATCATTACAACAATATAAAGAGAGATGAGGTACATAGATTTAGTCTTATATAACAAACGACTGCAAAATATAAATATTCATTATAAATTTTAATGTCAGAAAGTAGCATGCTCCTTAGTCCACGCCTCAGCAAGGGATTTGAACACAACATTGTCCGATATGTAGAGGTTGGCAATTTCATCAACAACCTGATCATCTTCTCCAACTTTTGGTTCTTTCAGCAAAGAATAAATTGATTCCAGAAGTTTTGAAATGGTGTCCAAAATTGTCCATTCCCTCCTGGCCATCAACTTAGGAAGTAAAACGTACCCATTTTTATCAATGTTTGGATGATACACCTTTGTCTTGAAGAAGAACCTTGGTGGTTTGAAAGGATATTCAACAGGAAACCAAAGAGAAAACTTGAACACGCCTCCTTCGTATGGAGAATTTTCGGGTCCGATCATCATGCCTTCACAATTGTAAATGTCGCCTTCAACCGGACCAATGCTAACAAAGGGAAGGGGATTCTTCTCCAAACTTTTCAAAGCTTTCTTAACATGTTTTTGTAGGAGCGACATGATTTCCTGAATTTTTAAAAAATAAAATAAAAAAAACGCAGGTAACATGTTTAGATATATTTGTGAATTACAACAACATACGGAAACGCATGTAACATGTTTAGAAAACGCAGGTAAAAACTCTTCAACCTTTCACTTATAAACCGAAAGGAAAGCATTAAAAAAAATTGAAAGTGTATTTAGAAACTGGCCAAATGAAAGATGAAAACAAAGTTTGCTTAATTGTAAATGAGAAAGAGATAGAGATACTTGAACTCGGAGAATGAAAGGAAGAAACAAGTGAAACTAATCGATATATTTGTATATGTAAATGTGACTCTATATATAGACAAAGGAAATGGGTGTCCAGTCGAATTTGGAAATAGTGAACCGATGCAACTTTTCAAACAATCACTGACCAGTTACATCTTTCCAATTCATCTTTGACCAGTCACACATTTTCCAACTTGTGACTTTTCAAACAAAAACAATGGGTAACGGTAATTTTGAAACCGGTAGTTTTCAGGAAGCAATATTAAATCTATACTTTTAAAAATTCGTTCAAATGACTTTGATCGTCGGACTTGAATGATATTCATACAGGAAACTAACTTGTATATTATACATCTTAATGAATATACAGGAAACTATTACAGTTATTCAGGAAGGTCTTCAAAAATTATTTAATTAAAAATAAAAAAATAAATCGTCAACTAGATTCGAACTTGGGACATGAATGACATGCAATTATGTTGTTTAGGCACTAGGCTAAGGTAATACTTCGTGTATTCTAGTAAGTTAAAAGTATATATATTGATAACAATTAATAAAATTCTGGAAGACCTTACACTTTTTAAGGAAGGTATTCTGAATGTTTTCCCATTCGTAACTGGAATTTGAAACCTTTCAGGAAATAATAAATCAGTTTTAGGAACGCATTACTTAAAACATGTCATCGTTTTCAGCCAACATTTAAAAGAGACGATACATTTTTGTTCCTGAAACGAAAAAAAAACATGAAATGTTCCATAAAATAATGTTGCAAACACTTCTAAATGATAAATAAAGAGAGAGTATCATATTGAGAAGAATAACTCAGAAAGTAATGTATGATGTGTCATCCTCGTAATCCTTGCAAGCATCCATGTGTAAACTCCAAATCTTATCCGCATATCGTTGTTCTGCAGGTGCTCTTGTTATGGCCAGGAACACCACATCTACGGCACTTATGTGATTTGGATTTAGAACCTAGAACTCCAAACTCTCCAACTGATCTGATCCTCTTAGTTGGAGGTCTGCCACTGCTTTGTTTAGTCTTTGGTGGTGGACATGAATAGCCAGACACAGCCTCTAGATACTCACAAGAACTCAAATCTCCACAAGGATGTATGCTTTCAGCATAAGCTTTAGCAAATACTTCTGCGGAGTGGAAAGCATCCACAAACTTGTTCTCATCCAACTTTGAATGCTTAGTAGCAGCAACAACATGAATGCAAGAAATCTTATCTATATCAAAAACATTGCATGTGCAATGCTTCTGTTCCAGATTCACAACAAACTTCCTAGCTTCATCTTTAACCTCAAACTCATATCTATCAACCTGGTAGACATTAAGTGTCATAGCAGCATCATATATTGATACCATCTTCTTCACTACACGAGGTGTAACAATACTCTCATTTTTCTTGGCAGCTTCTCGGCGCTCGTGAAACCATGTCGTGAGCGTCAATCTAATAGTCTCCAGCAGTGAGATTATTGGCAATTCACGAGGCGTTTTTGACATCGAATTCAGAGACTCTGCAATGTTTGTGGTCATACTATTGTACTTGTTTCCTGGAGCAAAGCAACGAGCCCACTTCCTGACATCTGCATCTACTAAATACTTAGCTAAGCTTGGACTTCCATCTCTTATATCACTAAACAGTGCATTGAACTCATGGACTGTATAGGCATTAGCAGCAGATTCTACCAAAGGAATCAGTCCGGTTTTTCCATACCTTGTTTTGATGTTATTGATGAGATGAATCCTATAAATCCCATGATGTGCACAAGGATAAACATTTGCAAGAGCTGCTGCGATGCTTTGAGCTCTGTCAGAAACAAAAACAAGGTCTTCTGCATCAGGGATCATATATGTCAACCCTCTGAAAAACCAAGACCATGCTTCTTCATTCTCTGAATCAACAATTGCAAATGCTAGAGGGTATAAGTGGAAGTTCCCATCCTGTGCACTAGCTCCTAGTAGAGTCCCCTTAAACTTTCCCTTGAGGAATGTACCATCAACAACTATAACTCTCCTCATCAATGAAAAACCTCTTATTGATACTCCAAATGCAACAAATGTATACTTGAACTTCCCAGCAGCATCCATCTCAAGATACGTTTTTGATCCAGGGTTTGTCTCTTAAAGTTTGAACAACCACTTTGACAAGTTATAATAACTGTCTTCAGGAGTACCTCTCATCAAACTCTGAGCTTCTTCTTTAACTCTCCATGCTTTTTTGTAGTTGATTTGAACCCCATGATGGATCCTAACTTGCTCAATAATCTGCTTCGGATTGAGTCCATCCTTTTTTTCTCCATAGTTTCTGCAAATCAAAGAATCAAGCAGTTTTGCACTTGCTTGTCTATGGTTCACATTTCTGTGAGTCGTGTCACAAGTATGAACATGTACATACTTCTTCACCACAAAAAAACTGAGAATCTGGAAGCCTTGTTGCCCGCATCCTCCAAGTGCACTTAGCATCAACGCAGCCTAAAATCACCCTATCCTTGTTTGACCAAAGCGTCCTGAAATCGAACTTCCACTCCAATGTCCAATTCTTCATCCTTGTCATCATCTCTCGCTTGTTCTTGAAGTATCTGTTGACACATATAACTGTTGGAATTGTGTCCAGTAATCTCGGTACTGTCTCTAGAAAGTAAGAGTATGTCAATGATCAGACATAAGTCATATAATACTGGGGGTCATGATGGCTTGCTAGAGTCCGCTCATGATCTATAAGTCTTGGACTTATTGCCTTTATTATATGATCCCATATGGGTCACACGCCTAAGCTAACAGGAAAATGTGTAGGAACGGCTTAGCAGAAGTACGGTAAAAGTGCCAGGCATTTGTCGTACTTAGAGAGAGATTAATGGGTCTGATTAAATCCAAGGGATTTAATCAGATTGGTATTTGGGCCCAAAAGCCCAAAAGGAATTAGAGAAGGGTTTTATAATTAAAACCAAGTCTAATTCTTTTCCCTAACACTAAGCCCTAGCCGCGATTTCTCTCTCTCTCTGCGCCTCCCATCAGCTCGGTCTAGCAGCCAATTTCCTGTGAAGCGTGTGTGAGCCTTTGGAGGATCCATCTCTTGGTGGTTCTGCTGATCTCTGACCTGTTCTCTCTTTCCGCTGCATAAACAGGTAAAAGGTGAGATCTATATTATGTTTCTAATCAAGAGAACCTAGATCCGTATGTTTAGGACTGTTTAATCTGAAGAACTGAATCAGGATTAACACCAAAACATCCTTCAGTGGTATCAGAGCCATTGGTTCTGTTAGGTTTTCTTATTTAGATTCATGTTTTAGGTTGTTTAGAAGTGTTTTGAATCTGAGATTGCTTGAATCTGATTTGTAAAACACTTAAGAAACAAATTAAAACCTAAAAACCCTAACTATGAAATCGCATGGACCAAAACTTGTTTTGGTATGCGTCGGCCGATGGTTATTGATGCATGGATCGATCATGGATCGATCGCATGATCATGACCGATCGATCGCGTGCGTGATGATGGCCGATCGATGGCTTGCGTGCGAGGATGAAGCAAGCGGATCGATTGGATCGATCACTGCGATCATCCCGCCATCATCCCGCTCTCGACCCGACGATCGACCGTGAGGCGCAAGCATCGCATGGATCCGCAAGGCAGATCGCATGGATCGCGTCGTGCGTCTCGGCCCGCGATCGTCCCGTCCCGTCCCGATCACAACCAAGCACGTCCCAATCGTGAGGCACGGCCGTCCCGATCGCGTATGTTGCTCACGGCCATCCCAACACGTGACCTAATTGGTCGGTTCGGTTTGGCTCGAGCTTGGTTCGGTTTGGTTTGTGGTGGTTCGGTTTAAAACTGATTAAAAATTAAACGTCACGGTTTAATAAACAGACTTAATAAATTTATTAAGTTCTGGTTAAACCGGGATAAGAAATCCAAAGTCGATAAATTGGATTTTGTGCCTAAACCAGGATTTTCTAATTTGATTTGGTTGGACCAAATAAATTGAGAAAATCCAGTTTAGTAAATAACCGGTTGACAATTGTGGTCATCGTAGTAATTAATTTTGGTTAGACCAATTTTAATGAACCAGACCGGTTATGTCATTTAATTGGACAATTGGGTTATGTCTTGGACATGGACCAATTCTTGGGCCTCGGGCCAAGAAGTTAAAACAATTGGGCCAATTATTTGAGTCTTTTCTTCAGATTAATTTAAAATTTATTTTTATAAAATTATAAAATCGATTTTAAATTAAAGTTTCCAAAATTTTGAAATTAGAAAGTTTCTTAAAATAGAAGTTTCTAGATTTGCTCGTTTTGGATTTTAAGAAATTTCTAAAGTTAGAAAGTTTCCGGTTTTAGAAAGTTTCCAATTTTAGAAAGTTTCCAAAATTAGTAGGTTTCCCAAAATGGAAAGTTTCCCAAAATAGTAATCCTCTATTTTGGGAATGAAATTTTAAAATAAACCTACAAAACCTCAAACAATATCAAGCGTTGGATGTCTTGTCCAGTCTATGTCAGCTGTCGAAGCCCATTCAATTGTATTCATGGCCTTACAGTGTGAGGGTGTCTACTTTTGCGTGGATAAGACGGTTTGTGATTCATAAATGTCATTGGGAGTCCCAGACATTAATGATTACATGACTGTATAGTCTGGTTTTCTTGACTAGGCCATCGGGAGTCCCGTGCCTTGAGACATCAGAGTGAATTGGGCCTCGGGCCCAGATTCACAACCAAGAGTTATATCACGGATATAATTAGCCGACATAGGGCTTACCGATATAAGCTAAGGTTGGGTGACGGCCAGTGGCCCACTTTGATCTTAGTTATATGTGGATTTTGGAATCATTATATTCTATTGAGGGTAACTTAGGTTATTGAATATAATGCATGATTGATCATATTAAGTATAATATAAGATTAATCATATTGAACATATTAACTAATAACCTTTTATCTTATATATTTCAGCTATGACTACTACAAGCACTCAAAACACATTCTCAATCCGGTCTGTTCTCGAGAAGGAGAAGCTGACTGGAACGAACTTCCTGACGTGGTCAAGGAACTTGAGGCTGGTCCTCAAGCAGGAGAAGAAGGATTATGTCCTTCGTGATCCCCTCCCCGAGAGGCCTCCTAACAATGCTGCCAGGACTCTGCATAATGCTTGGGAAAAGCATTCGTCAGATGAAAATGATGTGTATTGCCTTATGTTGGCGACAATGACTGCTGAGCTGCAAATGCAGTTCGAGAGTGTGTTGTCACCAATTGAGATAATGGCAAGCCTGAAATCGCTTTTTCAGGAGCAAGCAAGGACTGAGAGGTTTCAGACGGTTAAGAACCTCTTAGACTGTAAGTTGGCTGCGAATGCGGCAGTGAGTCCTCATGTCTTGAAAATGATGGGTTATCTCGATCATCTTCAGAAACTCGACTGCCCTATCAGCCAGGAACTTGCCTGCGACATCATTCTGCAGTCATTACCTGCAAGCTATGATCAGTTCATTCTGAACTTTAACATGCATGGCTTGAGTAAGACATTGCCTGAGCTTCACGGAATGCTCAAGACTGCAGAGCCCAACTTGAGGAAAACCGCCAAGGACCCCAATGTGCTTATGGTGCAAAAGGGCAAGGGGTTTAAGAAATCCTCTGCTAAGGATAAGGGAAAGGCCAAGGCTGTCCAAGTCGCGGACAAGGACACGCCAAAGCCCAAGCCCAAGTCCAAGGCTGGGCCTACTGACATCTGCAGGTTCTGTAATGAACCAGGGCATTGGAGGAGAGAATGTAAGAAATTCCTGGAAGGTCTAAAGGAATTGAAGAAGAAGACTTTCGAGACTTCTTCAACAGGTATTTTTGTTATAGAAGTTAATACAACTACTTCTGATAATACCTCATGGGTTATGGATACTGGTTGTGGGGCTCATATTTGTACTAATATGCAGGCACTCAGCAACAGTAGAAGGCTGAAGCAAGGACAAGTGGAGCTACGAGTTGGGAATGGAGCGAAAGTTCCTGCACTAGCTGTAGGCACATACTTGTTGTCTTTACCTTCGGGATTGATTTTAGAACTCAATAGTTGTTATTTTGTACCTGCTATAAGCAGAAATATTATTTCAATTTCTTTGTTGGATTTGGAAGGTTATGATTTTTCAGTTAAGAATAAATTATGTTCCTTCAATCGCAACAATTTGTTCTATGGTTGTGCCCCTCTTACGAATGGGCTTTACATACTTGATCAATCCGCGCCAATTTATAATTTTAATACAAAACGGTTCAAACCTAATGAGGAGAACCGAACGTTTCTATGGCATTGTCGTTTAGGGCACATCAACGAGAAACGCATCAAGAGGCTCCATTCGAATGGACTTCTTGGCTCATTTGACTTTGAGTCATGTGAGAAATGCGAATCCTGCATGATGGGCAAAATGACACGGGCCCCCTTTAATAAACCTAACGAGAGGGCCAGTGACTTATTGGGCCTGATACACACTGACGTGTGTGGCCCAATGTCCACAAATGCAAGAGGAAACTATCAGTACTTCATTACCTTCACTGATGATTTCAGTAGGTATGGATATGTTTATTTAATGAAACATAAGTCTGAATCTTTTGAGAAGTTCAGAGAATTCCAAAATGAAGTACAGAACCAACTTGGCAAAAGCATTAAGGCTCTTCGGTCCGACCGAGGAGGAGAATACTTAAGCCAAGAATTCAGTGATCATCTAAGAGAGTGTGGGATCGTATCCCAACTCACTCCTCCCGGAACACCTCAATGGAATGGTGTGTCTGAGAGGAGAAATCGGACCTTATTGGATATGGTTCGATCTATGATGAGTCACACAGACCTTCCAATATCCCTTTGGGGATATGCTCTGCTAACAGCAGTGTTCACTCTAAATAGAGCGCCATCGAAAGCAGTAGCAAAGACACCATATGAATTATGGACTGGAGTGGCTCCAGTGTTGTCTTATCTAAGAATTTGGGGTTGTGAAGCCTATGTCAAGAGATTAATCTCAGACAAGCTTACACCAAAGTCTGATAAATGCTACTTCATTGGTTATCCGAAAGAAACCAAGGCTTATTACTTCTATCTACGTTCCGAGAACAAGATTTTTGTTGCCCGGGATTGTAACTTTCTTGAGAGGGAGTTTCTCTCTAAGAAAGACAGTGGGAGTAAGGTACTGCTTGAAGAAATTCAAGATGAACAGGATATTGCTCAACCTAATGAGGAAGAGCAGCAGGAGGACCTACAAGAAATTGTAGAGCCTGAACCTGTAGTACCTGAAGTTCGAAGATCCGGGAGGATCCGTCACGAACCCGAGAGATATCAAGGACTCCTCGTGACTAACTGTCATGATCTTCTGATCATTGATGGTGATGAACCATCGAACTTCAATCAAGCCATGATGGGCCCAGATTCCTCTAAGTGGCGTAAGGCCACTGATTCCGAAATGGACTCCATGTCGGTCAACCAAGTGTTTTCGTTGGTTGACTTACCCGCTGGTGTAAAAGCCATCGAGTGCAAATGGATCTTCAAGAAGAAGATTTATGTGGATGGTAATGTCCAGATTTATAAAGCCAGGTTGGTGGCAAAAGGTTTCAGACAAGTTCACGGTGTGGATTACGATGAAACCTATTCCCCAGTGGCTATGATGAAATCTATTCGGATTCTACTAGCAACTGCAGCTTTTCATGATTATGAAATTTGGCAGATGGACGTGAAAACCGCCTTCCTGAATGGAATTCTGGAAGAGGATGTGTATATGACACAACCTGACGGTTACATAGATCCAAAGAATGCTGGGAAAGTATGCAAGCTTCATAAATCCATTTATGGATTGAAGCAAGCATCGAGGAGCTGGAATCTTTGTTTTGTTGAAGCGATCAAGCAATTTGACTTCATCAGAAACGAAGAAGAACAATGCGTGTATAAGAAAACTAGTGGGAGCAAGATAGTATTTCTTATTCTGTATGTCGATGACATACTGCTTCTCGGAAACGACGTTCCAATGCTGAAGTCTGTAAAGGACTGGCTTGGAAGTTGTTTTTCCATGAAAGACATGGGTGAAGCCGCATACGTTCTTGGAATCAGGATCTACCGGGATAGATCTAGAAGGCTGATAGGCTTGTGTCAAGATTCATACATTGAAAAAGTCCTACAAAGATTCAGCATGAAAGATTCCAAGAAGGGCTTCACGCCAATGGTACATGGCACAACGCTAAGCAAGAAGCAGAGCCCTACGACGGCTGCTGAGCTTGAGCGCATGAAGAATATTCCTTATGCATCTGCAATAGGATCTGTCATGTATGCCATGATCTGTACTCGTCCTGATGTTGCTTATGCATTGAGCATGATGAGTAGATACCAGTCAAATCCAGGTGAAAGCCACTGGATTGCCGTAAAGAATATCTTGAAGTATCTAAGACATACTAAGGATAAGTTCTTGGTGTACGGTGGAAGTGATGTGCTTAAAGTCAGTGGATTCACGGACGCAAGTTTCCAGACAGACCAAGATAATTTCCGGTCACAGTCCGGTTATATCTTTTGTATGAATGGCGGTGCAATCAGTTGGAGAAGCTCCAAGCAAGACACCGTTGCTGATTCCACTACAGAAGCTGAATATATCGCCGCTTCAGAAGCTGCGAAGGAAGCTGTTTGGATACGAAAGTTCATTATTGAACTAGGTGTGATACCAGATGCGGCTGAGCCTCTGGCACTGTTTTGTGATAACAATGGTGCTATTGCTCAGGCAAAGGAACCAAGATCACACCAGAAATCCAAGCATGTTCTAAGAAGATTTCACTTGATACGTGACATCATTAATAGAAAGGAAGTCAAGATCAGCCGAGTTCAGACAGATGATAACGTTGCTGATCCGTTGACAAAGCCACTCCCAAGGCCTAAGCTCGAGTTCCTGACTGAAGCTGTAGGCATTAGAGACATTGAAATGTAATCTAAATTTGAGTGGGAGTTTGAGGGCTTTATTTAGTTATTTGATATGTTCTTGTAAAACATTTTTATGTTTAATGAAATTATTATTTCGAGATTATTTTAACTGTGATGAAATAATCGTTCCAAAATGATATGAACCATTTTATAGGTCATCGAAGTAAGTGACTTGATCTTGAGTTATCAAAGTCATTTAGCTTGATCATGAGACCCTATATTTGATAGATGGCTTATATCATCATGTCCCTAGTCGAAGGTTGTTGAAATTGGAACACCAACAACCGTGTGAGACTAGATTGGTATGTGACTTATGACAAAGTCTCAGTATGTCATAGATGCGCGGCATCAAAGTCAGTACATAGGTGTATGTTGGGAACATACGACCGGACATGACCCGCTTATGAGAACTCTTCAGGATATTTATATTTGTGTCATAAGAGATTCTCACTACGACTATAGAGTATAGTCCTTAGACCTGAGTTCGCATGCATGTGACTGCACATGGACTGATGCACTTTGATCATTGTCTAACGCTGTCGTTCTGCGATAGTTATAAGGACCTTGTTTGGGTACATTATGAAATGAGTAGTTTACAGTGATGGAACAAGACGGAATTTGTCCCTCCAATATAAATGGAGTAAATATCTCTAGGCCAATCGGAGATTTGAATACTGGAAAATGCATGGCCATGCTCAAACGGACTTTCCCGAGTCGTTTGGATTGTCAGTATCAAATCAGAGTCCGATGAACAAGATTAGGCTTTATAAGGATGACACTAATCTTGCCTTATGACTAATCGAGATTGAGACAAAAGGATTATGAATACAGAGATTCCAGTACAAGTGGGAGATTGTTGGAATTGTGTCCAGTAATCTCGGTACTGTCTCTAGAAAGTAAGAGTATGTCAATGATCAGACATAAGTCATATAATACTGGGGGTCATGATGGCTTGCTAGAGTCCGCTCATGATCTATAAGTCTTGGACTTATTGCCTTTATTATATGATCCCATATGGGTCACACGCCTAAGCTAACAGGAAAATGTGTTGGAACGGCTTAGCAGAAGTACGGTAAAAGTGCCAGGCATTTGTCGTACTTAGAGAGAGATTAATGGGTCTGATTAAATCCAAGGGATTTAATCAGATTGGTATTTGGGCCCAAAAGCCCAAAAGGAATTAGAGAAGGGTTTTATAATTAAAACCAAGTCTAATTCTTTTCCCTAACACTAAGCCCTAGCCGCGATTTCTCTCTCTCTCTGCGCCTCCCATCAGCTCGGTCTAGCAACCAATTTCCTGTGAAGCGTGTGTGAGCCTTTGGAGGATCCATCTCTTGGTGGTTCTGCTGATCTCTGACCTGTTCTCTCTTTCCGCTGCATAAACAGGTAAAAGGTGAGATCTATATTATGTTTCTAATCAAGAGAACCTAGATCCGTATGTTTAGGACTGTTTAATCTGAAGAACTGAATCAGGATTAACACCAAAACATCCTTCAATAACATCCCCATATGTTGAAGGAGAAAATCCGGTATGAAGAGGAGGAAGATCTGGAACAGGATGCAAAAGAACAGAAGGCTCTCCTCTATCATAAGTTGATGACGAGTTGTTGTTTGCTGCAGTTGCCTACAACAAAAAATGACCAACAACAAAAAAATATCCAACTAAGATTCTGTTATTCAGGAAGACTATCCTGAATCATAAACAACAAGAACTAAACAGATATTTCTTCTACAATAATGGTGTAAGAAGGCTTACATTTTGTTTTCCATGCGAATTCTTGTTTGCTGCAGTTTCAGGATTGCCATTTATATTTGAATTGACATTTGCCTGCAACAAAGAGTGACTAAATAAAATGTTCATCTGTTTAGGAAATCTATCATGTTATATTAGGACGACTATCCTGAATCGTAAACAACAAGAAATATACAAATGTTTGGTCTATAATAATGGTGTAAGAAGGCTTACATTATGATTTGCATGCGAATTGTGATCCACAGAATTTGAATCACCAGATATATTTTGCAAAAACGGTCTGTCATGAAGTTTTGAACTTCAAAAACCTCTTCAGTTGTGCTAGCAACATTCTCCAATACTGCAGGATATATATATCACCTACCTGCAATGAATAACAAGGTAAGTCACTGTGAATAGAAGAGTTTTACAATTAAGAAGCTACTCAAGAAAGGATTGCTAACCGTTAAGCATAGACGGATCATTTAATGATCAAGCTTTCGTTTGTTGATAAAAGTTCTTAACTGCCAATCATTTCATATAGCTATTGGAGGAGAATTTTCAACAAATGCCTTCATTCTTTGAGGAACCCATAAGAGAGACTAAACTGTCTATTCTTTATATCAAAATCTTCAGTAATAATCTTGACTAAATCACTGAAACTAACTTCTTCCTCAACATCAAACAGTGAGGCTCTTATGTTAACATCCACTTCAAATTCTCACTGCATCTTGTCGTTTCTTTTCCATTCACCACAAACACAGTAAAGATCCAACATGTTTGATCTACAACCGCAAAAAAAAAGCAACTAAATGAATCACAAATCAATGTTTATGCAAAATCACAAATCAATGTTCACGGCTTCAATCCCAGCCACATTCTACAATTGCAACTCAATATATGGACACGAGCTACATTGTTCAAAGCAAGATGCAGCCTTAAACTAAGCTACATTGTTCTAGATCGAATATAGACACAAGCTACATTGTTCTAAGCAAGATTCAGGCTTAAACTAAGCTACATTGTAGATTGGAGATATAAAACTGTTGATAGATTCATAATAATGAACACATCAATAAGCTGAGGAAATGAAATCGGTTGAGAAGAGCAGACATTGGAGATTATTCATGACGAGCTAACGTGTTTTACCTTAAACGAGTTTTACCTTAACGTAAAATAGATTCGAAGAATTGAAGAGAACTTCGAGAATAGATGAAAGTGAATTTTGAAATGAACAAATCGGAGTAGCACAAGCCGAGGTGGAGGGGAATTTACAAGCGACGGGGACGAGCTTAAGCGGAGGCGGAGTGTATACAAGGTCTGAGGAAGCGACGGAGATGAAGTAGAATTTGGTCTCGTAGAACAGAGATAGGTCAATCTCCGTCGGAATCTATTCGTCGTCGCCTCTTGGAGCTCCGTCGTAATCTCTCCGTCGTCAATCTCCGTCGAATCTCTGCCGTCGAGGAATCATGACATAATCGTTTGACAAAGAGGAGAAACAAAAAGAATGGTACAATGATAAATGGACAAAGTTAAGAATGCTATTTTTTTGACACGAGGAATTAAAGACCACGATTGTGATTGACCATGTTTTTAGTGCCAAATAATACATTCTCTTAATAATATTAGAAAAACTTACAAAATATATTAATAATTAAAGAGTGATTTTTTGAATTTTTTTTTGTATTTATCTGTTTACTCGTTTCCTTTCTTGTGGGGGGTTAGACCATGTCCAGCAAGGGGCTCTTAACACTTTTGGGCTCAGTTTCATAGGTGTTTGGAAAAAATTTTAATTGTTAATGGCTTAATTAGTTAAGATACGTCTCTAAAATAAGAGACTTTAGGAACCGTATCTTAATGACGTGGCGTCGTCCTATTGGCTGATTTTTTTTTAGTTTCTCGGGTGCAAACCAGGCGGTCCAATCTCATTTGTCTTTGTCTCGCGTTTTGAAAGCCGGGAGAGCTTCGAGGGCGATTGAGAGGCGATTTAGGGTTCATCTTCTTTGTTCGTTAATTTTGTGTGTCGTAGTCGTGGTTGATGAGCTTCGATTGTTTCTTTTCGTGTTTATTACTTGATTTAGTGTTTTTATTCTGTTTCGGAAGTGTTTTGAATGGGTTTTCGATTGGTGTTAGGGTTTGCTTTGGGGTCGGATTTAGGGTTTGCTTTGGGGGATTTGAGTAATCGATGCTTGGAGTTAGGGTTTTGATTTGGGTTAGATTTAGGGATTGTTTTCACCGATTTAGGGTTCCAGTCTCGGATTTAGGGTTTTCCCGAATGTTTTGTGGTCGGATCTTGGTTTCGATTCGTGCTAATTTCTGTGAAATTCCATCTGATATTTTGGGTAGCGATCATTTATTTGTTGATTTGTTACTAGTTTTATTCATTATCGTTAGCGATTTAGGGATTGAACTTGCATTTGTCAAAGGTATCGAAAGAAGATAAACGATTAGGATTTCACTAAATGGAAAATTGTTTCAGCCCCGGGTTTCATTTATTTTTTGATTTGTTGTATCAGATTTTAGTTATTCTTTGTTCATAACCGCTTTGTAGGTCTTGCTTATTTTTCGATGAAGTTTGTTGTCATCATTGTTCATGATGGCATATGACCTCTTTCTATATAGCATGTTGTCATATTCAAACTCGTGTTCTGATCTTGATATGTTCTCTTTTTATATAGCATATGTGGTTTACGGTTGTGGTTTGATCTTGATCTTGATATGTTTTGTCAGCTAGGTAACTTAATTAGTAACTATGAATCTTGATATTATTGTTAAACACTTGTGGGTTTGTGGTAGAATGATATTGTTTTAAGAATGTTGATTACGTTTAAATGATTAATCATTTGGTTTGTGTGTTACCTGAGTTGTTGTATGTAAATGATTCATTTGGTTGGTGTTTTACTTTACTTGATTCTTAGTTGAGTTTGTTCTTATAAGCTTTTCCATTTGTTTCATACAAAGCTTTAGTCATGGACCCGATCTTGAAGAAGGAGAGGAGAGAGATGAAGAATCTCAAAGCACACTGTGATATGTTGGATTATGTTTGCTATACGCAAGAAGGAATTCCGACTTCTTGCCCGTGTGGGGGGGAGAATAGTTAACGAGAAATCTGCAGAGGAAACTTCAGACACTCTTCTTGGGAAGAGATTCTTCACGTGCGATGTATACAAGGTACATCTAACCATCTTAACAAGTTCTATTAGATTCATAGATGCCATACTAATTTTCTTTCTTTTCTGTTACAGGCCGATGGGTTGCATTATAGGCAACCCTGGGTACTTGGTGTCCAACAGGAGATTGCTAAACTTGTTGTGCAGGTGGAAGAGGCTGAAAAGCTTAAATGGGAGGTGCATGACATGACTCGGGAGATTAAGAAACTGAATGCTAAAGTGCAGAAACTGGAGGTAACTAGATAGGAAATAGTATATAGTATATTTACGTTTTTTTGTTGAGAAGCTAACTAGTCTTAATTTCCCAGGATGAGGTTTGGAGGCTGACTAGTTCCAATGCCTGACGTATTCATGACCACTCAAGGTTAGTCTGTCATATCAGACTCTGAACCTTTTTTATGTAAAACGTATGAAAAAAAAGTTTACACAACCATTTTGGTCTAATCAATACACAATTAAAATAACAGAACCTTTTAGATGATACATAATACAAGTAAATTGATACATAACTCTATTAAACCCACCTTCTCAACCGTTGTGAAGTGATGGGTCTTAATTGACTGTAAAACTACATCAATTAGGACTAGATGTGTCTTAAGTGTTGGTGGTTAGGAGTAGGTTAAATAGGAGTTTTCATTAACTGTCAAAATAATATCTATTTATACTAACAGCCCTCTGAAAACAAACACTCATCCCAGATTAAGTTAACTACTAATAATGGAGTACACTAACTCATACCCCTTCGAGTCCCCTGGATTTGTAAGCCTTCTTTCAAGCCAAACCGTGGACCATGATTCATCAGAACTTCCCCCCTTTAGTAGTCAAGGTTCTGATGAATCTACTGTCAAGGAGAGGAGGAAATGGTCCCCCAAAGAGGATGTGATCCTCATTGGTGTGTGGCTAAACACTAGCAAAGACCCAATAGTGGGTAATGAGCAGAAGGCTGGCGCTTTCTGGAGGCGTATTCAAGAGTATTACAACTCCAATCCCCTGTTGGTAGGCACGTCACCGAGAGAGCTTGGTCAGTGCAAGCAGAGGTGGCACAGGCTCAATGATCAGGTCTGCAAATTCGTCGGCTGTTATGACACAACTTTGAAGGAGCAGTCATCCGGTCAGAATGATAATGACGTAATGAAAGCAGCGTTAGATATCTTCCACAGTGACTACAAGTGCAAGTTTACACTTGAGCATGCGTGGAGAGAGCTAAGACATGACCAGAAATGGTGCTCTAATCTTGTAGTTAAAGATGGTGGGAAGGAGAAGCGCAAACACGTTGTAGATGTCGATGTGGAAGAGGAAGTTAGGCCTATTGGTGTTAAGGCCGCAAAAGCAGCTAAGAGGAAGAAAGGTCCTAAAGAAGAAGCCATGGAACATCTAGAGAACATGTTGGTGATGAAGGAGAAGTTAAACAAGCAACAATTACTTGAACGTTTACTAGCCAAGTCAGATGAACTTTCTGAAATTGAAACCACTCTCAAAAACAAGCTAATCACAGAAATGATATGATCTAACTAGGTATTTAGGAGTATTGTTATTGCATAGGTTTGTTTAAGTTTGCCATATTGATAATTTGTTTTTCTTTGTGTTTCAGGGGAAACCAATGCTACGTGATCAAGAGAAAGAATCCAATGATGTCTTCAAGTATTTTGTTGTCTTTTTATGGTTATTTGTCTATGTCACGAGGGCCATCTTTTGTACTATTATGGATGTTTGCTTCACGGGTCGCGTATGTATGTTGTTTTCTTGCATTTTGGATGTTTTAGTCACGGATGTATCTTGTACTTGGTTGTGGTTTTGAACTCGGCTATTTATTAGTCTTTCCTTTGCAACTATGACTATCTATGTTTCTCTCTTTCTTTGCTTCTTCCGCTTCAAAATAAGTTGCAAGTCCTCTCTAAAATTCTATCATTTGCAAACATCTACTTTATATCAAATTTGTCTTGTGCTTGATACTAAAACTCTTTTGCTTGATAGTAAAATTCTAAAATTCTATCATTTTCAAACATCTACTACTAAAACTCTTTTGCTTGGTACCAAAATAATTTGCAAAAATCTACTACAAATTATCTTTAAAATATATTGCAAATATGTCTGCTTCTTCCTCAAATAATATTGATGAGTATTTACATGAAGCTTTCCAAGAGAGATTTGAGCAACATTTCGAGGATACGTTCAACGACATCCTACAAGGGCATTCCAGCACCGCAAAGAAACGCGCATTTATAGAACGAAATCGGGAAGAAGGTCATGACCGCTTATGGGAAGATTATTTCAGTGAAAATCCAACATATCCACCTCGTATATTCAGACGCCGTTTTCGAATGAACAAATCATTGTTCATTCGTATTGTTGACCGCCTTTCAAACGAAGTTCCATACTTCCAACGTAGAAGAGATGCAGCGGGAAGATTCGGGCTATCCGGTCTACAAAAATGTACAGCAGCAATTCGTATCATGGCTTATGGTATTGCGGGTGACGCGACTGACGAGTATCTAAGACTAGGTGCATCTACGGCACTATTGTGTTTAGAAAATTTTACTGAAGGGATAATACAGTTGTTTGGAGACGAGTATTTAAGAAGACCCACACCAGAAGATCTTCAACGACTACTCGATATTGGAGAAGTACGCGGGTTTCCTGGTATGATAGGAAGCATCGACTGTATGCATTGGGAGTGGAAAAACTGTCCAACCGCTTGGAAAGGGCAGTATACCCGTGGTTCAGGAAGCCGACAATCGTCTTAGAGGCTGTTGCATCACAAGATTTGTGGATATGGCACGCATTTTTTGGACCTCCAGGTACCTTAAACGATATTAATGTTCTTGACCGGTCACCTGTTTTTGATGACATTTTACAAGGCCGAGCTCCAAAAGTGAATTTCAAGGTCAACGGACACAAGTACGATATGGCGTACTACCTCACCGATGGAATTTATCCAAAATGGTCAACCTTTATCCAGTCTATACCACTTCCTCAGGGCGACAAAGCATAGTTATTTGCTAAACGACAAAAAGCCACCCGCAAAGATGTCGAACGTGCTTTCGGAGTATTGCAAGCTAGATTTGCGATTGTTAAGAAACCGGCTCTTCTGTGAGACAAGCAAAAAATAGGAAAAATTATGAGATCTTGCATCATACTGCACAATATGATAGTAGAAGACGAACGAGAAGGATACATTCAGTACGATATATCTGATTTTGTTGAAGGCGAAGGAGAGTCAACCAGATGTTCAGAAGTAGATTTTCGTACTCCACAGACATGCCTTCAAATCTCGGTAATATGCTTGGCATTCGGAATCAACTACGAGATCAACGGATACATAATCGTCTGAAGGCTGATTTGGTCGAGAATATATGGCAAAAATTTGATCATCTTGAAAAATAATTATTGTTGGTTTAAGATTAAAATTAAATAAAAATATATTTTAAATATAAAAATTAATAATCTATTTTTTTTTTTAAGAAACCCATATCGGATAACATCAATGGAAGACTCAAATAAAGAAGGTCTCTTAACTATTATTAACTTCCAATGTGGGTGGTCTTAGATACATGTTTTGCGTTGAGAATCACGACGAAAGATCACGAGGGATCGCTTTCGCCATCCAAAGAGACAAAAAAACAAGAAATTGAGGTTTTTTTCTTTTTCTTGTCGGTTTCTTTCTGAGGGTTTTTGTTTAGGCCTTTAGGGGTTTCTCCTTTTCTTTCTAGCTATCTAATCCTCTGTTTCTCAAACTCAAAATAAAACAGAATTGAGAATAGGAAATTGAGTGATAATGGGTTCGCTCAAGGATGGTCAAAGAAGAGACCTGGAGGGAGAAGAATCAGAGGAGCCGCTTTTAATGGCACAGAACCAAAGATTCACTATGTTCCCCATTCGGTATAAGTCGATTTGGGAGATGTATAAGAAGGCTGAAGCCAGTTTCTGGACTGGTTAGTCCTCTTTGTTTGTTTTTATGCTTTCTGTGCTCTCGAATTTGAATGGTGCGTGGATGCAGTTTGATTAAGAAAGTTTGCAACTTTGTTTATGCAAGGCTTCTTCTTTTAGTTTTTGTATTAGGTTTTAACTTTGTAATAGATGTTCTGGATGGAAAAGAAGATGGTTTGTGCCTCAAATTGTGATGCAAAGGAAGAATCCTGTTATGTGTGTGTGATGGCTTTGTTTCTCGTAATATCAACATCAATTATGAATGGATTGCAGCTGAAGAAGTTGATCTTTCGACGGATGTGCAACACTGGGAAAAATTGTCTGATTCAGAGAAACATTTTATCAGCCATGTTCTGGCTTTTTTCGCCGCATCAGATGGGATTGTTTTGGAGAATTTGGCTGCTAGATTCTTGAATGATGTCCAAGTTCCAGAGGTGAGGATTTTCACTTAGATATATATTCTGTTTGATTTTGAGACTAACAATTATCTGGATTTTCAGGCTCGTGCTTTCTATGGGTTTCAAATTGCCATGGAGAACATTCATTCGGGTACCGCTTTGTAATTAGAGAATTTCGTGTATGAATTTGCATAATCTCAAATATTTTCAGTTCTGATTCAAACTGCAAACTCCGAGATGTCTTGAGTGAAGCCAAACTAAATATATTGTATGTTAAGTTTTATTGGTAAGGAACAAAAGGCCCAAGTCAGTGTCATGGTGAATGAAAATAAACATCTGAGGACCAAAGCCATAAGACTTGTTGTAACCAGTACCCATGTTTTGATATTACGTGTTGCTCTATAACATTGTAGTTTTCCACTGCTTCAGAGATGTACAGCCAACTTCTGGAAACATTTATAAAGGATTCGCAAGAGAAGGATAAATTGTTCAATGCAATCGAAACCATTCCCTGCATTTCCAACAAGGCAAAATGGTCTTTAGATTGGATTCAAAGGTATTCAACCTGGGGTTAACTCAGATTTAAGAGTATCTATTAGGTTGTACAACTTGTGATTAATGTAAAATATGATCCCTATTTTCTTTAGCCCTATGTCTTTTGCTGTGAGGCTGGTTGCTTTTGCATGCGTTGAAGGAATCTTCTTCTCGGGAAGGTATCTTTTTATTTTAGCTCTTAAAAGCGGACAGACTTCGTGTATAAGCATTACATGTTTCTTTTTACAGCTTCTGTGCCATCTTCTGGCTTAAGAAGAGAGGTCTTATGCCGGGTTTGACTTTCTCAAATGAGCTTATATCGAGAGATGAGGGGCTTCACTGTGACTTTGCTTGTCTCTTGTACAGGTTAGAATGGTAATAGTAATCCACATAGAGTGCAGTTTTATGGCCCATTCACTCCTTATCATACTTTGTGCAGTTTGCTGCAGAAGCAGCTTCCTGTGGAGAAAGTTTATGAGATTGTTCATGAGGCAGTGGAAATTGAGACAGAGTTTGTCTGCAAGGCCCTTCCATGTGATCTGATTGGGATGAACTCAAACCTCATGAGTCAGTACATACAATTTGTTGCAGACCGTCTTCTGGTAAAAGGAATTAAATGATGTCATTTTGAAACATAAATTGGCATGTGATTTGTCTCTCTCTATAGATTACCTTGGGATGTGAAAGGAGATACAAAGCAGAAAATCCATTTGATTGGATGGAGTTCATATCTCTCCAGTAAGTAGTTGATATATCTCTTGAGTTTCTCTCAACTTAAACCTGATCAAGGACAGTCATTGGTAAGTGTGATTTTGATACTTTTTTATTGTAGAGGAAAGACAAACTTCTTTGAGAAGAGAGTGGGAGAGTATCAGAAGGCATCGGTGATGTCAAGCCTCCAAGAAGGAAATAAGAACTACGAATTCAAGATTGACGAGGACTTTTGAATGAAATCCGCCATTGAATCTGGAAGGCTCATCAGATTCTTTTGAGTTACTCTCATTCTTTATGAGTTACCTCAAAATGGGAACAATGTGTGGTACACTAGTAGTAGTAGTAGTAGTAGAAGAAGAAACATACTTTAAATCACATTTATTTTGGCTTTGACTCTTAGCAGTACTTGTGCCTTCTCTAATGTGTAAGCAATTGGTATTTGATTAGGAAATGATTTGCTCGAAGAAAATGAATCTCGATGTTTTATATTCTGTAACATGTTTCCATGGTTTTGCTAGCGCTGAGAAAACTAATCGAACCAAACCGAAATTTTCAGTTTTTTGGTTTACATTTGGTTATAAATTCGGTTCACATCGACAGATTAAATAAGGTTCGATTTTCGGATTGATTCGGCACAAAATTGAGTAAACTGAAGAACTCAGAAATTGAACTAACCGACCCGAGTAACTTGAATTAACCAAAGTCGCAATCCTATTTTTCGTATCTACAGTTACTAGTTTGGTAATAATAATGACCAAGACACGTTTACAATGCATTAATAAAACTAAAACAAAACTTAACAGAAACAACAATGATTAAAGAATGATTTATAGTCGCCAGCAGCAAGTACTGACTTCCAATGCAAGAAGCCAACATATGTCACGTGTCCTTATCAATTTGGTTCACCATGTGACAAGTGAAAACCGTAATAATAATTAATTAACATACCACCAACCAACTATTATAGTCCAAATACTCCAATTCGTTGGACAAACATGAAATAATTACAATATATGGTGCGGCTTAGCTGTGTACTCCAAGAAAACCCCCATTGACATTTTTTTAAAAAATCTCCCACTTGGCCAACTTTTATAAAGTCTTTGTTTATCATCGTTTATCATTTTTTTTTAACTTATTATCATCGTTATCATCCGATGCAAACTATCCAAATATTTCGGATGAAATAATAGAATTTTATTTTCGATCATGATAACGTATTAGTCTAAGTAAAAGTATATTGGGATTCTATGCTTGATATTCATTTATTATGTATATATTCTTCTCTTTCTTTTTAGAAAAGTAGGTTAGATAAAATTGACAAGGTTCATCATCTATATGTAAGTTTGTAAATGAGCTAGCCGGTTTGTCAACGTTTTTCTCTCGAAAGCGTAAAATCAAAATACCTAACTCCGACCATTAACCACCTCTCCTCACCATCGATGGCCGGCTCTTCGGTCACTCCCGCCGTCCCTCCGCTTCTTCCCGACTTACTCTTTCTTTCCCCTAACCCTGCGCCTGTTACTTCCCCAGCTCATCAATTAGAGTTGTTGCCCAAATCACAGATTTAGGACTCTTTCATGGAGGAATCTGATTCGGGATTATTATATTCACCCTCGGATGTTAATGGTTCTCCTATGGGTCGCTCGACTCCATTAAAAACTAACCTCTCCAAGGTTTCTGGCGAGACAGGCCTTTCTTCGGCCCCTCCTGCCGGTGTTAAGCAAATTGCCTCTGAAATGGGGCAGACGTCCACGGTACCTTTGCCGTCAGTTAACTGTTACAGTTGGGCATCTAGAGCCAAAGCGAGCTCAAAGTATCCTAAATCGAATGTTCCCGTTACTATTCAAGCAAATGGTGCCCTTCGTGTTAAGGTACCAGACGCTGTTTTTGAACGAGGCGCAAGAGCTCACTCTGATTTCATAGTTGGGATCTTCTATGGTAATGCTCCTTCGTATGGCAAGATTTGGGGAGTCCTAAATTACCTATGTGGAAAGGATAGAAGAGTAACTATTCATAATCTGGCCAAGAACACTTTTCTTTTCCACATTCCTTCACCTTCTCTTCGCATGCAGATTCTCCAGCACGAGTTGTGGAGAGTTGGGGATTCTCCGTTCTTCGTCACGGAATGGAAGGCTTCGTTCAGCTTAGATTCTCCATCTCTCCAAAAGGCACCAGTATGGGCAATCTATACTCAAGTCCCCTTCGATTTAATAATGGATGAGGGGCTTGCAATTATATCTAAACCCATTGGAGAAATAGTTGATGCAAAACCATTCTCAAGTGTTAGCTCAGTGGAAATCAAAGTTGTTGTTGATCTAACAGCCCCCCTTCCGTCAACGGTGGAAATTGAACGTGAGAGTGGAAGAGTATATGTGGTTATGATCTCTTATCCCTGGTTGCCCCCCCCCTTGTGTTCTGAATGTAATGAGTTTGGGCACAAGTCTGCTTTTTGTCCTAAGAAACCAGAGCCTGCAGTAGACCCGAATAAAACTGGTGCAAGAACAAAGGCTAACCATAAACCAGCTGCTTCTACCTCTAAGAGTCCTCGTCGTTCCTTACCGGATCACCCGCGTAAATCTGTTACCAAAAAGTTTCAGAAAAAGACAAGGGTAAGACTAGAGTAAATCTAGAGAAGACACACCTCCCCCCCCCCCCTATGGTAGACACTGCTGTAGTAGTTGAAAAGCAGCAGAAATATGTTGGTACAACATTTTTTGATATTCAGGCTCTTGAGAAACCTCAACAGCCTCTTTTACCAAACACCCCTGCATCTTTATCCGTTTGTCTCTCTGCTGATGATTTGACATTTCAACAAGCAACAAAAGTGGCCTCCTCAAAATCAATCGTAAGCAAGTCTCAGGCCAGCTCCAAAGATATCTCAAAATCGCTGTCCAACCCTTTTGAAATCCTGCAATCTGAAACAGATACTGACTCTAATGTGGGCTCTGATTCGTCTCTGGCCATTGTTGTTTTTGAATCAAAAGTTGACTGGCCAGCTCTGCCATATTCTTCTTCACTAGGTCAACAACAAGAGAGGAAAAAGCGTAGAGTTTTCTTAGCGATCCCCAGTCTTTGGTGGTGATGTTGGGAATGTCCTGAAATCACACTTGTAATCACTCTAGAGATAGTTGTGTTGTCGAGATTAGACATTCATACAATACTAGATGGTCATAATGTTTTGCTAGAAACCACTTGTGATATGTGAGTTGTGAACTCATTACTAGTATTATATGAACCTACAGGGTCACACACCTAAGCAAACTGGATGTACTTCATGAGGGAATAATCATTAAAGTAATGATCAAGTTAATGTGTATTTGATACACATTAATATACGAGTTTCGAGAGTGTGTCGATCGACACAAGTGTTGTGTCGATCGATGCAAGGCGCAGATCGAAACATTGGTTTCGATTTAATGACTTAATTAATCTCGGTTCGGTCCGGTGATTAATTAGGTTTTCCCAGGTCTATATATATGATATAGCACGACCTGGAGCATAAGTTCAAGCCTAAGGGCAGCCACCTCTCAGAAACAGACGTATCCCAGAGAGATCCGATCTCCCGCCACTAGCATCCCGGCGGATTCCATTTTGTGTGCGTGTGGATACCAGTAGAGGCGCAGCACTTGAGGCGCTTGAGAATCTCGGATACCTAATCATATTCCGCTGCTAAACTCCAGGTATTACGAGATATGATGTAGATTCAATATACCTAGACCCTAGATCCTAGGCTTGGAATTATACCTAGGGTTGCTAATTGGATTAGAACTGCTAGAAATTCCTTCAGTGGTATCAGAGCCTTAGGGTTTATTCTATTGAATCCTGTAGCATGTTGATTAGATTAGTTGAATATGGATCACTGTATATTTGATATGCATGCTAAAATTGAATTTTGATCAAATAATCTCGGCTATTGTTTTTTTTTGTTCGAAAACGTTTTAGGGTTTTTCGCATGGTGTCGATCGATGCCAATCCGGCGTCGATCGACACAGGGCGAAAACCCGAATAAAACTTAGGTTTCGCCTAGTGACGATCGACACAAGAGTTGTGTCGGTCGACACAAACCTCGTGAAATTGATGAATCGGTTCAATTGGATTGGACCGGTTATCGAGCTTGGTTGATAATGGTTAAACGCTAAAACGGCTTATTGCGATTGAGATGATAAGGTTAGCATCGACCGACACTAATGTAGTGTCGATCGACACAGACCGGTTATCATAAAACCGGATCAATTGGATTGATCGGTCATCGCAAATTGGTTTTAGTTAATCTGCATCGATCGACACTAAAGTAGTGTCGGTCGACACAAGATCCGATGGTTTAGGTTATTGAACCTGAAATCACAGAACCAAACCAAGATAAATCAATTTTAATTAGAAGAATTAAAACATAATAAAACTGAACGTTTTAAAGGTTCCGTTCCTCAACCAAATATCAAGTAATCCTTGATGTCTTCCCGATCTTGTCAACTGTCAAGACTTGTTTCATTGTGCGATAGACTTGCAGTGCAAGGTGTCCACAATTACATAAGTAAGACAGGAAGTAATCGTGTTGATGGACTTGCAGTGCAAGACATCAACAATTACATGACTCAAAAGATTGGTTTAGTTGAATGGGCCATCAAAGAGTTATATTGGATATAACTAGCAAAGTTGTTGCTTACCTAGATAGCTAAAATTTGGGTGATAGCCAGTGGCTCACTCAAGTTTAGTGAAGTATGAGTCTTGGATCATTATATTCATTTAAGGAAACATTGTTTGAATATAATGCGAGTTTTCTTAATAGTTAAGAATTCTCATTTCTTGAACATCATAACTAAACCTCTCTTGTTTTCAGCTATGTCTAGCTCAAACCATCATAACAATTTCTCCATGCGATCCGTCCTTGAGAAGGACAAGTTAAATGGATCCAAATTTCTTGAATGGTATCGGAACTTGAGAATTGTTCTCAAACAGGAGAAAAAGGACTATGTCCTTGAGAAAGTTCTCCCTAAGAAGTACCGAGCAAATGCCTGGCAGTCAGAAAAGGATGCTTAGGATAAGCATTCTAATGATGTGGTCGATGTGTGTTATCTCATGTTGGCTACCATGAACTCAGACTTGCAGAAGCAATATGAGTACGTGGAGTCGCCAATAGAGATGATCACTGGCCTGAAAAGCATGTTTCAGGAGCAGGCACGAACTCAGAGATACCAGACGGTTAAGTCTCTAATTGAGTGCAAGCTACCAAAGGACGAACCAGTTAGTCCTCATGTCATTAAGATGATGGGTTATATTGATAACCTGGGGAAACTGGATTGTCCCATTAGCCAAGAGTTGGCTACTGACATCATTCTGCAGTCACTGCCGTCATGCTATGATCATTTTGTAATGAACTACAATATGAATAACTTGACAAAGACTTTGACTGAGTTGCATGGGATGCTCAAGACTGCTGAACCTAACATCAAGAAGGACACCCCAAATGTCCTTATGGTACAAAATGGTAATAAGTTTAAGAAACTTGGTAAGAACAAAGGTGATGGCAAGATGAGCTCGATTGTGAATCCAAGCGAGTCTGGCCATGCTCCTAAGGTTAAACCTGGTCCTTCTGAAGATGTTAAGTGCCATTATTGTAATGGTTATGGGCATTTGAAGAGAAACTGCAATAAATTCCTGGAAGATTATGAGAAGCTGAAGAAGACGTACGAGACTTCTTCTTCAGGTATTTATGTTATAGAAGTAAATGTTACTTCTTATGGTTCTACTTATTGGGTATTAGATACCAGCTGTGGTACTCATATTTTGTGAAAATATGCAGGGCCTGAGCAAAAGTAGGATTATGGAGATAGGACAAGTGGACCTGCGCGTGGGAAATGGAGCAAGAGTTGCTGCATTAGCCGTAGGAACATTTCATTTGTTTTGCCTTCTGGCTTGGTTTTTAAGAACTGCTACTATGTACCTGCTATAAGCAGAAATATTATTTATATTCCTTGTTTGGATATGGAAGGATATCAGTTTTCAAATTAAGAATAAGTGTTATTCATTTGATTACAATGATATATTTTATGGTAGCGGTCCATTAGAGAATGGACTTTATGTTCTAAAACAAAAACGTGCATATCTATAACATTAGTACCAAGAGATTTAAGTCAAATGACACGAATCAGACTTTTCTCTGGCATTGTCGTTTGGGCCACATATAAATGAGAAATGGATTCAGAAGCTCCATAGTGATGGACTTCTGGGCTCACTAGATTATGAACCATGTGAGAAACGAGAATCTTGTTTATTAGGCAAAATGACTGAGGCCCATTTTCAACAAAAGGTAGTGTCGATCGACATAAAAGGTGCAACGATCGACACATGTCACGAACGAACGAAATGAAAGAACAGTAGAACAGTGGGAGTAAAAGTACAACTCGAAGAAATTCGAAAATCACAGGAGGCTGCTCAACCTGATGAGGAAGAACAGTAGTTGGATCTACAAAGAGTTGTAGAACCTGCACTTGTGGTGCCTGAAGTTTGCAAAGGATCTGGTGAATGTATATTCGATATACATTCAAATGGTGAGTTTCTGAGGAAGTGTCGATCGACACAAAGGTGTATCGATCGACACAGATCGCGAATCAAAATATTGATTTTGGTTTATGACTTAATTAACTGCGGTTTAAATCTTGGTTAATTAGGTCGTGGTAAAAGTCTATATATGAGATATATGCGCGACTTTTACACAAACTTGAAGCTCGCAGATCCGAAAGGATCCGTCACGAACCCGAGAAATGTGAATTTCTCGTAACCAATTGCTATGATCTGTTGATCATTGAAAGTGACGGGCCTGCGAATTGAAGCAAGCATCTCGGAGTTGGAATCTTCGTCTTGATGAAGCAGTCAAAAGGTTTGACTTCAACAGGAACGAAGAGGAACCATGTGTTTACAAGATGACTAGTGGGAGCGCAGTTGTTTTTCTAGTATTGTATGTTGATAAAATACTGCTTCTCGGAAATGAAATTCCATTGCTTCAGTCTATTAAGACTTGACTCGAAAGTTGTTTTTCGATGAAAAATATGGGAGAAACCGTAAACATTCTTGGAATAAGAATCTATAGAGATAGATTGGACAAGCTAATTGGATTGTGTCAAAATGCTTATATTGATAAGGTCTTGCACAGGTCCAATATGCATGATTCCAAGAAGGGCTTCATGTCAATGACACTTGGCATTACTCTTAGCAAGACGCAGTGTCCTTCGACACACGCTGAGCAAGAGTGAATGAGGTTCAGACAACTGCTACAGGCATTAGATGTCTTAAGATGTGATCTTAATTTTAGTGGGAGTTGTTGTTGTTAATTTTAGTTATGATATGATGTTCGATTATGTTAATGAATTCTGACATCAGTATTATTTAATTATGTTATTAAATAATAGTCGCAAAGTAATTTATGACATTTTATAGGTCATCAAGTATGTGACTTGATCATGAAACCCTATAAGTGATAAATGACATAAATTATGTTGGTCCCTGGTCAAGGTTGTTAAAGTGGGACACTAACAACCGCGTGAGACTAGTATGTGAGGTGACTGATGACTAAGTTTTATGGAGTCATTAATAAGAGTATTAAGTCAATCACATAGATATGTGTTAGAGAACACATGATCGGACATTACCCACTAATGAGAACTCTACAGGATAGTTATATATTAGTGTCATGAGAGTTTTCATTACAACTATAGAGTATAGTCCTTAGACCTGAGTTCATCATGTTTTCTTACATATGAATTGGTCCGCTTTAACCTTGTCAAACGTCAGCCGTAACTGGTGACTATAAAGGCATTGATTGGGCGTATCATGAAGTGTGTGAAGAAACAGGGATGGAACAAGATGGGATTTGTCCCTCCTATATAACAGGAGATAAATATCTCAGGGCCCATCGAAGATTTGATACTGAGAAATGTGTGGCCACACTCAAACGAGGTGATTGTTAGTCGTTTGTCTTGTCAGTATAAATCGGAGTTCGATGAACATGATTTTGGCTTAATAAGGATGACACGGATCTTGCCTTATGCCAGATCGTGATATAGAGACGAAAGGATTATGGGAATAGATGATTCCAGTACAATTGGGAGATTGTTGGGAATGTCCTGAAATCACACTTGTAATCACTTTAGAGATAGTTGTGTTGTCGAGATTAGACATTCATACAATACTAGATGGTCATAATGTTTTGCTAGAAACCACTTGTGATATGTGAGTTGTGAACTCATTACTAGTATTATATGAACCTACAGGGTCACACACCTAAGCAAACTGGATGTACTTCATGAGGGAATAATCATTAAAGTAATGATCAAGTTAATGTGTATTTGATACATATTAATATACGAGTTTCGAGAGTGTGTCGATCGACACAAGTGTTGTGTCGATCGATGCAAGGCGCATATCGAAACATTGGTTTCGATTTAATGACTTAATTAATCTCGGTTCGGTCCGGTGATTAATTAGGTTTTCCCAGGTCTATATATATATATGATATAGAACGACTTGGAGCATAAGTTCAAGCCTAAGGGCAGCCACCTCTCAGAAACAGACGTATCCCAGAGAGATCCGATCTTCCGGCACTAGCATCCCGGCGGATTCCAGTTTATGTGCGTGTGGATACCAGTAGAGGCGCAGCACTTGAGGCGCTTGAGAATCTCGGATACCTAATCATATTCCGCTGCTAAACTCCAGGTATTACGAGATATGATGTAGATTCAATATACCTAGACCCTGGATCCTAGGCTTGGAATTATACCTAGGGTTGCTAATTGGATTAGAACTGCTAGAAATTCCTTCAGGTGATCCACCCAATTCAACGGGGGGACGTCACCACCATCTATAAATCATATTAATGGTAGACACTTTTTTTTGGAACGGGCGCGGCATCAACGACCAAGCGAAGCATCGCCCCTTTAGTTCTTGGGTGAATTTCAGGAAGATAAGTTTTAGTGCAATTTTGGAAACGCACGTTAAGGAAGTAAATAAAAACTCGGTTTTAGCGGCTTTAGGAGAGGAATGGAATGTCATCTCCAACTACCAATTTTCAGACCTTGGAAAAATCTGGATCATCTATAGGAATCCAACAAGAGTCTCTCACCTTTTTTCGGATGCTCAGTCTATCAAGTCCCAAGTTTTCCTCGAAGATGGGACTTCCTTTTTCTTCACAGCGATCTATGTGTCCAATGAACTTTCAGAACGCAAGCTTCTATGGGATTCACTGAGAGATGCTTATATTGCTTTTGACATGGGCTCTAAACCGTGGCTTGTTGGCGGGGATTTTAATGAAACTCTCTACCCCTCTGACAGTTCAAGTAACTTGAATTTGTCTTCTACAGCAGCTATGAGAGCCTTTGAAAACTGTCTTTCGGATGTAGGTATGTGGGATATGTCTTCGCAAGGGCCTAAATTCACTTGGTCAAATCATAGACCTGCTGACCCCATTGCTAAAATCCTCGATAGATGTCTCATAAATGACACTTGGATCTCCTTATTCCCATCAAGTCATTGCACCTTCGAACCTCCGGAGTTCTGAGACCACACCCCGTGCCACATTAAGCTGTCAACACCTCCCCCAAGTTTTGGTTCAAGATCCTTTAAGTTTTACAGCTTTGTGACTTCTCTTCTGACTTTCTTGACTGAGATGAAGAAGGAATGGGACAAGCTGGGGGCGGTTGCTCCAAATCTTACGAAGCTTTGTTTTAAGCTGAAAAGTCTGAAGTGACCGATTAAAGCTTTATGTAAAGAGTCTTTCAGCGACATAGAGAAAAGGGTGAAGCAGGCTCGTGAGGAATTACTTCTCTGTCAATCGGTTGCTATGTCTGATCCAAACCCCTCTAAAGTTGAAAAGGAGAAGCAGCTGAAAGAAAAATGGTTCTTCCTGCGGCTGGCTGAGGAGTGTTTTTTCAGACATAGATCTCGTATTAGATGGCTCGAACTTGGGGACCTTAATACAAGATTCTTTCACCGTGTAGCTCTAGCTAGACACTCCTACAATGCAATAAAGTACTTGCTTCGTTCAGATGGATCACGGTCAACTACCCTGGAGGAAGCTCATGGCATTGCTATATCTCACTTCACTGCTATCTACACTACTATTCGAGGTAGCTACTGCAACTCTTTACATGCCTACCTTCATCGGATCATTGAGAGCAAATGCTCTTCCTCATAGGGTATGAGGCTAATTAGGGAGATCACGTCTTAATCGATTAAGGAATTTATTTTCCGACTAGTTCTAAATAAAATACCAAGCCCAGATGGACTAACAGCAGAATTCTATAGAGCTACCTGGGAATTTTTGGGCTCGGAAATCTCACAAGGTGTAAAAGAGTTCTTTGTTAACCCCTTCATGCCTGCAGCCTTGAATGCTACTAGTCTGGTCCTCATTGCTAAAAGACCCGGATCATACAATATTAAGGACTTTCGTCCTATCTCATGCCTTAATACCCTCTATAAGCTGATCTCGAAGACTATAGCGGACAAATTAAAGGAAATTCTCTCGGATGTAATTCTGCTGAACCAGTCAACCTTTGTCATAAATAAACTGCTCCTGGAAAATGTGTTACTCGCTTCAGAGGTGCTTAATGGGTATCATAGAGAGGGCTTATCTCCGAGAATTACTCTAAAGGTAGATATCACTAAAGCCTTTGATTCCATTAGATGGGACTTCGTTATTGCTGCCCTTGATGCTTTAAACCTGCCGGCCACCTTTATTGCTTGGATCAGAGCTTGTGTTTGTACGCCAAATTTCTCTTTGAGCTTAAATGGAGTCGCTTATGGATATTTTAAAGGTAGAGCGGGACTCCGCCAAGGTGATCCATTGTCTCCCCCTTTATTTGTCATAGTCATGAATGTTCTATCAATTATGCTTAACAAGGCGGCTGAGCATGGGGTTTTTTTCTTATCATCCTGGTTGTGAGGAAACAGCTCTTACTCACCTATCTTTTGCTGATGACTCAATAATTTTCCTTGATGGGTCGGAAAGATCTTTAGCTGGTGTTCTGTCTGTTCTCTCGCAGTTCGAAAAGCTATCGGGACTAGCAGTCAATATCAACAAAACTTCACTGTTCTCCTCTTGCGTGTCGCAAAGTGTGTTAGATCGCATAAGGGATCATTAACTTATGTCGCCTGTGAGTCTACCAATCCGGTATCTCGGCTTGTCGCTGTGCTCAAGGAAACTTTGGGTTAAAGACTTTGATCCGCTACTATCCCAAATCAGAAGAAAATATAACAGCTGGATGCACAAACACTTAAGTCTTGCGAGTCGTCTAAGGTTGATAAGTTCAGTCATTCCGGGCATCATTGGATTCTGGGCGTCAGCCGTTTTCATTCCAAAGAAGGTTATAAAGCTTATTACCAGCCTCACTTCATCATTTCTTTTTCATGGATGCATATATAATCCTCATGGTGCAAAGCTGGCCTGGTTTGAAATCTGTTACCCTAAAGCTGAAGGGGGGGTTGGGTCTAAGAAGTTTCTCTTCCTGGAATACGATCTTCGGTCTGAAGCTCATTTGGCTCCTTTACTTTAGAGTCGGATCTCTGTGGGTTTCCTAGATAAGGAGAAAGTATTTATCTAAAGGCTCTTTATGGTCTCTCAGCTCTACAAGTAATACACACTCTTGGATGTTCCGCAGATTATTAAAACTACGATCAATTGCAATCTCCTTTGTTCGTATCAAAATCAGAAGAGGGGACTCGACATATTTCTGGTGGGATCCTTGGACAAGTCTTGGCCCTCTGATTGACTACATTGGTCCGTCTGGTCCCATGTTGACGGGAATTCCGTTAAATTCTCTGGTTAGCGAGTGTGTCAATGAGCAGGGTTGGAAGCTGCCTCCTGCCCATTCTGAACATCTCCTGCAAATGCTCTCTGCCATTACATGTATTACAATCTCAAGCTCAAATGACTATGCGGAATGAATTGTGAACGATAAGGTCAGCAATAGGTTTATTGCGAAAGCAGTCTGGGAGTCAACAAGAGTGTCTAACTCGAAAGTGGACTGGTATTCTCTTGTCTGGAACAAGATCTCAGCTCCTAAACACTCAACCACGTCGTGGCTGTTCATGTTGAATAGAAACTATACTCTTAATAGGCTGTTGTCTTGGGGAGCTGATGTTGAGCCATCGTGCTTACTTTATGGCTTTGGTAATGAATCACGAGACCACCTCTTTTTCTCGTATGAGTTCTCATCTTGGGTTTGGCAGCATGGTCTAAGAAAATTGAAGATTCCTAATGCACCTTCTGATTGGGATCACGTTGTAGCTTGGATACCTTTTGCTGTGGTGAACAGGAGCTCCTCTCATGCACTGATTCAGCTCTGGCAGACAACAGTTTATGAGCTATGGAAAGAGAGGAATTATAGATTCCACGATGGCATCTCCGTTCCTCCGCAAGTGGTTCTCCAAAAAGTACTTAGAGTTGTGAAGAGCAAATCTATTGCCCTAAAGAATGTGGGTTCCAAGTTAAGTGAAAGCTTAATTCAAGTCTGGACAGGGCGTTAATTTTCCAATGACCTTCCTTGTTTTCTCTTCTTGTTCGTTTGCTCTGTTTTCTAGCTGGAAACAGAGCCTTCCCCCTGTTCCATGCCTCCTTTAATTTAAAGCTTTGTAAAACTTCATTTATAATATGAATGCCAGTTAAAAAAAAAAGTAAATGAGCTAGCCGTAATATACAGAAAATCTTTCTCTCATTTGTTCTCTCTGCTCAGACTTATTATATTTATATATGGTTCAATGTTGGTATAGTTTCCTTTAGCTAAACCAGTGACTTAGCTTTGTTTAGTGAAGTTTTTCCTATTTCAGGAGTAAAGGCACTAGAGTACCGATTAGTCACATGGGCACTGTGCATCTTTCAAACACATTAATACTGCATGATGTTTTCCATGTTGATGCATTCAAGTTTAATTTGCTGAATGTTAGTTCCTTGTTAATTCATCAAAAATGTTGAACTCATTTCTATCATGATTCATGTTTTCTACAGGACCATATTCGGGACTTGATGATTGGTAGAGGTTCTCTTATAACAATCTATAAGTGCTTGATTCTTCTCATGGTGTGTCTTCTACTCAATTATGTGGATCCTTGTCAACTGATTGACTTCTTTGGCATCAACGCCTAAGACATCCTTCATCTGCCAAGTTAAAGCATATGTTTGGCGTGATTCCTGATTCTACAACATCATCATCTTCATGTCCAGTATGTCCTTCAGCTAAACAAAAAAGGTAACCATTTTTTCTAATAACAATTTGTCTCAGTTGCCTTTTTATTTAGTGCATTTGGATATTTGGGGTCCTTTTTTTGTTGAGTCAGTCGAAAGTTACAAGTATTTTCTCACTATAGTAGATGATTGTACTAGAGTGACATGGGTTTATCTTTTGAGAAATAAAAATGATGTTCTTAACATTTTTCCAGACTTTCTTAAGCATGTTTACACTCAATATAATGCAAAGATAAAATCCTTAAGGAGTTATAATGCACATGAACTTGCTTTTGCTCAATTAGTTAAGGATAATGGCATGATACATCAGTTTTCTTGTGCTTATACTCCTCAGCAAAACTCTGTTGTGGAGAGAAAACATCAGCATTTGCTTAAGGTTGCTAGGTCTCTGATGTTTCAATCTAGGATTCCATTATTTTATTGGAGTGATTGTATCTTGACTGCATTATTCTTAATCAATAAGACTCCATCACTAATGTTAAAAAAGTTGTCACCCTATGAAAAAATTGTTTCAAAGCCTCCTGATTATGGCTTTCTTCGTTCCATTGGTTGTTTGTGTTACATTTCTACTGATGCTAAGGACATGAACAAGTTCTCTCCTAGAGCAGTACATTGTGTTTTTCTAGGATATCCATTTGGTTATAAAGGGTATAAAGATTTAAACATGGATACAAATGAGATTACAATATCTAGGAATGTTATTTTTCATGAATCTGAGTTTCCTTTTATGAACATTCAACCGGATACTTCTCCTGATTCCTTGTTTAATGCTTTTGTCCTACCTTTGTCAACGCCTGAAGCTCTTGATGCATCCTCTGTTTTGTCTGATAATCATGCATCACGTTCATGTCCTATCTCACACTCTAGTGCCCAATATATACCACTAGAGACTATTTTTCAGATACAGGACAAGACTCATTGCTCAATGCTATGCCAAGACGACAGGCTAAGACACCAGGTTACTTATCTTACTATCATTGTGCCTTATCTTTCACTAAAAATCCACCTTCCTCTTCTTCAAATGTTCTTTTTCATTTATCTTCTGTTCTTGATTACTCAAAGTTACAACCCCATTGTCAAGCTTTTATACTTTCATGTACAAGTGAAACAGAACCACACAATTTTAAACAAGCCATTTCAAATCCCTCTTGGATGGCTGCAATGGATGTGGAAATTTCTGCTCTGGAACATCAAAAGACATGGAGCATTGTCTCTTTACCTCCTGGTAAGCGTATGATTGGCTGTAGATGGGTTTATACTATCAAGTATACTCCGGATGGATCAGTTGATAGATATAAGGCGCGTTTGGTAGCTAAGGGATATACATAACAAGAAGGAGTGGACTATATAATACATTTTCCCCTGTAGCAAAACTTGCTAGTGTCAAACTTGTTCTAGCCTTAGCTGCTTCTTGTTCGTGGGCACTGACACAGATGGATATTACAAACGCCTTCTTACATGGTGATTTAGGTGAGGAGATATATATGAGTCTTCCCCAAGGATACACTCCTGCTCTTGGAACCTTGCCTTCTAATGTTGTTTGTCGCCTTCATAAGTCTTTATATGGGCTTAAACAGGCGTCTAGGCAATGGTATAAATGTTTCTCCAATGTGATACTTAAAGCTGGTTTCACTCAATCGCTAGTTGATAACACTCTTTTCATCAAGAAGACTAGATCTTCTTTTCTTGCCCTCTTGGTGTATGTCGATGACATTTTGATTGCGTCTAATGATGATAGTGAGTTGCACGCACTCAAGGTTGTTCTACATGACGCGTTCAAGATTAAGGATATGGGGTCACCTAAATTTTTCCTTGGCATTGAAATAGCTCGGAATTCTTCAGGTATCTCTATTTGTCAGAGGAAATATGCCTTAGATATTCTATCATCAACTGGAATGCTAGCTTGTAAACCTTTCAATGTCCCTTTGGATCCGACGATCAAGTTAAGCAAGGACAATGGTGTCCTACTAGCTAATCCGACTTCCTACAGAGAGTTGATTAGTCGGCTCCTTTACCTTACCATCACGAGACCGGATGTTACTTATATCGTGAACACATTAAGCCAATTTCTCTCGGCACCAACGGATGTTCATATGCAAGGAGCACAACATGTGTTGCGATACATTAAGAGTAATCCTGGTAAAGGCTTGTTTTACTCTGCAGATTCAGATCATTCTTTAAATACTTTTTCTGATGCCGATTGGGAGACATATCCATATATGAGGAGATCCAATACAAGCTTCTGTGTTTACCTTGGCTCTTCATTGATTATCTGGAAATCCAAGAAACAACAGACTGTTAGTCGTAGTAGCTCCGAAGCTGAGTATCACAGTATGGCATGGGCAACTTGTGAGCTATTATGGTTAGCACAACTTCTTAAGGATTTATGTATCACCGTTACTGCATTTGCTAAGCTATTTTGTGATAATAAATCCGCTTTCCATATCACCACTAATCCGGTCTTCCACGAGAGGACGAAACACATTGAGATCGACTATCATACGGTGCGGGATCAGGTGAAGAATGGCTTTCTCAAGCTCTTTCATGTCTCCAGCAATAACCAACACGCTGATATCCTCACTAAGGCATTGCACAGTGGACCATTTCACAACATTCTTTGCAGAATGTCGATTTCAAACCTGTATTTTCCTTCTTCTTCAACGGAAAATCTGGTTTGAGGGGGGTGTATTACATTTATATATGGTTCAATGTTGATATAGTTTCCTTTAGCTAAAACAGCTGGTTTAATTATTTGTATAAATACTGAACACAATGTACATTTTACGGTTAATCAAACCAGAACATTTCATAAGACTTTATCATGGTATCAGAGCTACTGCAACTCTGAAATCTTATTCATTTTTTCTCTTCTATTTGTTCTTAACCAGAGATGGCGGATCCAGCTATGAATCAACTTAGGCGGTGAACTATTTCACTGTATGACCTAACTGATGCTGATAATTCTGGTGCGATAATCTCGCATCCCCTTCTCAAGGGTAATAACTATGATTATTGGGAGTGTAGCTTCAAAACGGCGCTCACATCTAAGAAGAAATTTGAGTTTCTTGATGGTACTATCACGAAACCACCATCGACCTCACTTGACTATGATGACTGGCTTACCGTCAATGCTCTTCTGGAAATTGTCGATACATGAAGATGTTCGTTCGAAACTGTCGCATCGTGAGAATGCTCGTGATTCGTGGAACATATCCGCAAACGATATGCGGTAAGCAGTGGACCAAAGAACCAGAAAATCAAGGCTGATTTGGCGAGTTGCAAACAAGATGGCCTCACAGTAGAGGCGTATTACGGAAAGCTGAATAAAATTAGGGATAGCGTAGAATACTTGAATCTCTGATGGATGTAAGGAATATTGTCCATGTTATGATCTTGGTTGATGGTCGAGAGCGAGTTGTTGTACACGAAGGAACTTTTTTTATGGGTTCAGGATTGATTATGAAATTGGTTTTCTTATGATGATGGAATGAAGTCAGATTTGATATCAGTTGGACAGTTGATGGACGAGAATGGATATGTTGCTCAGCTTGCTAATCACTTCTTTGTTCTACAGGACCATATTACGAGGATGGTGATTGGAGTTGGTAAACAAGAGAATGGAGAATTACATTTTCGAAGCATGGAAACGGTTCTGGCAATGGCTGCGAAGGCGGTGGATTCAGCTGAGTTATGGCATAAGCGGTTGGGACATCCTTCTACCAAGGCGTTGCAATCGATTTCTTGTTTTGATATAGCAAGTTCTAGTGATTTCTTTAATAAGGCGTGTGATACTTGTCTCCATGCAAAGCAAACTCGTCAACATTTTCCCATTAAATAAAACAAAAGAAGTTTTTGATATGATTCATTGCGATATATGGGGTTTGTATCGTACATATTCTTTCTTCGGTGTCCGCTATTTCTTGACCATTGTTGATGATTTCTCTTGTGGAGTATGGGTATTTTTGATGAATGAGAAAAGTGAAACGCAGACCTATCTCAATAGCTTTATCATAACCGTGGAACGACAGTTTCAAACAATGGTGAAAACTATTAGAAGTGACAATGGAAGTAAGTTATTATGTCTAAAGTATTATTTCGTCCAGTGTGGGATACGGAATGAGAAGTCTTGTGTGGGCACTCCACAACAAAACGGTCGTGTCGAGCGTAAACATCGGCATATACTTAACGTGGCCAAGGCATTGCGATTTCTCTACCTTTGGAAATTTGGGGTGAAAGTGTACTCACGGAAGCATACATGATTAATAGAACACCGAGTGGAGTTTTGCGAGGTCTCACTCCATATGAGAAGCTGCATAATGAACCGCCTTTGTATGCTCACTTACGCATACTTGGGTCCTTGTGTTATGCTCATAATCAACATACTAAGGGTGACAAGTTTGCTCCGCGTACTCGCCGTTGTGTTTTTGCTAGATATCCTCACGCACAAAAGGGTTGGAGACTCTATGATCTGCAACGATGAGAGGTCTTTGTCTCTCGTGATGCGGTATTCATGGAAACAATCTTTCCGATTCGTGACTACTCCACGACCACATCTGCAATTCCAGTACCTGATTCTCCAACATATAAATTTCAAGACTTTGAGGATGTTCCTGGCTCTGTGATTGTACCTCCTGATGTTGATCCAATAGATATTGATGATGATGCTCCTGAACTACCCTTACCGATTATACAGCCGAATCCACCTGAACTCACCACAGAAAATGCTCCAACAAATACTGATGTACCTGAAATTGTCGACAACAGTAGAGAAACAGAGGATCTAGGGAGGGTTCATCGTCAGAAGCAAAAATCAGTGAAGCTAAACAACTATGTCGTCAATACGGTGCACATTGCTTCATCTTCGACTTCTGCTTATATTTATCCGATTGATGAATACGTTGATTCAAACTGTTTTAGTTCATCCCATAAAGCATACATGGTTGCCATCACCTATGTTGTTGAACCGCGTACGTACCGACAGGTTGATAAACATGAAGATTGGCAGAAAGCGATGGAACTTGATATCAATGCTCTTGAAACGAATGAGACGTGGTGTCTTACCACTTTTCCACCAGGGAAAGTTTCTCTCGGGAGTAAATGGGTTTATCGACTTAAGTATAAGTCGGATGGAATGCTGGAAAGATATAAAGCGAGATTGGTTGTTATGGGAAATCAACAGAAAGAAGGAGTGGATTATAGTGAAACATTTGCACCAGTGGTGAAAATGGATACAGTGCGTTTACTACTTGTTGTGGCTTCGGTCAAGGGCTATGAACTCCATCAAATGGATGTACACAACACTTTTCTTCATGGAGATTTAGCAGAAGAGGTGTACATGAAACTCCCATTGGGTTTTGAATCAAAATCTCCAATACGGTGTGTCGTTTTCATAAATCTCTCTATGGTCCGAAGCAAGCCCCTAGATGCTCGTTTTCAAAGATTTCAAAGGCTCTCATGACATATGGTTTCACCCAATCACGGTTGGACTACTCTCTCTTCAGATACACAAAAGATGGGTCATTTTACAGATTCTTGTTTATGTAGATGACTTGGTTATCGTGGGCAATGACGGAGGTGCGATCACTGTTTTTAAGGAATATTTGTCCACTTGCTTCCACATGAAAGACTTGGGTCATTTGAAGTTTTTTTCTTGGAATAGAGGTTGCTCGGAACTCCAGTGGCATCTACTTGTTGCAACGGAAGTATGCTCTTAATATAATATCGGAAACTAGACTTTTGGGTTGTAAACCCTCTTCTTTTCCCATGGAACAACATCACCGACTAGGGCTGTCGACCTCACCACTCTTATCAGATCCTGAAGCTTATCATCGTCTCATCGGTCGCTTAATATACCTTATTGTTACTCGACCTGACCTCTCATACGTCGGTAACACTTTGGCTCAGTTCATGCATCAACTTCGTCAAGATCATTGGGCTGCAGCACATCGAGTGGTTCGCTATCTCAAGTCCAATCCGGGCCAATATATTCTCTTAAGCTCTGCGTCTGATCTCCATATTTGTGGCTGGTGTTACTCGGATTGGGCATCATGCCCACTAACACGTCGCTCAATTACCGGATACATTGTGTAACTAGGCACCTCTCCTATTACCTAGAAGACACGCAAGCAGCCCACCGTTAGTCGTTTTTCCGCAGAGACCGAATATAGGGCAATGGCTTTCTTGACTCAGGAGCTTGTCTGGCTTAAGCGCCTTCTTCTAGTACTTGCGCACAAAGCTCCAATGATGTTATACTCGGACAGTAAGTAAGCCATTCACCTGAGCGTTAATCTTGTTTTCCACGAACGAACGAAATATATTTAAGTTGACTTCCACTTCGTTCGGGACGAGATTATAAATGGAACTATCGCTACACGCCATGTCAATATGAAGGATCAATTGGCTGATATAGTCACCAAATCACTGGGGCGCAAGGAATTATATACTTCTTGATTAAGTTGGGCGTTCATGATCTCTACGTTCTAACTTAAGGGGAGATATTGGGATTATATGCTTGATACTCATATTTTTTATGTACATATTCGTCTCCTTATGTTTAGGAAAATAGGTTAGACAAGATTGACAAGGTTCACCACCTATATGTACGTTTGTAAATAAGTTAGCCGTAATATACATAAAACTTTTCTCTCATTTGTTCTCTCTACTCAGACTTTATCAAAGTAAAGTATTGGTTGAATAATTTTTAAAAGAGCAGAATTACATTTCTTGATGATTATTTTTGATAAATTAATTCTCAATGACTCAATATTATTTTAAATTATCCAAAACTTTAATTATCCATATTTACCTGAATTAAGGGTGTGATTGTAATGGCTTTAGAAAAATTCTGCAATCCAATTTCTGTTTACAACCTTGATTTTTTTTAATCTAATAATGATTTACAAAATAAAAATTCTTTACAGCTCTTTTGTTGTTGTAGAAAGCAATACGTAGAGCTGAAAATTTTGGGCGGTAAGAAATACAATATTTATAGCAGTGATATTTAAAGTTACAGCAATAAAATTTAAAGCTACATCTAAAAAGTCTACAGCACAATTTTACAGTAAAAAAAAATCTTAATCACAACTTTTGCCAATCAATCTATAACTTTAATCAGTCTAATGTATTCATATAGTGACCTGAAAACCCCTAAATTATTTATATTTGGTTATATATCGGAATGAGCGGATCCTTCAAAGTACACTTCAAAAAAAAGAGATAACTTTAGTATTTATATTTAAGTTATTTTTGTTTTATCAATAAGTTACTCCATGTTTGATTACTCCGTGTTTGATAAATATTCTATATAATTGTTATTTTTTGAGTTTTTAGTGGAAATAAATTATTTCGGCTAAACTGTTTAAATAAAAATTTCGTAACTGGACTTTTGTATAAAAAAAACATTTTTGAAGTAACTGTCCATTAAATTTTTAACAATTCCGTAAACAATACCGTTTAATCAAAATTGTGTATTTAAAAAAATAAAAAAGACATATTGTAATTTAAAACGACATAATTTCAATTTTGAAATAACTTTTTAATAAAACTAAAACAATTTGATAAAAACTTCTCAACTAAAAATGGTTATAAAAATCTCTTGACTAAAAATTAATATAAAACCACTTTAAGCAATTAGTTGTTAATGTTTCAAACTCTCAATTATAAATCAAATTTAAATGTTTAGAGATATCAAAATAAATAAAATATTTATAAAATAATAATGATGGGACTAATATATATTAAAAATATTATAAAGATTTTAATTTATTAATAAATTAATAATTTAATAATATGAAAAGATAGATTTATAATCTATTTTTTTAATAAAGAGTTTGTCCTAAAGATTTTTTCAAGCACACATTTCGAGACAGCCGCCGCATCTTAAATCTGCTTTTTTCCGCTATCTTGTGCCTTTTGCTGGTGTCGGGAGAGGTCCCTTTTCCTTCTTTGTCTTCTTCTTTCGGTTGTCCCTCGAGTTTCTCCGAGAGGATTTTATCGTTTCCTCCTTTTCTTTTTTGGCGGTGCTGGTGACTTCATGGCTTATGATTCATTCATGGTGCCACGATTCGTGAAGGAAGTTTAGTTTTTCCTTTGTTTCGATTTTGATTTTGTGTTGGTGTGTATACGGTGTTCGGCTGTTTCTAATTCCTTAATGGAAGCGCGTGAACTTCCGTTATCCTAGATTTAGGTTTGGCTGTAGTTGGAGCTGAGGTTGTCGTGGTGAAGTAGAGCTTTAAAAAAATTCTGACTATAGATTTTTCTGATGTGGAGAAAACCGCATAAAAGAACATGACTACCTCCCAACCACGAACCGCCGTAACAGAGTGACAATGAAGACCATCATACCTAAGGTAGCACGCCGAGAAGACTCCACATCAGCGGCCACCACGGAAGAAGGAGAAGAAGACTCCACAATGCTTTCATATATTTTTTTCAACAAAAAAATAAATTTATTTCGATCCGAAAATCCAAACCGAGAGTAAAGAAACAAATACATGCATTTAGTGCCAGTTACGAGTAGGTAATTTTTGGAAGATGTCAACAAATAACAACAAAAGAACACCAAATTATATCAACTAATATTGTAACGCACAAATTACCAATGGGTTAATTTGGATGATGGGGGGGCGGGGGGGGGGGGGGGGGGGGGGGGGGGAAGTACAAACAGAAATGATGGAATTGGTGTAAAGATGAGAAGGTGCGCAGTCTAAATCTGAAACCACAAACGCCATCATTTTCAGACAACTGGACACAGAGACAAAAAAGAAACATGAGCCACGTTATGGTGACTAGTGTTTGTGTGTGCGCGCTCACCAACCAATATATGATTCTTACTTGAAGGAGACATCAACCAAAACAACCATTAATTAACAGAATCAAAAGGAACTTTTGGGTCAGATCTCTTCTCCACTTATCTCCCTGAAACATTTTTTTTTGGAGATTTGACTAATAAGAATCAAAATTAATTATCGTGTTTTGTTTTTCTCCAACATTTATTTATGATTGACAACTTGTCCTTTCTTGAACTAAATTTTTTTTTCTTTTTCTTGTAGCATCTTTCTACAAGTATCTGTTCATTTTAAAATTGCTTGGATTTAAACCAGAGGATCCTATAATTAATGTTTTGTAACAAGTATACGCATATATACGGGTTTTAATAATAAAAATATTTGTGAACTCAATTCTATGAATCAGAAAATATGATGGTAGGTTGTTGAACTGTGGACCAGTAAGGTATAGATAATAAATTTCACAAAAAGGTATATAGAGTGATATGCATTTTCAATTCGAGATGTCAATCGATTAAAGCAAGCGATAGGAATTTCTTTAACTTCGATTAGTAACTGGTGATGGACCATCCCCAACCTCCACTAGCATCATCTCCACCTACTCCTAACCACTATATCCAATTATCTTTGTTTCAGTTTTTTTCCTGATAATATTATCCTACTTTCAGTTGTCAAAAGAAATATAGAACTCTACGTTTTATTCTTTGAACGATTATAAAACTCTACTTTTTTTTGATAAAAAATTTTCATATAATAATAATAATAAAATATTTTTTGGGGTTTACAAAACTATAGATATTTAATGCAAACAAAGATTTCTAATGAATCTTTCACATACGCGAGTCCGACCTAAAACCCTATAAAAACGGCCTAGAAAAAGACAAAACCCTAGCTTCGAAGCCACCGTCCCCGCTAATGATGAAGACGACCATGTTGCCACCTCCGCGCCTGAGAAAAGCTTGTCTTCGGGGTCGAAACCTCACATTGCACTAAACGTCGCCACCAAATCAATGAGTCGCCTACCACACGATGAGAAAGACTATGCCCAGAATACAAGCGGAGAAAGAGCCTTTACCGGAATTCCAATCGGAGGAGCCGCAAATAAACGAATCCGACGATCTGTCGTCGTAATCAGCTGCCTAGGAAACCTCTTTCGCTCTGTGTGTTGCCCTCTAAACTAAAGGCTACTGAAGGTTACTGAAGGTTCCCCAAGTTCATGCAAACCTCTCTCTACTTCCCAACCCCTCCCCAACCCCGACCAACTCCGCGCGAACAGAAAACACCACCGACATAGAGCAAAAACCAAGACCTGCGGCCTTAGATCTAGAGGAAATGTCACCAGATCTATCTTCTAAGACCCGGATCTATTAAGATATTCCGCCTCGAGACCTCCGCCAAACCACCGCGACCGTCAATAAACAACGAGAAACCGCCATTGAACTGGATTCAGAAAACGCTGAGAAAAGGATGAAGAACAGAGGCAGAAAACAGAAGGGAAAGCCCTCTCACACTACCGTAGGAGCTCCAATGAGCAAAGAGGCGAGCTTGGTCTAAAAATCGTTGTGAGAGAGAGGTTAGAGCATTTTAGAGAGAGAGAGAGAGGAACGATTGACCTCCTTTTCCATTGTATATAAAAATCTACGCTACTACCCTGTTATATGGGTGACAGGAAAATACTAAAATCCCAATGATAACTTGTTTTGGTATGTGGGTTAAAGATTCATATGAATATTTGAATTTTCTCGCTACAATTTTCCTTTTTGATAAAATATTAAATTTTACCACTAATTTTTTTTTGATAGAGGATTATATGAAAAGAAAAAATAAAGCAAAACGAAATTACTAAAACCAAAATTGAACAAGTAGAGGAGACATTGAAAAAAAAAAAAGATGTGTTGTAGAGAACACTAAAACCACAAAGAGAGAAACCCATCACGAATGAGAGACAAAGTTGCCACGAACTAGCCTAAGCCGAAAAAGCCCTCAATACCCAAATCAGATTACACTTACAGCTTCTCCGCACACCACCATCTAATAGCAACCTCGAAAGATGAAATGCTCGGGAACACTCGCAGTCAATCTCAAACACTATAATGACATGGGAGGAAACCAAGTTACACGAGTCAGACTAGGAGAGAACAAAGAGAATTCAAATCCCATTATTGTTCCCTCAACAAAACAGATGAATTTGAAAGGAACTGATAGCTCGCCACAAAGAACTTTGACCCGATAATCTTAAATAACCATACAAACAATTGCAAGAGAAAAAGTCTTTACCTACCCTAACCTGTCAACCATTGGAGAAAGACGAGCAATGTCACACAAAAATTACTAACCAGTTGAAAGACACAAACCAGACCATACCAAAACATACCAGAGCGATAAAACTTAACATGAACCAGAAGAGGATTTGCAACTCCTCAACAAGGAGAAAACCGCAAACAAAAAATGCATATCTGCCAAGTGTAGCTTTGACCCACCACGGACTAGTCACTGGAAAGATAACACCAAACACACGCCATCTCCGCCGGATCAGAAGAGAGTCAACATGAAGCAACCACACCTCCGGGGGAGAAACTAGAAGCTGATACACTGACCCACCCCTGCGCGACCGAAAAACTATCTTCGAGGTTTCCGCAGACCCACTGAACCGTGAACAGAAGCATATTCGAGCTTTATAAAGCAACGCCTAAATCAACGCCATCGTCGCTGAGCCGTTGAAGCCAATGAAACCATAACCAAAGCCTAAGCCCACCATCCAAAGAGGGAGAAGACGAAACACCACCACACCGAGCTTTAAAGGAGCCACCACAAGGACAAACTGGAAGCAACTCCGTCAAGATTCCATCGATCCAAATTCCTTATGCTAAAAACCAAGCAAGCGACATGAAGACAAAATAAGATAGAGCTCTTCCCAGTGGTGGTTAGGAGTGTGAGCCCCCAAGAAGACGGCAACAAAAGCGAAGGAAAAGAAAATCGACGGTGGTTTTTGGTTTAGGACAAATTCGTTTTAGGTTTCGGGCTAGAAAAAATCCATTTTTTTCTCGAATCGATTTAATAAATTATGCATATGTTATATGAAATTAATAACAATTATCAAATATACCAGTTATGTAAATTATGCACGTAATAAATTTTCTACGATTATAATAAATTATCTGCTAATTATGCACGTATTAAATGAAATTGATACTAGTCATCAAAAGTACAAAAATTAATGTAGGCTAATCTAGATCAAAAGCACGCATTAAGACTTGCAGTTCAGGAATCTCGTGTCAAAAAAGAAAGTGATGACGTGTTGCCATTGAACATGATCTCGTTCGGTGAAAGAAATGGACTAATCTGGATCATGAATGTTAGTATGATGTACAACTTGTATTGTACTGAATATAGAGTATGGATTAATCTTACACCTAAAAAAAACATTATATATATTTTTAGTTTATATTGATCCAAAAATCACTAAATATATTTTAGTAAATATTAGACCGAAATTTTCGTTCAAATAGAAAATTAACTTTAAAAAGACGGTTTCACTATTAGAACATGTCGGATTGAATCGAAGAACATGTCGGTGTTTATATTAATATAACTGAAAAGACTAAAATAATTAGATTTTTAAACTAATTCTGAAAAAATATCAGTTCGATCTTCTAAACAAACTCTCAAGTATAGCTTAGAACAGTGAAATAAAAATTACAAAAGGTCAAATGTAATAAATTTGGGTCCCTTCATGAATGATCTTCCAATAATATTTATAAAGGGAGTTGTGGTGTCAGATCTTTTCCAACTCGGGGTGATGTGTCGGCTTCTACATCTTTTCGGGAAATGGTGTCTCGAGCTTTACATTCGAACTGCTCTGCGGTGCACAGTAAAATGATCATTGTATGACGCCAACTACTGTTCAGATAGGGTATTGTTCGTCGATCCACTCCGACATGTGTCACCTTATGATCGGCTCTTACGGATCGGCGCCTTTAATGATTACAAGTTGGTGGGTCCATGCTGATTGAAACTAGTTTACATAGGCTGACTTTTGGGCAAATGGACTTCATTTATCAAAATGAACCTAGCTAATTGGAGGTACTAAGCCCATCTCCAACAATAAGATCCCCCAATTCGGTGAACGAATACTTGGCGAGTGCATCAAATTTTTAATGTCTTGTGATTAGCTGGGCACATCTTAACTCTATCAAGAAGTTGAAGAGTCAAGGGTGATTTGCTTTGGAGTTCTCCGCGATTGGTCCTCACACGCAGCAACCAATTGACGTCGTCATTAAATATCCATAAAGTTTTACCACCCTTTCTCGCACGCGGAGGTCGAGACGACATCATCAGAAGGTTTTTGCTTGGTTTTTGTGCCCCTCTTCTACGCGCCGGTTTGGAGTTCTCCGCTTCCTCTTCTTTTCCTATGTAAATCTCTTCTTTATATATTCCTTCATAATTCTCCGCGCATATAAGAAAAAGGTATCATCTCTCTTTTCCTCTATTTTGCTTATGACTTTCATGTCTTCTATGTTTTATCGCGATTTGCTCGAATTTACATTCACTGCCTCTGCCTAGTGTTCTTCAGGCGATTCTTTGCAATTGAAAATTTGGGCATGGCAAAGAGTTGAGTTTTCATGTTCCGTCTTTTCGTATCTTCGACTTCTCGCATATATTTTTTCTCTCTATTGATATGGCTTCGATGTTTTGAAGAATCGGTTTGGATTCTGACCTAGATTATGCTTCTTGATCTGCTTTGGACCACAAGAACACATAAACTTCATCGGATAAGAACTGCTCTAAGCACATATCTTCTCCCCGACGTGACGAAGAAGACAAGGAGGACTTGGTCCCATCGGCTAGGAGAAATCAAAGGAAAATATTCGAGACCAAGGTCTCCTCTTCGTATAGAAACCGAGATGGTGGGCCTTGCATGTTCTGAGGGAAAGGGAGGACAAAGGAAATCGCATGGTCCAAAGTGACCGTGGAGGTCAAGGTGTTAGGAGTTTCCAGGCTTGCAGAGCTCGCCAATCCCGACCTCCAAAGGTTCAGTATGCAGATGGTGGCTCCTCAAGGTGGTGTAGCCAAAGATTTCTGGATTTTATGATACTAATTTTGATTTTCCTCCAAGAGTCGAGCTTAGAGTTCCCGAGCCGCCTGATCACCCTTTGAGTCCTCCGCAAGGGTTCGACTTTCTTTATGAGGGCTATTTCACGCAGTGTTGGTTATGATTTTCCTTTCCCGACTGTTCATGATTATTGCGAAAGGCGCCAATTGGCCTTTTCGCAGATCTATCCGACTACTATCCAGAACACTATCGTATTGTTGACATTGGGATCGGATTACGGAAATCAGGTGAATTGTCGTGTTTTTGACCATCTAACCTACCTAAGACAACATGGAGACTAAGGAACCTTCTACACATTTTCAAGCCAGACGTGGGGATCATTTCCGATAAACCGAGCATGGTCATTCGCTTGCAGTATAGCTAGTTCTTTTTGTGGTACAACGAGGCGGCTAGTCTTGATGTGAATAAAGTTTACCGGACTAGCTGGAATTTCTCTCCTGGTAGGGGGTTTTATTTTGGTTTTAGCGTCTTCTTCTGATTGTGTCTAACTCCTTTTTTGTTTCAGTTTTGCATCTTGGTCGTGTTAATCTGGAGGTTTACTCGAACTTCTTACAATTCTTTGGTCGGTGGAACAACAGTCGTGGGATTCATTCACTTCGGAGCGGGTAGTGACAACACTTGAGAAAATAATGTCTAATAAGCTGGGGTTAATGCCTTTATTTCTCGTGGTATCTCGGTGTCGTCGTTATAACGAGATTTTTCTTCCTACATGAGGTAGAGCGAGATTTTCCTTTCTCAGATATTTTACCAAGCTGTCGGAGGTTGTTGCTGACAGGATTGTTGGTCCTTTTGTGTCTGGATTGACAACCTGAGAAGAATTAGTTCAGGGGGTCGCCAGACCGTCTTCAAAGAAAAATAGGGTGGTCGGGGATGATTCTTAAGGGGGGAGGGCCACCACCGAAGAGCTGAGGTGTCTTATGTGATCCAATCAACCAAGGTGTCTACTATGGAGAGGCCCGAGGTGGGGCGGATGCACTATTTGTTGAGCCTTCTGGGGATGAACTTGATCATAGCTTTGATTTAAAGTACCCAACGACCAACATGCTTATTTTCAAGGATCAAACAGCGTGTGCCAACTTGGTTCGAGCTTTCTTGTATGGCTACTCGCCTCTTTGTCTATTGAGGAGATGACCGAACCCGAGGCCTTTTATATGCTTCTCGACATATGGGTCAAGTTTGAACTCGTATGCACCATATATATATATAGTATTTTGACTTCTCATAAGCAGTCTTTTCTTGCACTAGCTGTCTACTCCAAGAGGTAGGAGTGTCGGTTAAACCAAGCCCACATTGATAGTAAAGTCGTGGAGAGACGACTCGTTAAGGGTTAGAAAGATTGCGTGGAGTGGATACGCTGTCTAAAGAAAGAGCTTGAGGACTAGAACGCGATCTACTGAGTTGGATAAGGTGCTTGATCAAGAAAGAAGCGATCTTCCGAGCTAGAGAAACACCTAGACCGATCTTCTGAAGCGAGCAAACTCTGTGAGGACTCAAGGCAGACTCGGCCAATTTAGTGATGCTTGCACATAAGCTTGCTGAGTATAAATACAAGCTTGATCTCACCAGGGGGAAGTCGCATCCGCCTATGCTGAATGGGACGCGTATCGAGGCAATACATTCAATTTAAAAATCTCTATTGAGGCGGACAAGTTTGATATAGCTCGGAAGAAAGCAGAGGTCACAGGAGAGTGACTATGTGAAGAGAAGATTGATAGCGAGGTTTTTTCGGTTCGAACTCTATACTTTCCTGAAACCTCTACACATGTTGATGTAGTATTTGAGGTATCAATATAGGGAGGCAAGAAGAATAACACACCAAGAATACAAGAAACTACTTAACCCAAGAAAACTCTAGAAAATGGTTTTAAATATAACAACCTAAAGAGAAATCAAGCAAGAAAGAAAAGAAAGAAAGCAAGAACAAAGCAAAACACTAAACAAGAAGACAAATAAGATAAAAGAAGCATCCTATGATTAGGCTATGGAGATTGGATGATCTAGAGGCATTCAAAGAAGCTTCAATCAATCAAACAATGCTAAACAAAGCTAATGATCATAATTAAGCTAATCCCATTCTCATGTTTATAACTCCTATTATAATCATGCAAGCATTCAATTCTCATTTGCAAATTACAAGACAAGAATGTAAGAAGATCAATCAAATACCAATTAGCAAAAGTAATCCTTAGGCTAAGAACACTAATCATTAGATTAATCCAATAACTTGGCACTAATCCTTTGACTAATCCCTAATCAAGAACAATCTCTCAATATTGATTAAGAGTCAAACAAGCAATGAAAAAAGTTCATAAAGCCAATAGTTACCTTGACAACTAATTCCTCGCGCTAAGAATGAAAATTCTCTAAATCGGTTCATTGAGACACTTCATCGAATACCTTTCGGGCATAGAACATCCTAAGTTATAGATTTGTAATTCCTTGAAAATCTAGCATAAAGCACACAAAATTACAGAAGTATCATTCATCAATAAGTCCTAAGCATCATTAATCATCACATAAATAACCTAAACCAATCTCATCCACAATACCCAAACCTAACTACTCCCTAATCACCATTGTTCCCACAAAATCCATATGAGCGATCATGAATAGAGAGAAATAATAAGAAGAGATTAATATAAACAAGATAAGTACTTAAATTAAAACTCAAATTGAAATGTTTACAAGTTCCGAATCCTAAAACAAACGCATAAGGCAAAAGAAAACTAGGCTTAGACTGCTTTTTCTCTTGTATTTTGTAGTCAATTACTCAACCTACAAGACAAATGTCATTGTAGTATAGGTTGAGGATGAGTCCAATGGGTAGAGTCTAGCACAAAATGAATATATACAACTCACTAAGCTAAGCAAATCAAAAGATGGTTTTTAAACTAACAACCTAATTGATCAAGCAAATAGTAAACAAGTAAGCAATTAAGGCAAGAAGGTAAGATAATAAGAGAAAGAGAGTCCTAGAAATGAGGTCAATGCATCAATACTATCAAGGGATGATTACATTTAAGTGTTTATCAATCAATCACACAAGCAAGTAGGTTAAATTCTTCAACAAGACTTTATGCTAATTTGAAATTATTCATTTCTCAATATCAGTCACACATTATCATGCGTTTTATCTCAATCATAACACCATTAAACCAAGCTTTAATCCTTAGTTTAGAACTCAAATCATTAGATCAATCCTATCTCTAGGCAAAAATCCAGTTAATCAACTCCTAATCAAGAACAATCTCTCAACTATGATCAAGAATCAATTAAGCATGCATAACAAGTTCATTTGACTATTAAACACTTTAGACATCAATTCTCATTTTCTAAGCATGTAAAATATCTAATTAGGTTCTATCAACCATTTTATCAAACACCTTGTGGGCAAGGAAAAACCTATGATCTAGATTTAACAATTTCTTTCAACCTAGTTTAGAGAACAAAATATTAATTAAGCACTAAATACCATTAGATCATCCCTAATCTAGTTCTAATCTACCTCATCTCAAAGAACCAAAGAGAATTACTCACTAATCATCATTCCCAACTAAACCTACAAAGATTAAGTGAAAAAACATGATTAGTGAGAAGAGATTATAAAAGATAACAAGTACTTGATTAATGCTCAAAATAAAATGTTTACAAAAGAGTTTGATTTAAAAGAGGCAAAGGAAATTCATAAGAAAGAAAATTTGATTATCAAAATTAGGTCAAATACACATTTATAGGCAAAAAGTTTCATAATGGCAAAATGGTAAATAAAAACATCTGATACCGACCTGGTTTGGTCGGTATTGTGGATAGGTATTTCACTCTGGTTAAATTTGGATCACGAATACCGATGCAGTTTGGTCGGTTATGTGGGTCGGTATTTCTCTCTGGCCGAATTTGGCTCACGGATACCGACCCCGTTTGGTCGGTATTGTGGGTAGGTTTTGGCTTGGCAAAGGCTCTTCTTCTTTAAAACCATCTCTTCTTGATATCAAGCACTCCTAATAATCCAAGAGTCTCTTCATTCATCAAGAACTCCTCCAAAAGCTCCAAAGTCACCGAAAAATGATTCAAGAAAGGACAAACAATACAAAATCTAATGCTAAACACAATAAATCCTAAATGTATGGATTCCTAATAATATGCTTAAGAGTGAATGCAAAACACATCAAAGCTATGAAAATAGAATGCTAAAAGATGCTAAAATAAGGACTCATCAATCCCCCCCCAAACTTATTTTTTGCTTGTCCACAACCAAACAATCAAAGACAAGATGGAATAAAGGTTTAAAAGTGAGAACTCAAAACTTCCAAAATAAATTGTCAATAGAAAGTGGAAACAAGGTCTAGACAAGCAACTAAGAGCTACAATAAAGCTTACTATACTTCAAAACAGTTATCCATTCTCATCAACACATACATCAAGTCTAAGTCTACAACTACACATGAATTTCTATCCTCATTCCCTTTAACATTCATTAAGTAGTGGTGAATCATGAGTGTGCATATCAAATGAACACATTTGTCTAGTGTTTAAGGTCTTGAGATAAAAGTGATCTCAAATGAAGTTTGAGTTTCAAGAACAAAGGATCTCTCAAGAAGGAATGAACTATAGAAAATTGCTAAGAGTAAGAAACAATTCATGCATACAAGGGTAAATTTTTATTCTACCAAATTGCCCATAATGATCTTAACTTTTCTTATAAACCTAAAGTTCTTTTCCTAAGCTACCCTTTCCTTAAGACATTTTTGCCTTCTTATCCCAACTTTGATCACTTTCTTCTTCTTTAAACACTTAGAGGATTTCATTTTTTTACTAGTATCTTTTTGTTTTTCTTTTTATGATTGAGCCAACTTTGACTTCTTTTCTTTCTTTAACACTTGAAACTTATCTTTCATAAACACCTAGAGATATCAACTTTTCTTTTCTTTTTTAATCCCCTCTTTATTTTCTCAATCCTTTCCTCATTTTCTTTTTTCTTTTTCTTCTCAATTCTCCCAAATTTCTTTTCTATCTTATGCATAGCTCAATGATGTAAGGCTAACTCTACAATGAAAACATATACTTGTCGTTCCAAAATCAACACTTTTTGCCTAGTTGATTCAAGAAAAGGCCTCTTATCTCTCACTAGAGTGTTTAGGCTTAAAGTAAAGCTTGGTTTGAGGTGGGGAAATCTACTTGGACTAACAAAAGAGTGGTAGAAAGGGAGAAGATAGCCCAAATATGTATCAAGTATCCATGAGTTCACCTTTTTTGTACAACATGATAATTCAAGTCAAGATTAAGAGTTCTAATAGATAGGGAATGATTCAAATCACAACATGATTTAATCAAGAAGTGGACAATAATGCATGAGATCCAAAAAGGGTTATTCCTTAGTCTCATGCTCACAAGATGCATCAAATAACTACATGCTCAATCAAATTTTGTTTTTTACTAGGAACACATGCTTTAACTCTCAAATACTAATGAATGCAATCCTAAATGATTTCTAGATTCAATCCTAAGCATGACAATGCAACTAGATGACTTCTTTTTGTGAAAATTTTCATTTTTGTTATGGTTTTCCTATGCCTTAGATGAATGAATGAGACTCAAGATGCAAGAAAAGAAGATAAGAACACAAAACACATCATTAGCAACTAGTCTCCTCCCCCAAACATAAATCACATAGTACCTTGTCTGATAGAAGCAAGAGAATGAGACCAAAGAGAAAGGAAAAAAATAAAAATTAAACAAAGATATGAAAAAGAGATTGAAGTGGTTTACATGGAGATGTTTTGGAGTGAAAATGGATTGAGGAATGGGCGGTGGAGGCTATTGAAATTCCCCCAAACTCAAGACCTGGCCCTTCTTTTATTTCGCCATGATCTTCCCTCTTTCTTTCTCCCATTGTCTTGACCTATATGGCCTAAAACTTGTAGAGACCTAATACAGAGATCAATATTGACTAGAAAACTTAAAATTTAAATAAATATATACAAGAGATAGAAAGGAGACTTCCTCCCAATTGAGATTATTTTAAGTCACTAAGATTGAGTACATTTTCTTTTAGTAGAGAGGTGTAGGAGTCTTGATCTTTTGAGTGATGGTCAAGATCTTGTTGAGATGCTCTTAGAGCTTGATTTGATCAGCTTTGGATCTCAGGAGTGAGGGTGTCCCTTGCAATAGAGAACGGCTTGGACCTTTCCTTGCATTTCACTTTGTACTATATTCTCCCATCACTGAGATTCAAAGGGTATAGAGTGAGAGTCTTAGTAGCTTGAGTGATGGTAGAGGTTGTGGGTGGTTTTCCTTTCTTCTTGTTTTCTCTTAAGAGGAGCTTCCTTTACTCCACTCACCCCCTTTAATGGAACACTTTCCAAGTGTTCACTCATCAACTCTTCACTACTCTCTCCAACCAAAGCATATTCATAACTTGTTCAGTCTTTGGAGAGTGCAACTTCTCATCCTTATCAACTTGTGGTTCCTCAATCTTCAAATCTCCCAAAATAATTGATCCAAAATACTCCTGATTGGCAAGACTAGCAAATGCCCTTTGCTCATCAAGATCAAGGTACTTGTGATGGTTCCACAAGTGTTGATGGAGGAAGACTTCATGGAATAATATACTTGGTCATTCAACTTGGTAAGTACTACCCTCTTGTTGTTGAAATCCATTGTTGCACCGGTAGTGTTGAGGAAATCAGTGCTTAGGCTATGTACAATGGGAAATTGATTCAACACCCCATTTTACACTACACATCATCTTCTCTTTCTTCCACATCACTTTCTCTTTCTTCCACATCACAATTCAACACCCATTCAACTTTTACCTTCTACAATGGTTTTGTTTAAAAAAAAATTTCAACACCCTACCTCTTTAATAAATAAAACATAATAAAATTATTATAAACAAAATTAATAAATATAAAATAAATAAAATTATTGAACAATGTGATATTGATTTCTATGAACGTATATATAATTCTTATGAACATATGTATGATATATATGAACGTACGAAGTTCTCTTATCAATGGAAATTCATCACACCATATCCGGATATGAACGTACGAAGTTTCTATTGATAGAAACTGAAAATACAATACAATAAACTTATATGAACGTATGAATGTTATATATGAACGTACATATGGTATCAAAGAATGTATAAATTATGTTACTAAATTAAAACCAAACATAGATTTCTTTGAACGTACAAACCAATGTTATATATATATATATATGTTATATTTGAACATATCGAAACCAAACTTATATATGAATGTATAAACCAGTGTTTAAAACTACAAAATAAAACATTGTTAGAAAAATTGAAAGAATGTAGTAAAAATTTTGTTTTTTTTTCCTATGTCCAAAATAAATGAAACAAATCTCTATTTATAGAGTTTAAAAAGTTATGAATTTTGATATAAAAATTATATATATATAATTATAATTAAAATAAATGATGTTAAAGAATTGAGATGGAAAAATAAAGTAAAGAATATAAATGTCCAATTGCTAATTTACATGTGTCATTTATTAAGATAAATGAAAACAAAACAAAAAAGAAGGACCCACCTTTTGGTTTTCAACGGGTGTTGAATTCTTTCAACACATGTTGAATCCACCTCATCAAAAAGCAATTCAACACCCCCATTGCAATAACCCAATTAAATTCAACTGTTGAATTTTTTTTTCAACATAGCCACATAAGCCCCATTGTAAGTAGTCTTAGGAGGAGAGGAAGCTTCTTGCCCTTCTTCATCTTCATGACAATAAAATCAGTTGGGATGGTACAATCTCCAATCATCACCAGATAGTCTTTGAGCTCCCCTTATGGTACTTTTGTTGAAGAATCCCCAAAGTTGAGAGTAGATTTGTAACTTTCAATGCTCTTGATCCCTTAGTCTTCAACCATCTCAAGGGATATGCGATCACATTTGAGACGGTGTCAGACAAAGCATCCTCAATCCGAAAGTGGCCAAGAGATAAAGATAATGAGAACTTGCCCGGTGATCCTAGCTTAGGAAGTGATGTAGGAGCTAGCTTGGTCGTGGGTAGCTCTTCCTCAACCATGTCTTCATTCACAATTCATCACAAAGACCAAGAAAGAACTCCTCAATGATAGCTTCTTCATCCAACTTAACATCTTTCTCCTTCTTAAGTGGAGAATCATATACAAGGGCTTCAAGTTCAGCTACAACCCTTTCATTTTCAGCATTGGAGTATATGGTCTTGCAATGGTTAGTGGAATCAGCCTTTCCCTTTTTCTTCTCCATTTGGATCAATCTTAAAGTCAATTTCTCAAGCTTGGAGGTGAGATCCTTGAAGTTTCTATCAACCTTAGAGTATACATCAACCATCTTCTTGCTCAAATCCATTGCACAATTTTCTTGTCCTTGGATGAGTTGTTGAAGCATTGTCTTAATTTAGAACATTGATCAAAGATGTAAAAGCTTGAGCTTGAGGGTTGTAAGGAAGCTTAGGTGGGAAAATTCCTTGTTGTCCTTGTAAGTTTGGTTTAAGAGCATAACATTGTTGTTGATTGAAAGGCATAAAGCCTTGCTGAGGTTGATAGCTTTGGCTTCTATAGTTGTTATAACCACCTTGGAAGTTTTCTTGATTCTTCAAGTAGTTAGCTTCCTCTTGAATCATTTGATCCACTTCCACAACTTCTTGAAAAGCTTGATTGGGGCAATGTTTTCAATGAAGTGGATCTCTTTCTTCTCATTAGCTAGGATAATTTTATCAAATTTATCATTTAAGGCTTGGATCTCTCTGCTAGTGGCATCCTCAACAGTCTTAACTCCCCTTGGAGCTTGATCATAGTCTTCATTGTAGTTCCCATCACTCAAAACAAAGATTCTCCACCAGCTCCATTCCATCATCAACATCCTTTCCTAGGAAATGGTCATTGCTATCAGTGTCAAGGAACATCTTTATCTTGGATAAGATACTATGGTATAGAGTATTGAGGAGAGACTCTTTTAAGAACTCATGGTATGGACATTGGTGTAGATAGGTCTTGAAATGCTCTCAAGCTGCTTCATAGAAAGACTCGTTGTTGCGTTGAGCAAAAGCAATGATCTAAAACGCTATTAGAAAACTGGTTCGGTTGATGGTATTGAAGTGACAACTATTGGAAGCTATCAACCATTTCCAAAAGTTCAAACCATTTTTAAATGATTATAAATTTAGTGTAAACCTTAATCAACACAATTTGTTTTTCAAAAAGAAAACTTCAAATTAGATAAAACATTTATCAACAAAATATACTGAAGTAAGATGATGTAAAATTTCCGAATGAAATATTTCGATTACATAAAGTTGTAATAATAAATCAGAGTATCACTAATATAAAACTTTAAGGGACTCTCTTCTTTTGACACATTAACCTCATTATTTCATTTATATTTTTTCACGTCATCATTTAAATAAAAACTAATCCATAATAAATTATTCAATTTGAAAATAACTAGTTAATTCAATTTAATTAAAATTTAATATAGAATATCATTAATAATTTTTCAATGAATTAATAAAAATATTTAAATCTTTATACAATTAGAATACCAAATTATAAGAACAAAAATAAGAATAATATGATAAAAATTTAATAATTGAAAAAGTAGAACAAAAAACAATAGAATCCAAAAATATTTAATAAATAAAGGAATTGATAATGATCAAGAATAAATATAAAATATGATAAAAGGAGGTTAAATGAATAGAATAACAAAATTATACAAAATATAAACAAAAGAAATGAAATGAAAATAATGAAATATCCATATATTAATAAAATTCGAAATGATTAAAATTTGAATATTATTGTAATATTATGACTTTTTTCTCTCTCTCTTCTTCCTCTCCCTTCTCTCTAGAGAACAACTTCGCGATTTTCGATCTTCTCTGTTCACCGGCGTGGGCTCCCACAGCCACGCCGGTGATCGGCTGTTTATATTTTTGGTTTTGTTTGTTGCGGGATCCCCGCCAATAAACTTCCGGTATCGATGCCGGACTCGGCTTTCCAATCAAGTATCGGACTTTTCTCTCGGATCTTTCCGGTCTCTCCCCAAATAAAATCGATTTGTTGAATATCTTTCTTTTAATCGGTTTTATTTGGTGGTTCCGATCCCTTTTGGGGTCGTATCGATCATTTTCCACGGAGCTTCGTCTTCCTCTAACCGCCGAAGACCACTGTCTCTCTTCAAAATATATAACGAGCACTTATGGCCGGTGGGTTCTATGCCCGATCGAGTTGAACGGGCCCGGCGGAGTTTCCTTTGTCTGCGGTTGTCCGGTATCGGATCCAGCAAGTATGAGGCGCGTGAATCGGAAATAGTTCTTGTTGACTGGCAGGCTTTTATTTCGACGCGGTGGTTAGGATGATATGGATGGAATCGATCGGCAGGGAGATGCGGCTGCAGCTGGGCAAGCGTAATATCGGTGGCCGGAGTCTTGCCGGCGGTTGCATGCTGAGGATGCTCGGTGCACTGACCCGTGGCTCAAGGGATTACACATATCACTTCGTGTCAATCCGATAAATCTTCGGTTCCCATTATAATTGGGCCTTGGTCCAACGCTTTGTACTTGTTTTTTATCCTTCACTGTAATTTCCCTGTAATTGTCCAATGGGCCTTCAAATCAAATATAGTGGGTTGCCGACAAAAAAATAAAAAAATAAATAAATAAATAGATAAATAAATGAAAATGTATAAATAACAAGTACATTTTTTAAAAATTTTGTATGAACAAAAATTAAAAGGATGGTAAAAAAATGTTGAAAGGAATAAAAATTCATTTTAAAGAAACACAAATTCATGAAAATTCGATAATAAAAATATGTAAAAATATTCTTTATATTATAAATTAAAATAGTATTTGTATGTTAGCACATGTTATATTTAACAAATCATTATGATCTAAAGAATAAATATAAATATAAATAAAAACAAATAAGAATATATAAAAAGATATTAAATATTTACAAACTAAAATAAAATCCGTCTATTTATGCGAGTTCTCTCATAATTTAAATAATTTATTTTAATTTTTAAAAAGACTTTGATGCTTATATTAAACATTACCTAAGAAAACTGAAATCACATAATAATAATTTTACCAAAAATTAGGATTTAAAATAATCTAAATTTAGATTATTGGGATCCCATAGTTATAAAAAAATTACCAAAAGAAATAATCACATAATGATAAATGTGTCAGTACCAAATATCTCGATTATAGAAAATGGTATCGTACCAAGTGTTGGTAGTCTAGTGGGGTTGGTTCTCTTGTGCTCCTGGTTCAAACCACCCTTTGTACGAAGAGTTACTCTTTAAATAGAAATTTTCAAAAGCTGTCTTCGGACCTGAGGAAGATTATGGACCTAAGGCCCGGAACTTCCACTGTTTACAAAAAAAAGAAGAAATGGTATCGTAGTTTGTAATTCATTGGCCAACCTGTTTATTAAATAAAATCCTTGTATGCAGTTGTTCTTTTATAATATCAACTAGATTTTAATATGCGTTAAAGAAACGCATATATATATATATATTGTAATAAATTTATTTTTTATTTAAAACTACTTTTAGTAGATGGATATTATGATAGTTATGTGTTTAATACATGAATGCATTGAATAAATTGTTTTTTTTTTAATCTCTGAAAACAGTAGTATAATATTATGTTTTTAATCAAATAGCCATTATAAAATTTAGGTGATTTAAATTTAAAAGTATTTTTTTGTTTAGAATATTATTTTTATAGAACATCATATGCTCGTACATATACTTTATTTGTGTGTTTAAAATTAATAAAAATTTTGAAGTTTTATATAAATATAATTATAGATTTTTGAAAGTCTTGTTTCTATATATTTTAAAGGAAATATATTGCGTTCCGGAAAATTATAATCTATTTTATTTAGTGTTTTTCAGTTGTTTAATTTTTTTAATATTTTTATAATTAAAATTTGTTAATTCATATTTAATTTTTCTTCTAATGAACAAAAATATATATTTTAATTATAAACGAAACCATGAATATATTTTTAGCCCATTTTATAGTACTTTAAATATTTAAAAAATTGATAAAACAGATTTTAAAAATTACAATCGTAAATACATCAATTGTAATCTAAACCATCTTATATTCAAATAATATAAATATTGTATAATTTTATAAAATTAATAAAATATTAGTTGAAATTGATTAATCAATCTTATTAACCCATTTACCAGTAGACAATTTATTTTAATATTATACAATTGAAATTGCTAATCTCATTTTTAATGTGTCTTGTAATGATATAAATATAAAGATTTTTTTATAGATAAAATTTATTTAAATTATTTTATAGTAAAATTTAATAATAAATATTATAAGATTTTATTACAATCTAGATTTTTATATGTGTTATGAAAGAGTTTGTATATTTTATTTGATAAAGTTTTTGTTTAAGATAATTCTTATTAATTTTATCCTACGATTTCACTAAAAATATTAAAATACATAATATTTTTATATAAATTGTATAAAATATATAAAATATATATATCCACTAATATTTCGCTTTATTTTTTATTTTATAAATTAAAGTTTAATTAATAATAAATTGTATGTTTTTATAGTATTCAAATTAGGAAACTATATAAAAACCCGCCAAAAACTACAATCGTAATCATATATAAATCCGACCAATCATATATTTGAATAATATAAATATTTACTAAATATTAATTTCTTACTTTTTCAAGTTAAAATATATATCTATTTTTAATAATTTAGCTTATTTTAATATAAATTATAGTTCAGTTAATATTAATTTGAATAATTTTATAGTATTCACTTTAGGAAATGAATTATGTTAAAAATATTTATTTTTATGTATATAATATTTGATAAAATTAGTGAGTTTTCGTTTTTAAGAAAAAGATTCCTAAAAATGTATATTTATTTTATTATTTATAAACTTAATTGGTGTATGAATTCATTTATTTATATTTATCATTATGGATTATATATAAATATATAACATAATTACAAAATTAATTAATTATCTAAAATAAAATAGATAACAAGATTTTTATTAGATTTTTTATAGTAAAAAATATGCATTTATATTTAAAATAAGGAAAGATATTGAAAGATATTATGATTAAATTAGTAGAATATAATTTCACATTTTTACTCTTAATGAATTATGTAAATAATTTATATTTCCAATGACATGAATCGTAAATAATACATCAAATGAATATTTGTTTTTTTTTTTAATTTCTGTTTTAATAGAATGAGAAAATGCATAAAATCGCACAAAACATACCTTGTTACAAATATAACACCAAAGAAAATATTTCACATTTATTTGAATTACAAAGACTTTTATAACATTATATAATTTAGTGTTTAAGGTTTATTATTTAGGATTTAGAGTTTATTATTTTTTTTTGTCAAACAGCTTTCATTCATTCATAGATTAAACTTCAAAGGTACAATAAGAAGAGGGAATTAAACATCCTCTTTTAAAACAAACATAAGATTTGAAGATAACATGAGCTAATAAAGACAGATTCTCCCAAAGGAGTGACAGCGAAGATGAGGCAAGACTCAACTGCGTCGAGATGAGATTCACGATCGAACCGGACTCAATAGAAATAATCACATTATGTCGTGATTTTGAAGACCCATTCTTACTTCCAGAAATCGTCGCTAGGATGAAATCGGTTGCCTCTTGTGAACAAAATAGCAAAACAGTAAAGGAAATGGAGTATCTCTCCCCATAACAAGAGGAGGATAATGTCAATCTTTTCCGATGAAGGAAAAAAGGACCGAAAAGTTCTCTCCCATCAAGGGAGGAGGGTGGAAGTGATCTCTCCAAGGCAGAGGAGGAAGTTGAAAATGCCTTATGGTGTGGAATAGTTAAAGTTGAACCCTTACCGGTTTGATTGAGGTCGATGTAAGCAACGGTTTGAGTGAATTTGAAGTGAGCAACTAACTTTGGACTAAGGGCAGAGCCAAAGCCCACTTTGTGAATCGCAAAGTGCAGGTCCCAAATAGCAATTTGACCAGAAGATAACGGAACGTGGACTGTGGATAACTGTAGCTTCAAGAACATATTGTCGGTTGGAAAACCTTCCCTTAACAACATTATGATCATGACAGATTGGGGAGGGGGTCCGCCGGTGAAGATGGAAATTGACAACCGGTGGCGGAGATTCTTGGTCAGGGTAGCTCCGGTGGATATAAGTTTCTGGCAAGCCGAGCTCTGAACCATGAGATGGAGGATGCACAACTGCAATACGAGAGAGGGAGGTAATGGTCTTCGGGAGCTTCCCGAGAAGAAATCATATATGGTGCTCTGCCGGCGGCGATCGAGTTCGTCGGCTTCAAGATTAAAGTCTATTAGCCGGGAACAGTTGTTTGAGTTCATATCCAGATAAGAGGAGTATACATAACCCAAGACATAATCTCGAGGAAAGGGCGACAGATACATGTGCCGATAGAGTATTTGAGGAAGGGATTTTGTTGGTCGGATGCTTGATGTCGTAGATCGGGACTTGGTTCGCCGGTGAAGTCTCCACCACATGACAAAGCGAGGCTCTTGATTGTAGGAGTTGAAAGACAAGCCTCGGCAGAGCTCTAAAAGCCGGTGAGAGAAGATACGGTAATCAACCGGAAGTGGTACTGGGAGGCGACAGTCGACAACAAATGATGGAGGAAGACCACCACCAGGGGTTATCTTCGATTTCCATTGTCTGAAGTATGAAGCACGAGACGCCTTTATAATAGACCTATCTGTCGAGAAAAGCGGTGGGGACATAGAGTACAGTACAATGAAACTGGAGCAGTGAACCAACAACGGAGGGGAATCTGGTGGATCCGGTGGATCTGGAGGCAGATCCGGCGGCTCCGGCAGTTGAGAAGACTCCCACGGCATAGATTGAAACATGTCTGGTGGCTCCGCTTAAAGGATTGAAGAAGACTCTGACACCGGACTGCGAGCAGGAGCTAGAACACTGAAAGAGCAGCGAGCACTCACCGGCGGTAAGGATGAGGGCGGAGGAGGTGAGCCAGGTGAGCGTCGTCGTCTACAGGCGGCTACGGTTTCTTCACGCCGAGGTGAGAAGGTTCTTCGGGTGAGCCCCAGAGGGGACCCGAGAGTGAGAAGCATCGCTTCTCAGGCAGGAGATCCGGCGAAAAAAGCTCGTCCCTGTGAGCCCATGGCAGATCGGAGTTGGTGGAGACGGCGCCTGGAAAATCGTGCCCGAGAGGATAATTTCTAGGGCGAACCCATTTTTCTCAACCGGTGTTCTCCACGTATTGTTTTCTTAGAGTTTATTATTTAAGGTTTAGGATTTATCTTTAGGATTAGAATTATTATTTAAGATTTAGAATTTAGTATTTAGAATTTAGGATGTAGTGTTAGGGTTAATTTAGTCTTTATCTTTTAATAAATGCAATTATAGTTATTTATTTCTCTGTTTTGGTACTTAAATCTAACCATTACCTTACCTGATAGACACAAAGTTTTGGATCTAGAGACGAACTTGTCCCATTTGTTTATAGAATAAACAGAATATAAAAGCTGGATTCATGTGGGTCATCCATCATCAGTTATCGTGTTCTTCAATTCACCAACTTCTTAGGTTCCGCATCTTTTGTACTTTCTTTCTAATTTTAAATTATGTTATCTTTATAAAATATATAATTTTATAGCTTTACAAAGTTTAAGTACATACATGATGATACTATGACAAAAACAAAAATTAAATATTTGAATAAAGTCCAAACGAAAATTTAAGTGTGGATATGAAATGGTTGTTTTTCTTAATTAATTTTAAGTTAATTTGATTATTATTTTAATTTAGTAAAGAAAAATAAAAGTATGGATATGAAATGGTCATGTATATTATTTTTAATTTGATTATTATTTTTTTTCCTTTTGCATATTTACCAATTTTAAATCTTTTTCTATTTGAATAAAATCCAAACAAAACCACTTAAAAACCTCTAAAACACCTGCATAGCTTGACTTTTCAAATGTCATGGATATGTTTTTCATTTTTCATATTTACTTATTTTCATTTAATTCTTTAAATTTGATGCCAAAATTTGGAAGACAGTTAACCATTCTTTTTTTTAATTGAAATTATATTTATATTAATAAAAATCCAGACTAAACGGGCTTCGGGAACAGCTTACACCGCCGTAGTAACCGGACAAAACCCGGTGATTAGAAGACCTAAATTAAGCTATCAAACAAACAAATATAAAATCATGAAAAATAATAAACATGCATAGTAAGAAAACTGTGGAAGTATAGACTAGCACGAAATGCCCGCTTCAGACTGTCATATACAATCCACGTTGGATCGAAGCCTCCAAACTAGATCCGTGAAAGTTAGATTTCTTTATTGTATCTTGTTGACAAAAAAAAAAAAGACTGTGGAAGCAACATAAGCTCTACAAACAGTTGACCACTCTTTATCACTATATAATTTGTGATTATGCTATGTGTTGAAAATTTAGAAAGTAAAGATGTTTAGAAAATGGGAATGTTTTTTTTTCTTCTCCTGGCAATAAATGGTAATGTAATGTCTATCCATTAAACACATAACCAAAGCTGGAAAGTTTGACAAAAATTGAATTTTCTTGCATCATTACGTGAAAGTTCTTCATGGCTTTGTAAACCACCTCTTAGCACCATCTATCTAAAACTTAACTAGTGTCTAAATAATGATTAACTCTGAAAAAGTTGGATAAACTTTCAAAGGTTATTAACTTTTATTCTATATTTTATTTATTCATATATTTACATCGAATTAATAATAACAACTCCAAAATTGTTAAAGTGTGAAATTGTTAAAGTGGAGAACTCTCAAAGTGCGAGAGCCATTTTGACAAAGGAACATCTCGAAGAATTTTATGAAGTTTTTATTGAACTTTTTATTTTTATCAAAGACTAAGAATAATTGTAATTTCTTGCAAGATGTGCATGTATCTTTTGACTATAACCATGTTTGTACCGTGGATTCGAGAAGTAGAAGCGGAGGTCTAACACCTTTTATATGGATGAACCCCCAATCTCCATTCTATTTACGGATGATCATATTATTGATATTGACTTTTATGAAGGCCATAAATCGTTCATGTCATTTGTGTATGAAGCTGACTATCAAATTTCGAGACATGGTATGAGAAAGACTAACCGGAATAAGTCTTAATTATAAACATATTTAATTCATGATCGGTGACTTTAATGAGATTTTAGAAAACCATGAGAAGTGAGGAGGACACAAGACGGAAGAAATCTTATCCATACCATTTCGGACAATGTTGGATAATTGCGGAATAATAGAACTATCATTTAAAGGAATCTCCTTCTCGTGGGTGGAAAAAAAAAGTCAGGAAAAGTTAAGTGCATACTAGATCAGGCGTTCGCATACATCGGCAAAATATCTCAAGCTTTGGGGCTATGACCACATGCTGGTGCTTGCTCGAATCCTAAGAAAAGCTTCAAATTCGATAAAAGATAGATTGGAAACCCAGGTTTTAAAGAAAGTCACGAGATGGGACCCTTTGGATGAAGTTCCATCAAGGATTTTTTTTATCAAAATATTGTCTCGTATCGTAGTAAAATTGCTATATGGAAGATATCAAACTTCACAAATACCGCCAAGCCAGTCGAAGTCCTACAATCCAAAATTGACATTGCAAAGGACAATGATAACACCCCATTAGAAAAGCTGGAATAACTATGGAGACACCTAATCGAAGCGTTCATAGAAGAGGATCTTTTTTGGCAGCATAAGAGTAGGAACCTCCGTCATAAATATGGGGACAAGAATACGAAGTTCCATCATGGCTTGACAAAACACGGAAGAGCAAGGAACCGTATTGTGAGCCTTAAAGACCACAACAATAATTTGGTAGAAAGTGCTCATGGAATAGAACGGAGTTCTATCCGCTATTTCCAATAACTTTTCTCTACCTCGTCTCCTACAAAACTAGATAACTCTCTATGGTATATAACCATCAAGATATCTGAATCTACAAACTGATCTTTCATGAAGCCCCCGACGGATGCAAAAATTAAAAAGGCAGTATTTGATATAAACCCGAATAAGGCACCATGACCGGATGGTATGACGAACATATTCTACCAACGCTTCTGGCAATACCTGAGAAAGGATATTATAAAAGTGGTTAATGAATTCTTTGATTCATAACACCTCGACCCAAGACTGAACCAAACCAATATATGCCTTATACCAAAGAAGGAAATGTTGACAAAAGTGTCAGAATTAAGACAAATTAGCCTTTGTAATGTAAGCTACAAGATCATCTCTAAGCTTATGTAAAAGCGCTTAAAGAATGCTCTTCCACCGCTTATATCGGAAACGCAGTCGGCTTTTATGGCAAAAAGGCTGATTACAGACGATACACTTCTGGCTCAGGATAACTTCTATGCTTTGCGGACAAACCAGAGATGTCTGAAATATTTCATGGCGATAAAAAATGATATGAGCAAAGCATATGATAGAGTTGAATGAAATTTACTTGAGATGCTTATGCTCAAGATGGGCTTTAATAGTCGTTGGGTGCATCTTGTAATGTCATGTGTGACATCGGTCTCATACCAGGTACTAATTAAAGGGGGAACCTAAAGGCAAAATTATCCCATCGAGAAGCATTAGACAAGGCGACCCACTATCCCCATTCTTATTCATTTTATATATAGAGGCCTTAATCTCACTCAAGGGACCAGAAGAAGAGCAACACATTACGAGTCTACGTATTGAAAGGGCAAGCCCAAGTATTTCACACCTCATGTTTGTAGACGACAACCTATTCTTTTGTAAAGTGGAGACTACACAATGTGCATAGATTCTAAACATTATTGATACCTACGGGAAAGCCTTGGGACAAGATCCCTGAACAGATTTTTGGCTCGAAGATGAAAGTCTTTTCTTTTATACAAGATCGACTTAATAATCATGTCACTACTTAGTCAGCATGTCTGCTCTAAAGGGGGTAAGGAGGTTCAAATTAAATCGGTGGCCCAAGCTGTCCCGACTTATGTTATGTCATTTTCCTCCCTCCACAAGGCTTGGCTGGTAAACTTCGGAGTTTCGTGTCAAGATATTGGTGGAGCTCTAATGGGAAGACCGATGGAATCCATTGGATTTCCTAAGATAAATTATGCTTATCCAACTGAATTTATGCGATTGGCATGATGTTAATATCGTCCTTCCAGTGAAACAACTTTGGAGACTAATCCATTCCCTTCCCCTCTCCTTTCCCGAGTTCTAAAAGGTCGGTATTTTAATCGCTCGGATCCCCTTGAAGATTGAAGGGTGTACTCTTCATCATATGGATGGTGAAGTATACTTGCAGAAAAACCTCTCTTGAAGATGGGCTTACAAAAAACTATAGGGTCCGGACTTAACACGTTAGTATGGAGTGACCCTTGGATCCCATACACGACTCCCAAACCTGCCCGACCATTGTCTCAAGCCGTTGTCTGCCAACCTAAACCAATGGCACACTTCTTCATTAATCATGAGATTAAAGAATGTAATTTCCTCTACTTTGAGACTATTTCCACCTAGAAGGCATACCCCTTATCTTAGGTATGTGATAGGTCTAGTTTTAATCCCTATTCTACTGCAAGTGCACAGTTAATGCAATCGTAGTATATAAGGTATCGAATCCCACGAGGACTCTCAGTCACACAATAGATTAATAGCAGTTCAGATTAAATTAAGCGAAGCAGATGTGAAAACAGTAAGCGAAATAGCAAAGTAAATCAAGTGAGTTTGTAAGCAAGAAGGTGAGGCGTTAGGTTTCAGGAGTTCTCAGGAAATCAGGAACCCAAGCAATCAATCTATCTAGATCCAATCAATAACTATTCTAGAACTCAAACACTGATATAGAATTAACCAAATTCCTTTGCGATAATTCTCTAAGTCTAAGTGCAGCAAACCAAACTTCCGTTTGCGAGAACTAACAGATTAAACTAGCATTAATTCCAAGTTTGATATGTTCACAATTAACCTGAACCAAACTTCCGTTTGCGAACAGTTTAATTGCTTATCTAAATTCTTTCTAGTTAAATTAACCAACTTCCGCTGCATTAATCAACCTAACATCATAATTCTGATTAGCTACTTCAGATTAAGCATTAAGATCAACTTAGATAAAGAACTAGTAGATATGAATCTCTACAGATTAATTAAACTATAATTCTCTGAAATCCCTATTGAGAATCCTTCAACCTAACATGTAATCTACTCAGACATGTTCATCGAAACAGAAGATATCATAAGTAGAAAACCAAATATCATAAAAATCAAAAAAGAACTGGGGTTCAAAATCAAGTCTCTTTCGAGATCAGGATCAGCCCATCAGGCTTTCTGAAATAAAAATAGAACTAAAGTAAAGCGTATCAAAGCGTAGCCTAAACATTGGCTTAAAAACTCTATTTATAACCTAAAACACGTTTTGGGGCTTCTTTGTAGATATCAGGGACTTCTGGGCAGAATTGCAATTTTATCATTCTTCATCAAACCGTCGTTTGGCCCATCTCGCTGGTGCATCGATCGTTGCCACAAGTGTGACGATCGTTGCAACTCGGAAATATCAACAGTGAACTCTATCTCTCGGCCAAATACTCCAATTAGCTCCAGAAAGTGCCTAAGTCACCAAATATGCTCCAAATGTGCTTGTACCTAATAAACACCTGAAAAGACTCTAAAACGTAGTAAAAGACTCGATAAATAACACATATACCATGGTTAAAAGCCCTAAAATCCATGGTATATCAGTATGATACTTAGTAAAAGGAACACCCTTGATGGATATGCTTAAAATCATACGATGAATGGAGCATATACGATTAAATCAGGTACGATTTGATTCCAGAACATAATCCAAACCAAAGGCTGAAGAAATTATGGAACTAAGTATTATAGCCTTGAAAAACAAGTATGGAAGACCCGAACAGCTCCGAAGATCAAACATTTTATGTGGCATGCCCTTTCGAATTGTGTTGCAACTTGTGAGGGACTCATGTAGAGGCATATGTCCACAGATAAGACTTGTCTTAGGTGTGGTAGCACAAAAGAACTACAAACCACCTACTTTTTGAATGTCCTCTAGCTTTACAAGTTCGAAATTTCTGTCCATCCCCGAGAATTTCCCCAATACTTATATCTACTGTAATATGGATTTTCTATTTTAGAGAACAAAAGAGATGAGACTCTCAGAATCTTAGAGGTCCATCTACCCATGGATCTTATGGTTAATTGGGAAAGTACGGAATGACAAGATCTTCAATGGGAAGAAGATCTCTCCAAGAACCACTCTCCAGCTTGCCACTCTTGAGGCATATATTTGGCGATTAGCCAATACGAAGAAGTAGAAGAAAAGAATGAAGATTTCCAAGATCCTCAGGACCTGAACGTCCCCCTTATTAACACCCAAACCCTAGTATGCCAGGTTGATGCATTTTAGATCAATGGTGACCTTACTAGTGGTCTCGGGTGGTGTTATAAGGATTCAATGGAACGAGAGGTAAGTGGAATTCAAGGATACCGCATAAGACTCTCAGCTCTCCACGCCGAATTTGGCAGTCTTCTCTAGGCTTCATGTCTTCATGAGAATAGTTGTTTGAGAGTAACTTTTAAAACAAATTGTTTTATTTTAGTGAAGATGTTTGATGATCTCGAAGATTGGCCAATTTTTTCGTCAGAATTGGACACCTAACTCTCTCTGAAACATGAATTTGGACTCTTCAATGTGCGACATATTTTTTGGAGTCAAAATATCCGTGCGAACTTCTTAGTGAAAGAAGCTCAGTAAAAAAATGTGTTATTTGCCCATATAAACCAGATTATCTCGAATGAATAAATTTTTCCAAAATTTTTCTTACTATAGATTAAAAGATTAATTTTTGGTGGACAAACGAAAAAAAAAAAACTCCAAAAACGCAATGGGAAGAAGTCTATTTTTGTGATATCTTTTGTCATAATATATGATGCCTTGGACTCTTGGGACGTTCACAGGCACTAGTCTGAGTCAGCCTTTTCTCTTTCTCACACTCAAGAGGGGCTACTCAGTCATTTTGTATGCGCACACACGCGTAAATCAAATCTGAGAGTTTCCCTGTTTCGTCTTTTAACCGCTCTCTTCCTCTCTCTCTCTTCTTCGCAGAGATTGAAATCAAAACAGTTGAACGGAATAAATGGTGGTTCCCGGACGGAGAACCGTCTGGGATGGAGTAATTGAGCTGACGAAAATGGCTCAGGAACAGTGCGTCGATGCTCGTCTCTGGGCTTCCCATTTATCGGCGAGCTTGAAACCCTTCGTTGAGTTCCCGTCGACGGAGCTCGCGGATGTTCTCGTCTCTTACATTTGCTGGGATAACAACGTCCCTGTTCTCTGGAAGTTCCTTGAAAGAGCTATGGCTTTGAAGCTTGTTTCTCCTCTCGTCGTTCTTGCTCTGCTCGCTCTCAGGTTTCTTTTAATTCTTATCTAATCCGTTTTCGTTTGTAGCTCTAATGTTCTACAAAGTCTCTAGGGATCTTAGGTTTGGTTCTTAGTGCGGATCTTTAGAGTCTTAAAGCTTTAATCTTTACTGTATAGTTCATGTTTGGTCTCTTGCAGAGTTGTTCCAAATCGGTCTACGCAATCAGGGGCTTATAGAATTTACCTGGAGCTTCTCAAGATGAACATTTTCAGGATTAAAGATCATATTACCGGACCTCACTACGAGAAGTGAGTCTTGTGGATTGATACTTTACTTACCACTACTGTTACATTAATATGTTTGGCTCTGTTGAAGATGCTACCATCTTGTCTGATTTTCGACTTGTTAATAAACATAATCGATCGAGTCCTTCTATATGGAAGCTACATGTTTTTTTTTTCTCTTAGCGATTTATCTTTCTGGTTCTTTGTACAGCGTCATGAATTCAGTAGCCAACATTCTTCATCTTCCAGAGTTATTTCGTCTGGAAACATGCAAACCTGGTGTACTATTAGTAGAGTTCGTCTTTAAGATGGTGTCACTGCTGCTAGATGCATGCTTGTTTGATGAAGGTTTAATTGAGCTAAGCCAAGACTCGAGTTCCCAGTGGCTAATCAAGTCTCAAGAAATGGAAATTGATGCACCTGAGATGTATAATAAAAAGACCGGATCTCATGATAAGTTACAGACTTTAAACACCATCATGGCTGTCGAGATGATTGCGGAGTTCCTAAAAAATACAGTGATCTCCAGATTGCTATCCTTGGTAGCCTCGAACAGGTATGCATAACAGTTAATCTGAAATCATATTCACAATCTCTGATATGTTGAACCTTGGATTAGTCATTTAAAGCATGAGAGTAAAGCTTGGATTCACAATCTTTATGTTTATTCATAACCTATATTTTGACAAATATTTTCTCTTTCGTGTGTGTTTTCTTTTGAAATGTTTTCTATTTATTTCTTTGTAGGGCTTCAAATTGGAATGAATTTGTCCGGAGAGTACGTGTGCTTGGAGAAAGTTCAACGGCCTTAAGAAACTCAAAGGTTCTAAATTCGGAGGACCTATTGCAGTTGATTTCGAATAGGCGATTTGGGTACTCTTACGACAGCAAAGTAGTTTCATCAAGCAAATCCAATGGTATTGTGGATTTTGGATCTCTTGCTTCTTTTGCTGGCTTATGCCATGGAGCAAGTCTCTCTTCACTCTGGCTTCCTCTTGATTTGGTGTTTGAAGATGCTATGGATGGATATCAAGTAAACCCAACTAGTGCGATTGAAATCATTACCGGTAATTTGCAGATTCCATCTTTTCTTTCACTTGTGAGGAGATATCTCAAACATGTAATGAAATGACTCATTCAAAGTTCAAATTTCAGGTCTAGCTAAAACACTTAAAGGAATTAATGGGAGCACTTGGCATGACACCTTCTTGGGTCTTTGGATAGCAGCTCTTCGACTTGTTCAAAGGGTTAGACTAATCTCTTACTGTTTGGTTTCATCACCAATTGATCACAAACAAAACAAAAAAAGCATTTTCTTGCCTTTCTTTATTTCCAGGAAAGGGATCCTATTGAAGGACCTATTCCTAGACTGGACACAAGGCTGTGCATGTCATTATGTATTGTACCTCTTGTCGTCGCGAACCTTATAGAAGAGGGAGAGTATGAAGTTTTCATGGAAATGCTGCGAGATGATCTTGTTACAAGTTTGCAGGTCCTTGGTGAATTCCCTGGGTTGCTGGCTCCTCCCCAGTGCGTTGTTTCTGCTGCCAACAAGGCTGCTACAAAAGCAATCATGTTTTTGTCCGGTGGAAATGTTGGGAAGTCATGTTCTGATGTCATAAACATGAAGGACATGCCTATCAACTGCTGTAAGTTAATGAAAATTTTGCTCTGTTATATCAAAGTTAAACCAATTTGTTTGTCTTTGTGGTTAATGTCACTTAATTGTCTTCATTTGGTGATATTATAATTCCTCTTTCTTGCCTAACATGTTTGATGCACTTGTCGTAGCTGGAAACATGCGTCATCTGATAGTAGAGGCTTGTATTGCAAGAAACATACTGGATACATCGGCCTACTCGTGGGCTGGGTATGTTAATGGTCGAATCAACCAAATACCTCATAATCTTCCGAGTGAATTGCATTGCTGGTCGTCATTTGTGAAAGGTGCTCCTCTAAATGCTGCAATGGTGAATGCATTAGTTTCAGTTCCTGCTTCAAGGTAGAATGAGTTCTCATTTTCTTTTTGTTCCTTGTTGCTCGATTAGATGTACACTGCTTCATCCACATAGTCCTCCTTCCAAATCATTACCAGTTGTAGTTTATAATTATTAAAAATGGTAAACTGCCCAGTTACAAAGTCATAACCTAAGAGAGCCACAACTTGTACTACACATTTCCTTAATCCAAGGTCGCTTCAGTGAGAAGAGTGGTTGCATTCTAGTTTGCTTCTTCGTCAGTTATTAATTTTCTAGTCAGGAAGAGTCAGATGCTCTTATTTTTAATTTACCGAGAGTAAAACAACTGAAATTTAAGCTCATGGATTTGATGGAAGCTTAGCAGAGCTCGAGAAACTATATGAGGTCGCAGTCAAAGGATCGGATGATGAGAAGATATCTGCTGCTACAGTGCTTTGTGGGGCATCTCTCACACGGGGTTGGAACATACAGGTGAGCATTGACATCCACCAGTGAATATTCGGTCAACACAAGTTTGCTTCATCTGTTTTATTCTTCAATGTACAGGAACACACTGTTGAGTTTCTTACAAGATTACTATCTCCACCCGTTCCAGCAGATTATTCCGGGGCTGAAAGTCATTTGATTGGTTATGCCTGCATGCTGAATGTTGTTATTGTTGGGATAGGATCTGTTGACAGCATTCAGATTTTCTCTTTACATGGCATGGTAAGTAAATTATGCTTACTGATACCGAATTTGCTGCAAGATATACAATATGTGATTTTGATGAGTAATTTTTAGGTTCCGCAACTTGCTTGCTCACTAATGCCAATCTGTGAAGTGTTTGGATCATACACCCCAAGTGTATCGTGGACTCTTCCTTCTGGGGAAGAAATCTCAGCATATTCTGTTTTCTCGAATGCTTTCACTCTTCTTTTAAAGCTTTGGAGATTCAATCATCCTCCTATTGAGCATGGTGTAGGAGACGTCCCCACAGTTGGGTCCCAGCTCACTCCTGAACATCTTCTTTTAGTGCGTAATTCTCATCTTATTTCCTCGGAGACCCTTAATAGAGACCGAAACAGAAAGAGACTTTCAGAAGTTGCAAGGTCAGCATCTTGCCAACCTGTGTTTGTTGACTCGTTCCCCAAGCTTAAAATCTGGTATAGGCAGCACCAGAGATGCATAGCTTCCACGTTATCAGGACTTACACATGGATCTCCTGTCCACCAGACAGTTGAAGCACTTCTCAACATGATGTTCAGAAAGGTCAGAGGAAGTCGGACATTAAATCCAGTTAATTCCGGCACAAGCAGTTCGTCGGGAGCTGCTAGTGAAGAGAACATTCAAAGACCAGAGTTTCCTGCATGGGATATCCTCAAAGCCGTTCCATATGTTGTAGATGCTGCTTTAACAGCTTGTACTCATGGAAGGCTTTCTCCTCGTGAGTTAGCAACAGGTTTGTGTCTCGAGCTTTTTTTTTTGTTTTGCTGTATCAGCTTGTACAATTATGCGACCAGAGAGGATCCAGTTTTTCATTGTCAATGTGCAATAACATCCAATGCCAATGAGAGATGTCTGACTGATAAGTTTTATCATATGCCACTCTTACAGTAACGTGTTTTTGTTTATGTGACAACAAAAGTTATTTTTTTTTTCAGGTTTGAAAGATTTAACAGATTTTCTCCCGGCATCATTAGCAACGATAGTAAGCTACTTCTCGTCTGAGGTGAGTAGAGGTGTTTGGAAGCCAGTATTCATGAACGGCATGGATTGGCCAAATCCGGCTGCAAATCTATCCAACGTTGAAGAATATATAAAGAAAATTCTCGCAACAACAGGGGTTGATATCCCTAGTCTTGCTCCAGGTAAAACTATGCAACATGTTGAGACAACAAGTCTGTTTGTAAGCTTTACCTGTCTAGATTTGTTAAAGTTGTCTTTTGAACTTATGGTTGATTCTTGCTGTGTTATAGCAGGAGGAAGTTCTCCCGCAACGCTTCCTTTACCTTTAGCTGCTTTTGTAAGTCTAACCATTACTTACAAAATCGACAAAGCTTCAGAGCGGTTTCTCAATCTGGCTGGCCCAGCACTCGAGTGCTTGGCTGCAGGCTGCCCTTGGCCTTGCATGCCCATTGTAGCTTCCTTGTGGACCCAAAAGGCAAAACGTTGGTTTGACTTCCTTGTCTTCTCTGCGTCTCGCACGGTCTTTCTTCACAACCCAGACGCTGTGGTTCAGCTCCTCAGAAACTGCTTCAGTGCCACTCTCGGATTAAATGCTGCACCTATGTCTAATGATGGTGGTGTTGGAGCTCTTCTTGGCCATGGATTTGGCTCTCATTTCTATGGCGGGATCTCTCCTGTAGCACCAGGGATTCTCTATCTCCGCATGTATCGTGCTCTCAGAGATACCGTCTCTGTAACGGAAGTAATTTTCTCTCTCCTGATACATTCCGTGGAGGATATAGCACAGAACAGGCTCTCAAAGGAGAATCTGAAAAGGCTGAAGACAGTGAAGAATGGATCAAGATACGGACAAAGTTCACTAGCAACAGCAATGACTCAAGTTAAGCTTGCTGCCTCGCTTAGTGCCTCATTGGTATGGCTGACCGGCGGCTTAGGTGTGGTCCACCTACTCATCAAAGAAACCATCCCGTCTTGGTTTCTATCGGTTGACAAGTCAGACCGAGAACAAGGACCTTCAGATCTAGTTGCAGAGCTAAGAGGGCATGCCCTTGCCTACTTTGTGGTTCTATGTGGAGCATTCGCTTGGGGCGTGGACTCAAGATCAGCTGCATCAAAACGACGCCAAGGAATCTTGGGAAGTCACTTGGAGTTCCTCGCGAGTGCTTTAGACGGGAAAATATCAGTGGGGTGCGAGACAGCAACTTGGCGGGCTTATATCTCCGGTTTGGTGAGTCTAATGGTGAGCTGTTTGCCACGTTGGGTGACAGAGATCGATACACAAGTGTTGAAGAGTCTGAGCAACGGACTGAGACATTGGGAGAAAGATGAGCTGGCGATTATGTTGCTCTCCATGGGAGGCGTCGAAACAATGGATCATGCAGCTGGTTTCATCATTCATTTGCGTTCCTAACTTGTAAGAGTTTTGATTTCTTCCAGGTTTCAGATAGTTTTTTTAGTTTGATTTGCTTAGTGGTAGATGTTTTTGCTTAGTGATGCTTCTTTATTGTGCCTTGGGACTCCTCTAGCTGTAGTATAGTGTGATGAATCTAACACGCATGTGTATAGGGAATTGTTAAAAAGACGAATCATGTAAAGAATAAAGATTATTTTATAGCAAGATTGTTAGGTCTGCAATTTGCATTCTGATTCTCTCCCTCTGTCTATCTTTACTACAATGCAATAATAAAAGAAAACAACACAGCGAACCATGATTCTAAGTTGTCGGAGGGAGACACAGACGTCTAAATCTCTCTCTAATAGAATCAAAAACTAAGCATTTCCCTTCAAACACGCCGTAATTATTTAGTATTACGCAATCGAGAGAGATGTCATCAAGAACCCTAGGATCCTACTTGCATCACATTGTTTATAAAAACAAAAACATAAAAATGAAAGAGAGAGAGCTGCAAGAAATTACTTGCTTATTTGTATCTACTATTCTCTCCATGATGGATTCGAACTAAACTTGGAGCATAATTAAAAATCAATGGCCGCCATGATTTATTTGTAGTTTTAACGCAAGGAATTTCCGTGAAATATTCAGCGTCCTCTCCAAAAATGTATACCTGGTCGCTCCAGTACCAAGAACTTCGTCTGCAACATACGGCCACTTTCTTGACCTCGTCCAGTAAAAAAGTGGACAAAAGCGGGTAATGTCTAATGGGAATCTGTAAACCCACTGTAAAGGATTTGCTCCACAACAAGTCAGTTTCAGTATCAAATTTATTATTGGTCACCCACAGCTCAATCTTAGTTAATGGAACAAAACTCGTACGTAACAATGAGAGTTGTTCTTCTCTAACAAGAGACAGAATAGCCAGAGTTAGAGGATTTGGCGGAGGACTCAAACGTCTAAATCTCTCTGCTGTAAAATCAAAAGTGAGTAAGAATATAGAGTTGTCGTCGTTTTTATCTGAAGCAACCCAGTAAGTATTTCCTTTCAAAGTCATGCAGCTACTTCCATGGTGTATGTAGCAGTCAGGAGAGATGTCTTCAAGAACCCTCCATGAATCAGTGCTAAACTCATAGATTTCATACTTGCAATTATCCCAATACCTCAAGATCTTGTACCTACGGCAAGATTTGTTGTTTTGGTATCCAAGACCAAACCTCGAGCGTTTCTTGTAGTGACGAGTTTTTGGTTGGATCCATTTTGTTTCCCCCAAACACGGATTCCAAACCACGAGTTTGTTGTACATGGTGGTGCATAACAACAAACCGTCGCAGTGAAAGACTTCCACTATATTGACTTGTTGTGAGTTAGAGTGGGAACCCTTTAGGTCAAGTGCACCCTTAAACTCAATAGATGGAGCAGCGTCGCTGAGATTGATATCAATGCTCATTGGAAAAACCCTAAACTCCTTCAACATGACAAGTAGAGACTGCTTTGGAGCTTTACGATGGTGCTTTTCGGTGAATCCTTGGTCTTTGAATATAGCATTCCATTGTTTGCAAGTAGCTCTCAAACGTCTCAGATTTGTTGCCGGAACCCTAGAGAGTATTTCTTCTACCAGATCGTGCGGAAGATCGGATATCATCATTGAGATCGGAAGAAGAAGTGGTCGTTCGGCTTTGCTTGTTTTACAAGGGACGATCTAGGCAAGGGAGCTCTCTCCCTCCCTGATGACAGACGGTTAGGTTAACGAAGAGGGAGATGTACCCATATATACGCGCACAGGATGAGCATGTGCCCTAAAGTGGGCCTTGAGAGCACCCACATTGGTGTTATCTAACATGGGTTTCTTATAATTACTTTATTAATATTTTTGTAAGTTAGGAATAGTTAAAAACCTTAGAGCATTTGACTCCTCCATTGGTGTTACCCTATTTGGGGTTTCTAAAATTAAAAATATATATTATCAAAAGTTTGGATAGAAAAGATGAACTGTTAAGAAATAACCAAACAGTTTCAAACTAAGACAAGAATGAACAAGGATCAAATCAATGGTGTTATAAATAAGATTGTAGAAGACAAATCCTTATAACAGAGAATCATAATCAGTATCAAATCTGACCCAGAAATTAGTAGTACCCAAACGAAAGTTGCAACAAGGCTAAAACAGTAGCTAGCTCACCTCAGCCACAGGAAGTTACCTCAATTGCATTGTATTGTGTAACTACTGCTTCATAAAAGCTGTTGTCTTCAGGCCATTTTGTCCACACTTTCCTTCCAATAAGACCTTCTGCAGGTTCATCAGCTGATACGACACCAGACATTATATGGTTATTGAACGACCTATTTCGAGTAGAACCATGAACCAATCTTTTGCCTACAAACCGATAATCATAAAATAGTCAAAAGCATCGATACTATTAAAAAAATAGAGTGTTTTGTAAACTAACCTTTGGGTCATGTGTTATTTACAAAGAATGTCATTGGAAATTTAAGGATGTTTTTAATATTCATTAAGAGTAACTAGATTTTGACCCGCACTTCTAAGTGCGGGTATAATTTTCTTTACAAATTTTACTTTTTATTCATTTTGTTAATAGTAGTTTAAATTTTTAATTATGTAATCTAATTTTGATTATAATTGTTTAACCAACATTATTAACAGTGAGTTAGCAATTTAGTTTTTTTTTTAAATGAATTATGTGTTATTTGGAGGAGATATATCGTAAGGATTAAGAGATTAAAATAACGATTTCACATTATATATTTTAATCTGTGTTATATCGTAAGATCATAGTTTGGAAAAATATATATATATGTGAAAACAACTATTGTAAAAGTTATGTGTTATATGTTTAATTATTATTTTATTTATCTAAAATATTATTTTATAAAATACATGTTGTAGTCGTATATATAATTTGCAAATTTGATGGAACTATCCGTTAAAAACTTCATTCAAACATAAAACATAATTTGACGCTTCAAATATTTGAATAATATAAGTATGAAATCATTTTAATATTTTATTAATTTTAAAATATATCAACTGAAATTATTTACTATATGCGAATTTTTTTATAGAAAATTTATAATCGAGATTGGCTAATTAATTTTTCAACCCGTTTAATTAATTAAATATTTTTCAGTTTGATGGAAAAACCTGCTAAAAAATACAATCGTAAAAACATCAATCGTAATATGTGTATATATATATATATATATATATATATATATATATATATTTGAAACAAAATAAAAAGATATTAAAATATATTATAAATATATTTTGAATTAAATCATAAATTAGAGAATCTTAATTTATATATAATAGTTGATGTATAAATTATTAATTATATTTATCAATTAATTTGTTTTGATTTTAATTAATTAGGAAAGTGGGACCCATTAGATTTTGGTTGTTTGGCTACATGTTTAATAATTGTCTTGTTTGGAAACATGGATTGTAGAGATAATAAATCAAATATAAATTGTTTTACAGTTTTACCCTTAATGAAGGTTACAAATCCTAATAATATCAAGGGCAAATTTCGGAAACAACATTTATGTACCATGGCAAACCTTCCTGTTTTAATAGATTAGATTAGGAAATATAACATTTTCTCTACTATCCAAGTTTCCAAACAAGACAATTACTAAACATGCATCCAAACAAGCTAAATATAATGGGTTCCACTTTCCTAATTAATTATATATGAAACTATTAAATCAATTGATTAATATAACTAAATAATTTAAACATCAATTATTTGGTATATATAAGATAATATTCTTTAATTAATATCTTTTTATTTTTTTGTTTCAAATATAAATATTTATTTTTATATTATAACAAAATCTTATAAAATATTTTAAATTTATTTATTTTGTAAGAAAAATGTTTATTTTAGGATTGCATTTTTTACCGGGTTATTTCATTAAATTTCAGAATATTTAAACTATTATAAGAACGGATCGAAAAATAAATTAACCAATTTTGATTTCTATAAATGAACTTTGCACAAGTTAACTAATTCCAATTGATATATTTTTAATTTAATAAAAATATTAAAATTATTCAATATTTATATTATTCAAATATATGATGCGTTCAAGTTATGATTCATGTTTGAATGCAGTTTTTAACGGGTTGTTCCATCAAATTTTCAAATCATATACCATTATAATACGTGTTGAAAAATAGAATAGTTAATTTCGATTATAAATATTAAAATTAATTTTCTTCATTGAAAAAGGTTATAAAGTTGAATTAATTAATTTCAACTATATAAATATCTAAATTGCAAAAATATATGTTAGTTTATAAAAATATTATAAATAAATGCAATAAATATTAAACGTATATCAAATAACTTTCAGAATGTTTGTTTTTATAAGAAAAATAAATAAAAATTATTTCTAAATCTTGATCTTACGTTACAATACGGGTTAAAACTTAAAACACGAAATCATTATTTCTTTATGATATACCATTTTCCAAATAACACATAATTTTTTTTTAAAATTGTAAATTATTAACTACTTTTTATAATGTGGGTTTAACAATTATAAACAAAATTATATTGTATAATTAAAAAATCTAAATAAAAACTAAAATTAAAAAAAATCTAAATTATTAATAATAAAATAAATAAAAATTAAAATTTGTAAAGAAAATAAATCCGCGCTTAAAAAGCGCGGGTCAAAATCTAGTTTCCTCTTTATTTCTGTATGCTTTGATGAATGGAGATTGTACAAGTTTTATACTAACAAAGACGTATCTACACAATTTTTTTTTTTTTTTTTTTTGACAACAAGATAAAATAGAACACTAGTTTTCTATCATCCATATCGGTGGTTCCTGCCCAATATGTGTGCTTGATGACTGCCTGAGCCTAGCACTTCGTGCTAGCCTATCTGCTGTCTGATTCTTAGTGCGGGATATGTGCTTGAGAGCAAACGTCGTGAAGAATAACCTCCTCCGCTCGTACTCTTCAATATAAACAGAAAATGTTGGCCAGTTCTCCGGGTCAGAGACTATCTTCACCACTTCTGAATAGTCTGTTGCAAAAATAGAGTGTTTTGTAAACTAACCTTTGGGTCATGTGTTATTTACAAAAAATGCCATTGGAAATTTAAGGATGTTCTTAATATTCATTAAGGGTAATTAGGGAATATAACATTTTCTCTACTATCCAAGTTTACAAACAAGACAATTACTAAACATGCATCCAAACAAGCTAAATATAATGGGTTCCACTTTTCTAATTGCCCTTAATTATATATGAAACTATTAAATCAATTGATTAATATAACTAAATAATTTAAGCATCAATTATTTGGTATATATAAGATAATATTCTTTAATTAATATCTTCTTTATTTTTTGTTTCAAATATAAATATTTATTTTTATATTATAACAAAATCTTATAAAATATTTTAAATTTATTTATTTTGTAAGAAAAATGTTTATTTTAGGATTGCATTTTTTTACCGGGTTATTTCATTAAATTTCAGAATATTTAAACTATTATAAGAACGGGTCGAAAAATAAATTAACCAATTTTGATTTCTATAAATGAACTTTGCACAAGTTAACTAATTCCAATTGATATATTTTTAATTTAATAAAAATATTAAAATTCTTCAATATTTATATTATTCAAATATATGATGCGTTCAAGTTATGATTCATGTTTGAATGCAGTTTTTAACGGGTTGTTCCATCAAATTTTCAAATCATATACCATTATAATACGTGTTGAAAAATAGAATAGTTAATTTCGATTATAAATATTAAAATTAATTTTCTTCATTGAAAAAGGTTATAAAGTTGAATTAATTAATTTCAACTATATAAATATCTAAATTGCAAAAATATATGTTAGTTTATAAAAATATTATAAATAAATACAATAAATATTAAACGTATATCAAATAACTTTCAGAATGTTTGTTTTTATAAGAAAAATAAATAAAAATTATTTCTAAATCGTGATGTTACGTTACAATACGGGTTAAAACTTAAAACACGAAATCATTATTTCTTTATGATATACCATTTTCCAAATAACACATAATTTTTTAAAAAATTGTAAATTATTAACTACTTTTTATAATGCGGGTTTAACAATTATAAACAAAATTATATTGTATAATTAAAAAATCTAAATAAAAAAAATTTTAAAAAAAAATCTAAATTATTAATAATAAAATAAATAAAAATTAAAATTTGTAAAGAAAATAAACCCGCGCTTAAAAAGCGCGGGTCAAAATCTAGTTTCCTCTTTATTTCTGTATGCTTTGATGAATGGAGATTGTACAAGTTTTATACTAACAAAGACGTATCTACACAATTTTTTTTTTTTTTGACAACAAGATAAAATAGAACACTAGTTTTCTATCATCCATATCGGTGGTTCCTGCCCAATATGTGTGCTTGATGACTGCCTGAGCCTAGCACTTCGTGCTAGCCTATCTGCTGTCTGATTCTTAGTGCGGGATATGTGCTTGAGAGCAAACGTCGTGAAGAATAACCTCCTCCGCTCGTACTCTTCAATATAAACAGAAAATGCTGGCCAGTTCTCCGGGTCAGAGACTATCTTCACCACTTCTGAACAGTCTGTTGCAAAAGTTATATGTCTTTGATTGAAGAACTCCATACTTTCCATAGCCCGTATTAGTGTCTCGAACTCCGCGTGGAGCGGCGAAAGACTCTGTCTGATATTCCTAGCTCCCATTAATATGTTTACTCCTCCTTCAAAACAACTATACCATCCTTGACCAGTGAACACATCCCCTTCCTTCCAAGACCCATCTACAAAGCACCATTGGCCGTTATGTATCTCTGTAATCATGTCAGAGCCTTGTTGTCCCATATGCCTCTGAGTACTATCTGCATTACTCTCCTGGGCTCCTTCCCATGACAAGCATTCCATTTCCGCCAACCGCAAAGTCTCATTAGGATCCCGATCAATGTTATTATATACCATATCATTTCTGCTTTTCCAGATATATCATAGTATCCAGGGAAACTGGTCATTAGTATCCTGTGGTGGCAGCCTCCAAAATAAATGATCCATATTTGTGTACAGCACCTCCGTAGGAAAACATATCGGGTTCGTAGGAATTCGTGACAAGGCCCATGTCTGCAGGGCCGGTGGACATTCAAACAAGACATGGTTTACTGACTCCTCAGCTCCGCACCTCACACAGTATGTGTCACATCGAATTCCCCTTGATTTTAAATTCTTGGATACAGCAATACATCCTGTAAGTATCTGCCACATAAAATGTCTCAATTTTGGTGGGCACTTTAACTTCCATGAATGTGCTTGTAATCCCTTTATATTTGGACCCAAAATCTGACTATGATTACCAACATCTTTGAATTCTCGCCCGTATGATACCCTGATTTTACCGTGTATCGTCCTGATTTAGTGAAATGCCACCCAATTGTGTCTGGCTTTGAAATTGTACTAATTGGCATACTCGTAATCAGCATTGCATCTTCTGGTTCAAACAATTCTTCGATCAATGACTTTTTCCATGTGCGTCTCTGCTGGTCAATCAATTGGTCAACCGTATATACGTTAATAATCGAACAAGGTTTACGGGTTGCTGGTCTCGGGCGATAGGCTGGTATCCAAGGATCATTCCATATTGAAATGGTTGTTCCTGAACCCACCCTTTTAATTAGTCCTTTATTAACCAGAGATCTAGCTGAGATTATACTTCTCCAACCATAGGAAGGTGAGTATGATCGTATTGGATCAAGTGGATCCGTATTCCTGAAATATCGCCCTTTAAATACTTTTGAGAATAAAAGGTTGGGCTTGTCAATGAGTCGCCAAAGCTGCTTTGCTAGGAAAGCTGTGTTTGTATCATCAAAAGCCCGAAATCCAATCCCTCCATTCTCTTTGTCCTGACATAACTTATCCCATGCCATCCAATGCATTCCTTTCCTTCCTCCTCCCATGCTCCACCAGAAATGGGAGACCACACTTGTTAACTTTGTTGTCACCGTCTTCGGTAATCGAAAGCACGACATCACGTGATTCGGTAAAGCTGTAGCCACTGATTTAATCACAACCTCTTTCCCCCCTCGAGACAAATATTTAGTAGTCCATCCATTCACTCTACCATGCAGTCGGTCTTGAAGAAAACTAAATACCTGCGTCTTTGCTCCTCCAAGACTTTCCGGAATTCCTAAATATGATCCCATTCCTCCCATCGTAGTGATTCCCAGAATATTTATCATCTCCGTTCGCGTCGTTTCCTCTACTTTATATCCAAATTGTAATGATGATTTCTCAAAATGTATTTGTTGACCTGATACACTCTCATAATCTTTTAGGATCCCTAAAATCGTCTGACATTCCTCTTTCGTAGCCTTACAGGAAAATAGACTATCATCCGCAAACAGCAGATGAGAGATCGCTAGACTTTTCCTTGCTACCTTTAGCCCTGTTAATCGCTTCCTTTTTCCACATTTTTTATGTTTGCAATAAGAGCCTCTGTGCATAGTATGAACAAATATGGTGAGAGCGGATCTCCCTGTCTTAATCCTCTTTCTGGAACAATATGTCCTTGAGGTTGGCCATTAAGTAATACCTTATATTGAACTGTAGTAATGCAACGCATTATACGTTGTATCCATTGTTCAGCAAAACCCATCTTTCCTAGGACTTTTTCCAAGAATCTCCATTCAATCCTATCATATGCCTTACTCATATCCGTCTTGATTGCCATGAATTTTCCTTTGCATGCCGGATTTGTCCTTAATCCATGAAACATCTCCTGTGCTATTAGTATATTATCCGAAATTAATCTTCCTGCCACAAATGCTGATTGTGTCTCTGATATAAGATTAGGCAACATAATCTTTAACCTTTGACATAACACCTTTGAAATTATTTTATATCCCACATTGCAGAGGCTTATTGGGCGTAATTCTGTCATCCTAGTAAGTCTGTCCGTTTTAGGGATCAGACAAATGTTTGTAGCATTTAGTCTTTTATCAAATTCACCATTCGTCAAGAAATCATTCACCACTTTGATTAACGTATCTACACAATTTATTAATCATAAATGCATATCATAATCATAGGAGAATCTTGATTCATTCCCAATCAATAGGGATTGTGATTCTCAGTTATGGAGATACATGCATGATATTTATTCGATTTATTCCAATATTTTGCCATTAAAAATATGTTCATTTTCCTCATTTTTCAGTAATGCATCTAGATGCAAATGTAAATTCACTAAAAAAAAAAAAAATCAGTGAAACAAACCAAATTGCATAATTGCATTTAAATGCAGCATCGATATACAGAAACGAAAATAGAAACGCATCAAAATGGATTATCCAAATACAATGTCTAGATGGAGGATCTCGATGTGATTTCCAGATGCATGAACGAACAAGGCCTTAATCATGAAAGATCTCTAAACCATGCAGGCTTGCATCATGCAGCAGATTTCATCATTAACTTGGCTAGAAGTTTTGATCTTTTCCAGGTATCAGATAGTTTTTAGTTGCTTTGCTTAGTGCTACTTCCTTGTTAAGCCTTTTCCTCCAACTATAGAGGGAATGAAAAAAAAATGACAAATTTTGTAAAGAAATAAAATTCTTTTATAGCAAAAATATAGACAAAACACATAGGTTTTGGCTTTTTGCTACTAAAACATTAATCATACAAAACACAGGAGTGAGTAACAAATAAAGGCACTTCTGATAAAGTTATTACAGTAAAAGGTACTTTAAGACCATGTCCATCGGCGGTTCTTAGGTGTTTAGGGCTCGATATCATATGTAAAACAATATAAAAAAACAAATATTGAATTAATGCTAAGAACCGGTTCTTATTAACGAGCCTTTAAGAGGCGAGTTCTTACCACGTGTCAAACGCCTATTCGTTATTTATTTTTTCTGTTTTTCGTCGAAACCCTCTGCCTCATCCCGAAGGTTTCTCACGCTTCTTTGTTTTTTCGTTTGCTTCGCCATTTCGAACACGAGAATAGGTTATTTGTTCTTCAAGGCGATTTTGAGTGCGATAACGAGAAGGGCTAAATTCTTGTGCGTAATCGAGTTCCGAAACACAAGTTCTGCACGAGAATCAGGTTGTAATCGATTAGGGGGTTCGAGTTAGGGTTTCGATTTAGGCTTCTTAATCGATTTGGGCGTATGATTTAGGGTTTCGCTTTAGAATTTGAAATCATTTGTGGGTTCGAGTTTGGGTATCGATTTAGGGTTTGAAATCGAATTGGGGGTTCGAGTTTGGGTATCGATTTGCGATTTAGTTTGTTGTCTAATTGTTTTCCTATCTCTCGCAGAAGCGCAGTGCAAAGCTTTGGTCATGGACCCGTACCTGAAAGAAGAGAGGAGAGAGATGAAGAGGCATAACGATTACTGCAACATGTTAGGATACGTTGCCGATGCGGAGTATGGGATTCTGAGACGTTGCCCATGTGGGGGGAGAATCGTGGACGAGTTATCTGCAAAAGAAGTATCTGACACTCTTCCTGGGAAGAGATTCTTCACCTGCAAAGACTACAAGGTACCTCTGACCAACCAAATCATGTTCCATATGATCCAGAAATGCCACACAAAGTGTCTTTCTGTTCTGTTACAGGCCGATGGGTTGCATTTTCGGCAACCATGGGTAGTAGGTGTCGAGGAAGAGATTGTGAAGCTTACTAGGCGGGTGGAAGAGGCTGAGAAGCTTACTTGGCGGGTGGAAGAGGCTGAGAAGCTTACTTGGCGGGTGAATGACATGAATGAAGAGATTAAGAAACTGAAGGTAACTATCATTCTCCCATTATCTTGTCTTTGTGTATTTTTTCTAACAACTGACCAAATAATTAAAAGGAACATAACTATATTCTGACCAAATAATTGTCTATCTGTCCAAGAAGAGCTTGATAAGCTTAATAGGCGGGTTGCTGAGCTTGAGAAGCTTCCCTTAAGAGACACAGAAACTTAAGGTCAGCTTTTATTCCTTAATTGTTAGTTAGAAATAAATCTCATTACTTGCTTGTTGTTTGGTGATTGTTATCAACGCTCTTAATATGAGTTGATGTGTTATAAATGCTTGTTATAGGATTTGTATTAGGAGTTGCCGTGTTTTAAATGCTCGTTAAAAGAATTGTATTAGAAGTTGATGTGTTATCAATGTTTGGTAGTTAGAGTAGGTTAAATAGTTATCTTCATTGATTGTAAAAAACATATTATAAAAACCATTACAATCTCATAAAATCTTAAAAACCACAAACATCTCAGAAAATCTTAAAAACCAAAAACCAAAAAGGAATATGGATCCATATTTTAGTCTCTTAGCTAGTCAGGGTAGTCAAACTATAGACCTTGAGTCTTCAGAACTTCCTCGGTTTAGCAGCCAATGTTCTGATGAACAAGGTGCTAAAGAAAGGAGGAAGTGGTCACCGAGAGAAGATGTAGTCCTCATCAGTGCTTGGTTGAACACCAGCAAAGACCCAATAGTTGGGAATGAGCAAAAGGCTGGAGCTTTCTAGAAGAGAATTCAAGAATACTATAACTCAAGTTCTCAGCTGGCTGGGATAGCTCCTAGAGAGGCTAGTCAGTGCAAGCAACGGTGGGGAAGGCTGAATGACCAAGTCTGCAAGTTTGTTGGGTGCTACGAGTCTGCTATGAAGGAGCAATCAAGCGGCCAAAATGACAATGACGTGATGAAAGCAGCCAATGACATCTTCTACAACGATTATCAGGTGAAGTTTACACTTGAACATGCATGGAGGGAGCTTAGGGATGACCAGAAATGGAGTTCAACGTTTTTCTCTAAAGAAGAGGAGAAATGCAAAAACGTTGGGGAGGCTGATGGGCAAGAGGAAGTGAATGAAGGTAGACCTTCTGGTGTTAAGGCGTCTAAAGCTGCTAAACGTAAAAAAAATGGCAAAGAAGAGGCCATGGCACAATTACAAAACATGCTGGAAATGAAAGAGAAGATCTCTAAGCAGAAATTGCTTGACCGTCTCCTTGCCAAAACATAGCCACTTTCTGAGATAGAAATATCTCTTAAAAACAAACTTATTTCAAAGATGTTGTGAAATCGTGAGTTGTTACTTTCTGTGTGTTTGTTGTTTCCTGTCAAACGTTAACTTTCTCGTGCTCTTTTGTTTTGTTATTTTGTGTGCTTTAGGAGAAAGTACTAACTATGTTTTGTTCTTTTGTGTTTCAGGAGAAAGGCAAGAACAAGGGTACTCTTACAATCACGGGTTTCCATTGTATTTTGTATTGGCTGTATTGGACTTCTCTCTCTCAATCACGGGTTCTCTTTTCTTTTGGATGTTCTGAACTTGTTCTCTTTATCATCTATGCTAGAATGGTTGTGTAAACTCATTATCGGATGTAACCTATTTCTCTTTCTCAAAATCCAGACTTAAACTTTCTGTCTTTATCAAAAACTGCTTGCTCTTGAAACCAAGGTCTTTATCAAAAACTTTTTCACTATGACAATGTTTGCAAACCGTTTAAAACACTAAATAAAAATGTCTTCATCTTCATTCAATGATGTTGATGAAAGATTAGATGAAGCCTTCGAAGATATGTTCAACCAACAGTTCGATGATATGTTCGACTCAATATTGGAGGGTCAAGCAAATAAGCAGAGGAAAGAGAACGCGAACAAGGCCACAACCGTTTGTGGAACGACTATTTCAGTGAAGATCCTACATACCCACCTCAAATTTCCAGACGCCATTTTCGAATGAACAAGCCCCTTTTCATGCGTATTGTTGATCGCCTCTCACATGAAGTTCCATACTTTCGACATAGAAGAGGTGCAGCGGGAAGGTTCGGGCTATCTGGACTACAAAAGTGTACGGAAGCAATTCATATGCTGGCTTATGGTACTGCGGGTGACGCGACTGACGAATATCTTCGACTTGGTGCAACTACTGCACTTTTATGTTTGGAAAATTTGACTGAAGGAATAATACAGTTGTTTGGAGATGAGTATCTAAGAAGACCCACACCAGAAGATCTTCAACGACTACTCGATATTGGAGAGATACGCGGGTTCCTGGGATGATAGGAAGCATCGACTGTATGCATTGGGAGTGGAAAAACTGCCCAATCGCTTGGAAAGGGCAGTATACACGTGGTTCAGGAAAGCCGACAATCGTCTTAGAGGCTGTTGCATCACAAGATTTATGGATATGGTACGCATTTTTGGACCTCCAGGTACATTAAATGATATTAATGTTCTTGACCGGTCACCTGTTTTTGATGACATATTACAAGGCCGAGCTCCAAAACTGAATTACATGGTCAACGGACACAAGTATGATATGGCGTACTACCTCACAGACGGTATTTATCCAAAATGGGCAACCTTTATCCAGTCTATCCCAATTCCTCAAGATCCTAAAGCAGAGTTATTTGCTAAACGACAAGAAGCCGCCCGAAAAGATGTCGAGCGTGCTTTTGGAGTATTGCAAGCTAGATTTGCAATTGTTAAAAAACCGGCTCTTATTTGGGACAAGGAAAAAATAGGAAAGATTATGAGATCGTGTATGATACTGCACAATATGATAGTAGAAGACGAACGAGAAGAATACATTCAGTATGATATATCTGACTTCGTAGAAGGAGAATCAAGCAGATGTTCACAGGTGGATTTCTCGTATTCTACAGACATGCCTTCAAATCTTGGTAATATGCTTGGCATTCGGAATCAAGTTCGTGATCAATGGATACATCATCGTTTGAAAGCTAATTTGGTCGAAAATATATGATTTGGTCATCTTGATTGATAATTATTGTATGTTTAAAATTAAAATTAAAATAAATAAAAACTTTAAATAAAATGTTTGAAAATATATATTTTTATTTTTTAGAACCCCAACTTCGGGTTCATCAATGGAGGAGTAAAACAAACACAAGTTCTTAACTATTCATAAATAACAAAAATATTAATAAAATATTGATAAGAACCCCAAGATGGGGTTCACCAATGTTCTTGCTCTAAGATTCATGAATACTGTCACTGTACAACTTTTTTTTAATACCATAGTACCCTCACTTTTTCTCTTCTTTTCTATATTTGTTTCTGAACTCTTGTATTGTTTTTCTCACTCTCTTGTCCTTCTTTCCTTCTCTCCTCTATAATCTTTTTTTTTTCTTTTTTTTTCCCTTTCATTTCTATATTTTTCTTCATCTTTTAATTTATTTGTTAACAAACATAAAATATTTCTTTTGATACTATAAATTCTAATTCTTTTTTTCTCTATTTAATGATATCCATATTGATATAGTTTGTCATTTTTGTCCATATAGTGTATATATTTGTGTCTATATGTATTTGTCCATCATTTAGTGTCCACAATTGTATTTATGTGTATGTGTCGAGTTATAAATTATAACATGAAATATGTCCACAAACAAAGTGTCCATTTAAATGTGTATATAAAAATTTGTCTAATCTTAAACCATCCATAAATCTGAACACATTATATTGTATCCAAATATAGAATTGTGTAGACAATTCATGACATAAAACAAAACAAAAAATAATAGCATACACATCCAGTTTCACAAAATAGAAAAAAATGTAAGTTTAAAAATATAATCAAACATATAAGTTAACATACAATTGTCCTCAAATATGTGTACATTTAAATATGTCAACATCTAAGTGTCTACAATGTGGAACATATTAGTGTCAAAATCAAAAATCAAGTACACACAAAAATTTGTATATGTTAATGTCCACAGACTAGTGTACACGAGAACATGTCCATATGGTCCATAAGGTCTAGTTGTTTGGATAACATCATATGTACATTCAATTCTTACTACAATATATATATTCAGGGCGAAGAGTCTTTCAAGAAGGTGGAAATCTGCAAACTAATGAGAAGTGATATTAATGAGACCACATAATTATAATGTATACAAAAAATTGAAACAAAGTAAAAAGGAATATATATATATATATATATATATATTGAATCTTGTCTAAGGCAAATATAGAGTAAACATACAACCAAATATAACGTTTGAAACATCACTAGGAAAAATTGCAAAGATACATAGTTGTTCATATGAAGGTGTCCACCATACGGTTTTTGGCTTTGTGTCCATGTGTTTGTGTCCACGATACAATGTCCACCGTTGTGTCTATATGTATGTGTTTACCTATAAATACTAACATAAAATGTATCCACCAAAACTTTTCAAATTTTAAATTGTCCACGAATCTGAACACATAATGTCGTACCCAAACATAGAATCGTGTCGATAAGCCATGGCAACAGATGTACAATGAAACAAAGTCAAAAGAAATAGCATACACATCCAATTTTCACAAAATAGACAGAGAAATGTATAACTCAATTGACAAATATAATTAACACTTGAGTAAGCATACATGTGTACCATTTATTTTTCCACTGTCCACATCTGAAGTGTCTATATATAAATGTCAAAGTCAGAAATCAAATACACAGAAATTTATATATTATATGTCCACCGACAAGTGTACATGAAAACCAAAATAAAATCCACAAAACAAGGTCATTCCGTGTTATAGTCTATACGAAAATCTAATAAAATTGTGTAACAAATGTGGGTGAAGTAAGGAGGATTGAAAAATAGCAATGTTAGTGAGTGAAAATAGAAGTATTAATGGATACACATACAAGATTAACTTTAAATAGAATTTTAACTAGAAACTAGGAGATGAAATATATGAAATATATTATATACAAATAAAATCAAGTAAAATATATTAAATAAAATCAAGTAAAATAGATTGTAACTAGAAATTAGGAGATGAAATTAGGAGATGAATTGTAATTTACTATATAAAAATTATTTTATGTTACTCAAAATTATATAAAATATATTAAATATATAGTGGAAGTAAAAATAAATCAAATAAAATAAAGAAAGTAAGAAAAAGAAAGATGAGTTTGAAAGAAAAGAAAAAAAAGATAATGTGCACGCGAAAGAGAGAAAGAAAGGAGAATTAAGGGTGAATTAGTCATTTTGAGAGTAGAAAGTATGCTAGGAGCAACAAGTGCCTTATTTTGTAATATGAATGGGTGAAAGTGCCTTTCAATGTAAACATCTCCAAAACACAGAGGTTTTGTGTTACGTGTAACATTGTCTATAATATGAGAAAAACAAGTCAACATTAACAGTCTCTGTGTCTCTCTCTTTTTTTGTGTGTGGTAACATCAACAACAATAATATTTGGCTCTCTTCTCATTTCTTTGTAACCAGTATCACTTCACTTGCATCACATTGTATAAAAAGAAAATGAAAACGTAAAATAAAGGATGGGGTTACCTTTTTAGAGAAATCATTTTTTCCATATTATAAATGCGAAGCTTATAAGATATATTCAATCATGATGCAAATAGAATGATTTTACTGATCATTGTGAGTATAAAACAAAATATAATGATTTTTATTCCTGATTAGTTATTTTTGTGTCAACAATTAGCATAAAGAAAAAAAACTAAAACAACTCAGTAGGGTGGGCATAAGATCTTTTTTCGAAATCCGAACCCGAACCCGATCCGAAATAAGTGGTTTGGATCGGGTATGGATAGTACTCATTACCCAATCAGGTTTTGTTTCAGTAAACAATGGATATCCCCCGAACCCGATATCCAAAATATATTCAAACTATATCCGATCTATATATGTTAACCCTAATACCCCAAAAATTTCTATTTTTGCTTGTCGACTTTTGGACTTCAGAATCTAATCATTCCGAAATCAATGAAATAAACCATATCTAAATAGATTGTTAGTTATTTTCTTTAGTTTTGACCTCACTACAAAAAATCTGAGCACTGAGAGCAGCTTAGGATAACACGAATTTTAGAATTGCTATCAAAGATGAATTGAATATTTTGAGTATTCTATAATAGAATTTATAAAATACTAAGATAAAATATTAGTAAGCACGAAACCAAAATAACTAATTCCGCCAAAATTTAGCCAAAAAACTAGTAAGCGCGAACACTTAATTTCCCTCTCCCCCTTTTCCATCTAAGTATTGAAACATTGATGCCCTAACTAAACATAAAACATTTCACCCTCACACTCTCAAAATCAAGCTGTCAACCACGAACCTAACATGCAGCAACTACTTTACCCAGATTTCTCAAATCCTCAAATCTGGTCCCAACCACCTAATAATCCGCCGCATAACATTTTCGGCATATCATAAAGCTATCGTGGCACCATTAAAACCTTGTCTCGCTCTCCCCACCTCTCTTCGTATCTCATGGTAACCTTATATCCTCTCTCATCTCTTTGAATCTCATAATCTTTGCTCCTTGCATGTTTCAATTTATTCTCATTAGGGTTCCGATTTGGTAAATTTTTGAATTTGCGTGCTAAATAGCTCAAGCTGCTTGAACCAATGCATTATAGTTCTGCAGAAGCGGTTGGAGTTGATATAGAAAAAGGAGAGTACCAAACCAGACACTCAAAGTAACTGTTTATAATTATTCCTCAAGCGGCGATGTTAGATTCCTTCAGGCGCGCCATATACTTTATTTGTTATTTCGACTCCATGATATAATTAACTCTTCGCTTTTTTCTTCTTCGATTGGGTTACGCTCCTTTTAATGTTAGTGTTCTAAGTTTCAATTCATTTTCTCAGGGTTTGTATATTGGCCAGTGATGGCAAAATCAAGCTGGTAAGCCTGAAAATTGGGGTCATCGTCTAATATACCCCTATTTCCAAAAGGAAAATCTAAAATGACCCTCTTCTAATTTGAATTTTTTTTAACATTTTTTAAATCCGAAAATAAAGTAAATGACTCTAAGTCCAAGTCACTTCCTAATAATTACATCTTATACCTGAGTTTTATCAACCCACCTAATTCTATCGGGTCTAACCCAAAAACTGAACCCAATTTTTTTTCACACTGAACCTTTTTCTAAAAAATGAATCAATTTCTCTAGTTTAGTTATTGAGTTAATCACTTTTTAATTACTCTAAATAATTTTTTTTTAAATAAACCTTTAACTCCTCTTTTCATTCATCTCTTTTCGTAAAAATCGAGAATTATTGATGTATAATTTGTAAACTCGAATAAGGGTTCGTTTTTAATGTATGGGTAATACTGGTAGAACTATGTAAAACTATATTATTGTTTTTGTATTTGAAGATATCTACGAGGTGTTACATTGACAAGGTTTTGGAGAGTTTGAAGCTCACTAAGAGGGAAAGGAAATGGTTTGAGAACCATCCGCAATTCATACACTTTTTTCACATGGACATCAATCAAAAGGTTCAAAGTCGGAAACACATCCTTCACTGAATTGGTAAATCTGGTTAAATACTATGGGAGACCAACAGAAGGTGATTGGAGATAAGGTAGATGGGTTGGAGCATGTTGTCACTAAAATCATATGTGAAGAATCAAAGAGAAGAGTAAATCTATGTTGTTGTTTGAACTGTTGAAACTCTATTGAAACCATGTTGAACTCGTACTAGTGTTTGTTTGGATTTTCTGAATTGGTTCTAGTATCTCAATACTAGGTAAGACAATGTTGGTTTGTTGTATGTTTACAATTATATTGTCTTTGAATTTGATTTCATGTGTAGTACTAGTATTACTAGGTAAAACTATGTTGTCCATGTACAAATATGAATCAGTTATAGTATTAATTTTAGTATGGATCCATAATCAAGGTGTGAGTGAGAAAAATAAGAGGAAATTGTCGACGAAAATGAGAAAAGGAAGAGAGAGAGATGGGGAGAGAATGAGGCGAATGTCGGATGAAAATTAAGAGAGAGAGAGAGAGAGAGACAGAGAGAAAGAGAGAGATAGAGAGAGAGAGAGAGAGAGAGAGAGAGAGAGAGAGAGAGAGAGAGAGAGAGAGAGAGAGAGAGAGAGAGAGAGAGAGAGAGACTAATTTGATCTTAAAAGCTGAAAATCACTGAATTTTTCATCTTGTGCGCCTAAAACTTTAATTTTTGATTTTCCCACCAAAATTTTTCAATTAATTTTGCGTAAGATAGTAGTTGTACCAAATTTACAAATAGTTATACTTTCGATGTATTCCAATTTAATTAGTATTACCTAAACTAAAATCTTATTTATCTAGTTTTACAGTCGATTTTATTGTTTCAACATGCAATTCTGATTGTCTTATGCAATAATAAATTTGAAATGTAGATTTTTATAACGTTTCCTTACTAAGTTGGTTTGTCAATTAGAAAGTGTATTTAAAAGTAGAAGAAATGTAGTCTAAATTGTTCCTTAATAACCCAATTTTACTAAAATTTGGTTATATCCTAGTTATGTAGTTGTAACAACACAATATGATTTGATTTGGCGATTAAATTTGGTTTATAAAAATTATATCTAATTTCCTTTCAAAGTCAACTAATACCGGTAATATCAGTTTTACTAGTTGTACGTTAGTAATGCGCAAATATACTAGTATTACCTAGTAATCACAAAAGCAATATAGTATTATATAACGGAAAACCAGCTTGACTTAGTTGTTTAACATATCAAAAGCTTAAAACCCAATAAATACCTTAGTACTCTCTTTCGACTCTTCTTAATGACGCAACCCTGAAGTATGATATGCTTCTCTTTGATGTAATATGCTTTTCATCATGACAAGTAGTACATTGTTCCTCACATCCAACCAGCAGAAAAATGTAACTCAAATGCAGTTTAGCCTTTCTTTCATCTAAACAAAAATTCTTGTATATCCTAGCTTCTACCATCGACGATGTTATTTCCTCCACTGATGTCTTCAACACTAACTTATACATGCGATCTTGACATTTAAAATAAATCCTAACATTGCTGCTCATTCTATCCTACAAAAAAAATACCAATTATTCATGATTTTCAGTAATAAGAGACTAAAATAGAGTAGTCAGGATTTTCATTTAAAAATAGTGGTATAAGAGACGATTTTCTGAAATTGCAACTAAAAGTTCAGCTCCTATGGCGTAAATATTCTTACTCTTTTCTAGATTTAATCTCTTTTTTTTTTCTTCGTAATGTTGGAGAATATAAAGACGACTAGTACATTCCTTGCTTTCTCTGAGAAGGTTACTGGGTTAGTTCAAGTACTACAAGAAAAAAGTGTATTCCAATAGACATATTAGTTAGTAATTCGTGGAAAATATATGCTTTCAACATATTTCCAATAGAATATTCATTTGTTGGAATATGATCGTTGGAAACTTGGATTTGTCGGGAATTTGTTGGAAATGTTTCCGACAAATAAATTTTATCGCTAATTCGTCAAAATTTTCTGATAGATTTTTTATTGGAAATTTGTTGGAATCTACCGTGGAGTTTCCCACAAATTATCAAGCTTAAGCTCAAGAAGGTTCTCAGTATGAGAGTTGTTGTCAGACCATAGTAGTGAGATTGATGCTTTTACGTCTTATTAATTGTAACAACGTATTCAATTTAAAAATGTGGTTTTGAAAATATGGTATTGTTGTAGGTTAATGAGGAAGAACCCCGTAAGGAAGGAGAAGAAGAAAAAGAGGTAAAAATGTCATGGTTTATAATTGTGTGCTAGGTTGTACGAATCTGAACGTTGTCTTTCACTTTTCATGTTTACTGATAAAATCTTGTTACTTGTTTGTTTCTAGGGTGAGCCAAAGAATAAAAAGACCATATGCGTGGGAGAATTTGAGTATTTGGTACTTGATGAATGCTTGTTGTTGGCTTTAAGGTGATGCATACACTCAGCATCCACGGCGAAATCTCGATGCTTATGATTTTATCTTTACTCCTTCGTCTTGTACCTGGTATTTTGTCATAAGCCAGAGAGCATACTTGCTGCAGGTTATTAATTCAAACGGAGTTGTTTTGGTAGAGTTCTTTGTACCATGGTATTTGACTACTGTCCAAACTTTACTCCTGCATACTTGCTGCAAGTTCTTAATTTAAAGTTAGTAAGAAGAAAGCTAAGGACTCCACCGAAAGATCAGGACGCACAAGAGGAAAGAAGGAACTTGAGGTCAGATCAACACCAGATCTGAGGTATACGATCATTTGATCCTTTCTCCTTCAGATTTAGAGACTCTCAATACCATGAGATTTATCTTGGCTTATTAGATTTGGATTTTGTTTATCTATGCTTAGGCTTATTGATAACATTATATGTGTGTTTGCCAATCACTTCTTTTTTTGACGGGTTGTTGGATTCATGGGGGATGAAAACTAGGCTAAAGCTCTCGCATTTGATATGATTGAGCAGGTACTGTAAATTTGTTAAGTCTCTTATGAATGTATATGATAAGTAACTGCCTTTAAAAGAAAAAATCCTAAAAACTACCGAATATAATCCATCATTAACGTTAAGAGCCTAATAAGCGTAGTTTTATGTGAAAATTACTGTGCATGCACAAATGATCAAGAAAAACATTGGTGAATTTTCTGGCTTTCTATGGTCAGAGAAAGAGGTAACCATTTCATTCAACTTTGGTATTCTTAAGTTAATTTAGTGCTATCTCATTTTTCTTTGTTTTCAAACCACATATCATTAGTGAGTACAGTGAATTAAGTTACACTTTGGCCTTACTTATAATATACATTTGTCAATATATTCAAGACCTACTCCACTGATTTTCGCATCTTTCAGGTCTGTCTTGATCTCAAATTAGATCGTAGTTAAGTTTGAAGGATTGATAACTAATTATTTATGTTCTATTGTAGGAGTTGAAATTTCTCCGTCGAAGTTTTGATCGAGAATGTTCTTTTTCTGTGAGATAGATCGACAATGCTCTCCTTTCTCCTTCTTTCTCACTTCCAAAATCATTAATTGATATTAGTTCTGATTCATAAGCTTCCACTGATGATGATGAAATAGGTCTCTCTTGGCTATGTGAACACAAAAGACTAGCTTATGATCCTTAGACTGTCACTCAGAGACAAATACACCAACACAAATAATAACATCACGATGGAGATGGAGGATGCAATGCTTCTCTTCGTGAGATGCATGCTAAGGTCGAGAAGTTTATGGGACCTCAAGGTTTTGATTCAATTTCAATGTTTTCTATACTCATGTTCTTTGATTTAGTTCTGAATTGTAATGATGTTTGTGTAAGACTTTATGGAAATATAATAGACATATTTGTGGTAATGATGTAAGTACATTTTAGTTTATTAATGAAACCACATGAAACATATATTATTTTTATATAAATCCAATTTGCAATTAAACAAGTTTCAATCGAATATAAAAAACTGTTACGAAGCCACATATTATAGCATAGCATGAATAATGAGCTGTGACCTAAAGTACTACAACATATAGATGTGCTACAACAAGATAAATTAAAGCATTTAACCAATGATATGACAAACAATAGAAAGTTGAAACTAACGCTCTTGTATTAGTCATATAACATAGCACGACAACAACACTATATAATACATGATCACCCTAAGATAACTCCTCATGTCCTAGAATTTATGGAAACACTATCTATTACCTATTATGGCGCTTATTGTAGGCTACTAATGTACATATTTCTTGTAGTGGCTACTTCATTTGCTAGTAAATGTTGAATTCTTGACAGTTTATGTAGTATCAAAATATATTTTTAGAGCTTTTGATTGATTGATGCGATAAAACACTTTTTGAAAATCTTCTAAAGGTATTATGTTGATACTTTTCTATGTCTTCAGCAGATGTCAGATATATAACTTGTCAGGTTATGGCAGCAACAACAAGCTATCGAACACCAACTGGAGAATATGAGACAGAAAAAGAGATTGCACTTTAGAGCATCTCCAATGTTTAGTGATCTTCCCCAGATTCTCTTAGTTGCTAAAATCCTTGTTTCTTCAGATAAATCTACTCCTAAGTTAACATGACACCAATGTCTTGTTGAGATTAATCTTTCCCATTACAAACAAAACGAAAACTTCAAATAACTCTCGCTTAAAATTCTAAAACGTTTTACCAATGTAGACGTTGGACATTACTAGGTTTTGATATATGAAAATATTATTGAGTTTTGGTGTAACCGAAAATAACTGAATCCGAAGGTTAATAACCCGAACCCGACCTGAACATATAAATTACTCGATAGGGTTTTACAGCCCTAAATCCGAACACCCAAAAACCAAAAATACCCGAACCGAATCTGAATGGGTATCCGAACGCCCATCTCTACGACACAGCAAGCCAAGTCGGTGGTGCATGATCTACGTAAATGATGAAAGACAAAGACAGTTGAACTCTAAAACTCTTTGCCAGCTTATCCGCCTTTATATTGCTCGTCTGCGGGACATGTGTGATAATATTACTTATTAATTTTATATAACAAAAAGGACAAATGTCCAAAATAGCCAAAAAGCTTAACTTTAAAATATAATCACTTTTTATAATTTAGAACTTGTGACTACTGCTGTTTTTGGTTTCGATTATAACTTTTGCAATATTCGTGTTTATCTTAAATCTAAATTAGGTTCTAAATCTGGTTTTATAATTAAGACTTTGAATGTTACATTTTAATCACAAAAAAACTTACTAAAGTATAACACAGTTTTTATATTTATTGTAGAATTAGTACTAATCTAATTGTGCTAATATTGATTGAGCTTTATGTAAGTAAAATGTGAAGTCCATTCTATTTGGGCTTAGCAGGGTATTTTTGTTTATATTTAAAATTTCAAAATTTTGAAATAAAATTTTACGATTTTATCAATTTTATAATATTAGAAATTTATTATATTTGATTTATTTTTTATTTTAAAAATTTAAATACTATGATTTAGATATTTGATTTGGTTTTTATTGTTTTTTCCTTTGGATTTCATTGTTTTGAGTTTTTTTTTTGAAATATTCTAAGTTTACATTTTAGCCAGTTGGGTTTTATCTATGATTTGATAATTAAGATTTTAAATTTTATATTTAAATCAAAATTATTTAACCAAACTATACGATATAATTTTGTTTAGTTATTGTAGAACTAATCTTTTATTTAGGTATTATGTGAGATTATATCAAATAGTCTATTTTACTTGAAAAAATAATAAAACTAAGCACAAATAAATTTTTATTTAAAATTATATTATTGAAATAAATTTTATAATTTTTTAAATTAAAAATTCACTATCTTTGATTTGGTTTTGATTTTAAAATTTATATACTATGATTTAAACATTTTTTTTGTTTTTCTAATTTGGATATCATTGTTTTTCTCGTTTCAAATATTTTTGAAATATTCTGAATTTAGATTTTAATCAATTGAGTTTCATCTACTATTTTAAAATTAAGATTTTAAACTTTATATTTAAATTATAATTATTATACTAAATTATAATATAGAATTATATCCATTTATTGTATAATTACTTTTCTTAAAGAAATTGTTTTTTGTGTTTAGTTTTTTTTTTGAATAATGTGTATTTGTAAGTTTGAAAGTTTAAAATATGAAACAGTTTTTATTTTGTATAAATATATTATATAGTTTTAATATGTTATGACAATGATATTTTCAATTAGTTTTTGTTTTTATATTTTTTACTCTATATGAAAATTATATTTTCGTAAGTTACAAGTCTGATAATCCATTTATTAAAATTATTTTCTATTACTTATTTTAAATGTTTTATAATCAAAATATATCAATTACCATTTTAACCCGTTTTGCAATTGTTTAAATATTTTATATATTAGGATAAAACAAACTGTGAAAAAACTGTAATTGTAAAAAACCCAACCTATCTAACTTTATGATTGAATAATATATATTTGATTATAAAAATATTAATAGAAAATAAATTTAAATAAATGGATTATCAGAATTATATTATTTAATAAACTAGTAAGAATTCTTCCTTACGAATTTCACTTAAGATACAAAAAGGAAGACGAGTAAGCTTTTTGTTAGAGGCGTGGAGAAGGCATAAGACAACCTCTGAACTAGAAAGCAACGGAAAAACAATGTTAGAACTGGGAAACAGTAGAGAAAGAGGGATATACATACAAATGAAGACTGCAATTATGAAGATTCAGAAATAAATGAAGGAGTACATGAAAATATGGTTGAGAAGGATTTAACACAAAACATATGTAACGAGATACTGCAGTGAAAAGAAAATTCTAAAGTTAGTTGATATGAAAGATTAGGCCTGTGATTTCGATTAGCTCGGGTTTATCGGTCGATTAGTTTGGAAATTCAGGTAGTTCGGAAATTCGGATAGTTCGGAATAGGAAAGTTATGTCGAAATAAACCGAATAAATCTTCTCTTGGTTCAGGATCGGTTTATTCGGTTATTCAATTTGTTGCCGAAGTAATCCGAAGTTGTTATTTTTTTCAAATTCTTCATGTAAATTTGGTTCCTTCGGTTAATTTGGCTAATTAATAATTCAGCAAGTTTGGTTTACATCGGTTACTTTGGTTTATTTAGATACTTATTTACTTCGGTAACTCGGTTTGTTTTGTAAATTTAAAAATTGGACTAAACTCTTTAGTTTAAGTTGGACCAATATATAAATTTCATTGGCCCAAAATTACCTATCAAATAAAGATGTAAACAAAAAAAATGTAAAATAAATGAAAAACAAAGATCTGAACAAAAATAAAAGACTAATAAATCATCCAAGTTTACATGAACATCGAACATCCCCATAAATCGAAATCCTAATTCTAGAACCCAAAAAACTGTTATGGGAAAAGAGTGGGAAGTTTGAATAAGAAGATTGGCGGGAAGGCTTCATTTTTGCGACAACAATAAAATCTTTTAGGGGATCTTTTAGTTATTTTGTTTGTTGCATATCTTACGCAACATGTGTTATGTATTACGATCTCGGGTGTTTTGGAGATCATTCAGATTATTGGTTTTGTTTTCTCCCTTTCATAAACTCTTTTTTATTCGATTGCTCATCGATTATCAGAGGATTTTTTCTTCATTTGGATTCTCTACAAGTGATGTCAGAATCTGTGTTTTAGGAACATCAGTTATATTTATCGTTTCATATTTGTAATCACGTTTAATATTTACCAAATGTATTAAAGCGTCGTCATTCCCCGGATCAAATGGGGGAAAATCGAGCTCAATTGGCACTAAAGGAGAAAGTAGCGGACGAGATCGATAATGTTCTGGGCTCTCGCCTTGATGAAGTGATGGCTCAGACACATGCATTAGAAGGAACCCATGGTACCTCAAAAAGAGAAAATCACCAAGGATATAGCTGACATGTTTGAAGCAATTCGGCTGATATAGGCTCCTCACGAATCACCGTTGCTCGCGGGCAGTACCAGTAACGTTCGTCAAACTCAAACGGAAACTGCTGGTTTGATGGATATGAACCCTATGCTCGATGCAGGAAAAGGTTGAATCGGATTTTCGTATTCAGGTGTAATGAGACTCGCCAAACTCAATTTCCCAAGGTTTAACGGCGACAAGGTTAAGGAGTGGCTGTTTAAGGTTGAGATTTTTTTCGCAATAGATCACACCCCCGACGAGATGAAAATTGGATAGATTCGATACACTTCGATGGGTTAGCAGATACGTGGCATCAATCAGTCGTTCATTCGGAGTTGAGTAGCCATGTGTTAACGGATTGATACACAAATCGCTAGTGGTGGAACGGTTCGATGAGATATTAGATGATCCAATTGTGGAGTTGAAGCAATTATAGGAGACCGAAGGGATCAAAGAATATCATGGCAGGTTGAGCTGATAAGGACTCGGGTTAATTTGTCGGAAGAGTATCTAGTTAATGCGTATTTGGTAGGGTTACGAATGAACATTCATATGCTCATAGAGATGTTTCAGCCTTCTTTAGTGTGTCAATGTCTGTTGCTGGGAAGACTATATGAAAAAGCTCACCCCGTGAAACCACAAGGATCGAGATGGACCCCGTCGAAACCTGAATTGGTGAACAGGGGAACCGAATTTTAAAAAAGGAGGTAGGAGTGAAGAACATTTTTCAGGCACAGGGGGCCATGAACAATTTTGTGCAAAAACAGCCTGTACCTTTCTTATCTAAGGAAGAAATGAGCAAGAGGAGAGCTCAAGGGTTTTGCTACTTCTGCGGCGAGAAATTCACACCTGGCCATTATTTGAAACACAAAAAGTCACAGTTGTTCTTGCTGGAAAACGAGGAGGAGTGCGAGGAGAAATGGGAAGAGGCTGAGAGGGAAACTTAGCTCAGATATCTGTCAACACATTTGTAGGGATATCCGAGGATTATCGTATGATGAGGGTAAGAGGATTACCTGGAAAGAGAGCTCTGTTTATCTTAATCGATTCGGGTTCTACGCATAACTTCATTGACAAAAATGTAGCAGAGAAACTGGGATGTCTCTTGAAACCTGTTGGGATGAGGAGAGTAAAGGTTGCTAATGGCAGTACATTGGATGTCAACGCAAAGGTGGAGAACTTTGCTTGGGATTTTCAGGAAGCTGAATTTATCTCTGATGTGCTTTTCATTCTGTTAGGAGGTTATGATATGGCCTTAGGGGTGCAGTGGTTGTGGAAGCTATGACCTATTATATGGGACTTCCAGAAGCTGGATATGCAATTTAAGTGGAAGCAGAGGAGGATTCACTTAAATGGCATTAACCATGGTCAGTTCGGGAGTTGAAATCTGCACGGTTGAACAAATTGAGGGACTATCAAATCCATATTTATATCGTTTGCGTACATGAAGCTACAGAACATGAATCAGTCATGCTTAATTCGAGAGAAGGGAGGTCGGGTTCAACACCGGATTTACCCAGGGAAGTCGCATCGTTGGTTGCTGAGTTTCGCGATATATTTGGGGAACTGAATATATTGCCACCTTTCAAAGAGAATCACAATCATAAGATTCCCTTATTAGAAGGCTCAAATCTGGTTAATCAGAGACCTTATCAATATGCTTTGTACCAGAAGAACGAGATCGATAGAATTGTGCAAGAGATGTTGTAGGCATATCAAGCTCTAGATCGTACGCATCACCGGTTGTTTTTTGTTAAGAAAAAGGATGGTACCTGGAGGTTATGTGTGGACTACAGGGGGTTAAACACAATGACAGTGAAGGATCGATATCACATTCCCTTGATAGAGGACTTGATGGACGAGTTCGGGGGATCATCGGTGTACTCAAAGATCGATTTGAGAGTAGGTTATCATCAGGTTCGTATGGACCCATTGGACATTCACAAAAAAGCATTCAAAACGCACAGTGGACATTACAAGTATTTAGTGATGCCTTTCGGCCTTACTAATGTACCAGCCACATTTCAGGGCATAATGAATGTTGTTTTTCAAACCTTGCTGCGGAAGAGTGTGCTTATTTTCTTTGACGATATTCTTGTTTACAGCACATCGCTGGAGAAGCACGTAACACACTTACAAAAGGTATTTGAGCTGATGCGTTTCAACAGTCTGTTTGCGAAGCAAAGAAAATGCGCATTCTCTACGGACATATTGGAATTTCAGGGTCATTATATAGAAGGACGTGGTGTCTCTACTTATCCATCAAAGATAAAAGCAGTGGTGGATTGGCCTATGCCAGTTCGTCTCAAGCAGCTACGCGGATTCTTGGGGTTAGCTGGATACTATAGGCGGTTCGTGAGGAACTTTGGCACAATAGCATGATGATATATCATGGTTTTTACCCATTTTAGACCATGATATAGTTGTGTTTTAGTGTCTTTTGTCTTTGTTTAGAGTCTTTTACAGGTTTAATCAGGTTTGGAGCTAAATTGGAGATAATGGAGCATTTTGGAGGTTTTTGGAGTGTTTGGCCGAGAGATAGAGTTCACTGTCCGAAACAGAGGAAGGTGTCGATCGTTGCACTCTAGCATCGATCGATGCACCAGCGAGATGGGCCAAAAACTCGGCGGTTTAGAAGAGTGAAGAATTTGCACTTTGATCCAGAAGTTCCTGATATTTACAAAGAAGCCCCTGGCCGAGATTATGCCTATATATTAGAGTTTTTAGTGTTTTAATTAGATACGCCTTATACGCTTTACATTAGGCTTTGATACTATTAGCTAAGAGATTTCTAGAGCTTTTGGGGCTGATCTATTTCCTGTATTCACTTATTTTGGAGAAGATTTCGAACCCCTTTATCTATTTAATTTCTTATATGCAATCTATTATTTCTTTGATTATGTTTTCATTAATCATGTCTGAGTAGATCCATAGTTGAGTTTAGGGTTTCTCACATAGGATTTCATGACTTGCTAGACTTGTTCAATTTCAGTTAAGGATTCATAACTATATCTGTTCTTCAATTTAATTGTGCTTAAAGCTAGTTCTTGTTGGAATTGTGTCCAGTAATCTCGGTACTGTCTCTAGAAAGTAAGAGTATGTCAATGATCAGACATAAGTCATATAATACTGGGGGTCATGATGGCTTGCTAGAGTCCGCTCATGATCTATAAGTCTTGGACTTATTGCCTTTATTATATGATCCCATATGGGTCACACGCCTAAGCTAACAGGAAAATGTGTAGGAACGGCTTAGCAGAAGTACGGTAAAAGTGCTAGGCATTTGTCGTACTTAGAGAGAGATTAATGGGTCTGATTAAATCCAAGGGATTTAATCAGATTGGTATTTGGGCCCAAAAGCCCAAAAAGGGAAAGAGAAGGGTTTTATAAACTAAAACCCAAATCTCTTTCTCCTCTAACCCTAGCCCCCAGCCGCGACTCTCTCTCTCTCTCTGCGCCTCCCACAGCTTGGTCTAGCAGCCTCTCTTCCTGCAGTGTGCGTGTGTGAACCTCTGGAGGAGTTATCACTTGGTGGCTCTCTGATCTCTGACCATACCTTCTCTTTCCGCTGCATAAACAGGTATAAGGTGAGATCTATATTGTTTCTATTCAAGAGAACCTAGATCCGCATGTTTAGGACTGTTTAATCTGAAGAACTGAATCAGGATTAACAACTTAAACATCCTTCAGTGGTATCAGAGCTATTGGTTCTGGTTTTTCTTGTTTAGATTCATGTTTAGGATTGTTTTTCTTGTTTAAGAAGTGTTTTGAATCAACTACTGATAAGAGAAATCACTTAAGCAACAAGGAATTGAAACCTAAACAAACTATTGAAAAATCGCATGACCAAGCTATATTGATTGGGTATGCGTCGGTTTGATGATGCACGGACCGATCGCTTTGCGGATCGAGTCGCGTGATCATCCGATCGCGGCAAGCTGGACCGGACGACCGAGCGGATCGGATCAACGCGATCACGATCGCTTCATGCATCGTCCCGGCGAGTCCAACCTGCTGTCCCGATCGACCGTGAGGCGCAGCAACGCATGGATCGAGTCATGCGTTCGATCGCGAGAGATGGGCCGATCGATCGGATCGATCGCATCTCGTCCCGATCGTCGCCTCGCGTCCCGATCACTCGTCCGGCCACTGTCCCGAGCGTCCCGATGGATCGTCCCGTCCGCTGCCGTCTCGATCTCGGATCGTTTTGCGTACGGCTCGCGGCTGGGCATGGTGATCGTGGAGCTAGGTCACAACCATGATTGGTTCGTGACCAATTCGGTTCGGTTCGGTTTAAAATTTTAATTAAAATCAAAACGTCTTGGTTTAATAAACAGATTTAATAATTTTATTAAGTTCTGGTTAAACCGGGATAAGAAATCCAAAGTCGAAAAATTGGATTTTGTGCCTAAACCAGGATTTTCTAATTTGATTTGGTTGGACCAAATAAATTGAGAAAATCCGGTTTAGTAAATAACCGGTTGACAATTGTGGTCATCGTAGTAATTAATTTTGGTTAGACCAATTTTAATGAACCAGACCGGTTATGTCATTTAATTGGACAATTGGGTCATGTCTTGGACATGGACCAATTCTTGGGCCTCGGGCCAAGAAGTTAAAACAATTGGGCCAATTATTTGAGTCTTTTCTTCAGATTAATTTAAAATTTATTTTATAAAATTATAAATCGATTTTAAATTAAAGTTTCCGAAATTTTGAAATTAGAAAGTTTCTTAAAATAGAAGTTTCTAGATTTGCATGTTTTGGATTTTAAGAAATTTCTAAAGTTAGAAAGTTTCCGGTTTTAGAAAGTTTCCAATTTTAGAAAGTTTCCAAAAATGAAAGTTTCCCAAAATAGTAATCTTCTATTTTGGGATGAAATTTTAATAAACCTACGAACCTCAAAAAAATATCAAGCGTTGGATGTCTTGTCCAGGCTATGTCAGCTGTCGAAGCCCATTCAATTGTATTCATGGCCTTACAGTGTGAGGGTGTCTACTTTTGCGTGGATAAGACGGTTTGTGATTCATAAATGTCATTGGGAGTCCCAGACATTAATGATTACATGACTGTATAGTCTGGTTTTCTTGACTAGGCCATCGGGAGTCCCGGGCCTTGAGACATCAGAGTGGATTGGGCCTCGGGCCCAGATTCACAACCAAGAGTTATATCACAGATATAATTAGCCGACAAAGGGCTTACCGATATAAGCTAAGGTTGGGTGACGGCCAGTGGCCCACTGTAATCTTAGTTATATGTGGATCTTGGAATCATTATATTCTATTGAGGGTAACTGATGTTATTGAATATAATGCGTGATTAATCATATTAAATTTAATACGAGATTAATCATAATTGAACATATTAACTAATAACCTTTGTATATTATATTTCACCTATGACTACTACAAGCACTCAAAACACATTCTCAATCCGGTCTGTTCTCGAGAAGGAGAAGCTGACTGGAACGAACTTCCTGACGTGGTCAAGGAACTTGAGGCTGGTCCTCAAGCAGGAGAAGAAGGTTTATGTCCTTCGTGATCCTCTCCCCGAGAGGCCTGCTAACAATGCCGCCAGGACTCTGCATAATGCTTGGGAAAAGCATTCGTCAGATGAAAATGATGTGTATTGCCTTATGTTGGCGGCAATGACTGCTGAGCTGCAAATGCAGTTCGAGAGTGTGTTGTCACCAATTGAGATAATGGCAAGCCTGAAATCGCTTTTTCAGGAGCAATCAAGGACTGAGAGGTTTCAGACGGTTAAGAACCTCTTAGACTGTAAGTTGGCTGCAAATGCGGCAGTGAGTCCTCATGTCTTGAAGATGATGGGTTATCTCGATCATCTTCAGAAACTCGACTGCCCTATCAGCCAGGAACTTGCTTGCGACATCATTCTGCAGTCTTTACCTGCAAGCTATGATCAGTTCATTCTGAACTTTAATATGCATGGCTTGAGTAAGACATTGCCTGAGCTTCACGGAATGCTCAAGACTGCAGAGCCCAACTTGAGGAAAACCGCCAAGGACCCCAATGTGCTTATGGTGCAAAAGGGCAAGGGGTTTAAGAAATCCTCTGCTAAGGATAAGGGAAAGGCCAAGGCTGTCCAAGTCGCGGACAAGGACACGCCAAAGCCCAAGCCCAAGTCCAAGGCTGGGCCAACTGACATATGCAGGTTCTGTAAAGAACCAGGGCATTGGAGGAGAGAATGTAAGAAATTCCAAGAAGGTCTAAAGGAATTGAAGAAGAAGACTCTCGAGACTTCTTCGACAGGTATTTTTGTTATAGAAGTTAATACAACTACTTCTGATAATACCTCATGGGTTATGGATACTGGTTGTGGGGCTCATATTTGTACTAATATGCAGGCACTCAGCAACAGTAGAAGGCTGAAGCAAGGACAAGTGGAGCTACGAGTTGGAAATGGAGCGAAAGTTCCAGCACTAGCTGTAGGCACATACTTGTTGTCTTTACCTTCGGGATTGGTTTTAGAACTCAATAATTGTTATTTTGTACCTGCTATAAGCAGGAATATTATTTCAATTTCTTTGTTGGATTTGGAAGGTTATGATTTTTCAGTTAAGAATAAATTATGTTCCTTCAATCGCAACAATTTTTTCTATGGTTGTGCCCCTCTTACGAATGGGCTTTACATACTCGATCAATCTGCGCCAATTTATAACATTAATACCAAACGGTTCAAACCTAATGAGGAGAACCGAACGTTTCTATGGCATTGTCGTTTAGGGCACATCAGCGAGAAACACATCAAGAGGCTCCATTCGAATGGACTTCTTGGCTCATTTGACTTTGAGTCATGTGAGAAATGCGAATCCTGCATGATGGGCAAAATGACACGGGCCCCCTTTAATAAACCTAACGAGAGGGCCAGTGACTTATTGGGCCTGATACACACTGATGTGTGTGGCCCAATGTCCACAAATGCAAGAGGAAACTATCAGTACTTCATTACCTTCACTGATGATTTCAGTAGGTATGGATATGTTTATTTAATGAAACATAAGTCTGAATCTTTTGAGAAGTTCAGAGAATTCCAAAATAAAGTACAAAACCAACTTGGCAAAAGCATTAAGGCTCTTCGGTCCGACCGAGGAGGAGAATACTTAAGCCAAGAATTCAGTGATCATCTAAGAGAGTGTGGGATCGTGTCCCAACTCACTCCTCCTGGAACACCTCAATGGAATGGTGTGTCTGAGAGGAGAAATCGGACCTTATTGGATATGGTTCGATCTATGATGAGTCACACAGACCTTCCAATATCCCTTTGGGGATATGCTCTGCTAACAGCAGTGTTCACTCTAAATAGAGCGCCATCGAAAGCAGTAGCAAAGACACCATATGAATTATGGACTGGAGTGGCTCCAGTGCTGTCTTATCTTAGAATTTGGGGTTGTGAAGCCTATGTCAAGAGATTAATCTCAGACAAGCTTACACCAAAGTCTGATAAATGCTACTTCATTGGTTATCCGAAGGAAACCAAGGCTTATTACTTCTATCTACGTTCCGAGAACAAGATCTTTGTTGCCCGGGATTGTAACTTTCTTGAGAGAGAGTTTCTCTCTAAGAAAGACAGTGGGAGTAAGGTACTGCTTGAAGAAATTCAAGATGAACAGGATACTGCTCAACCTAATGAGGAAGAGCAGCAGGAGGACCTACAAGAAATTGTAGAGCCTGAACCTGTAGTACCTGAAGTTCGAAGATCCGGGAGGATCCGTCACGAACCCGAGAGATATCAAGGATTCCTCGTGACTAACTGTCATGATCTTCTGATCATTGATGGTGATGAACCACCGAACTTCAATCAAGCCATGATGGGCCCAGATTCCTCTAAGTGGCGTAAGGCCACTGATTCCGAAATGGACTCCATGTTTGTCAACCAAGTGTTTTCGTTGGTTGACTTACCCGCTGGTGTAAAAGCCATCGAGTGCAAATGGATCTTCAAGAAGAAGATTGACGTGGATGGAAATGTCCAGATTTATAAAGCCAGGTTGGTGGCAAAAGGTTTCAGACAAGTTCACGGTGTGGATTACGATGAAACCTATTCACCAGTGGCTATGATGAAATCTATTCGGATTCTACTAGCAACTGCAGCTTTTCATGATTATGAAATTTGGCAGATGGACGTAAAAACCGCCTTCCTGAATGGTATTCTGGAAGAGGATGTGTATATGACGCAACCTGACGGTTACATAGATCCAAAGAATGCTGGGAAAGTATGCAAGCTTCATAAATCAATTTATGGATTGAAGCAAGCATCGAGGAGCTGGAATCTTCGTTTTGATGAAGCGATCAAGCAATTTGACTTCATCAGAAACGAAGAAGAACAATGCGTGTATAAGAAAACTAGTGGGAGCAAGATAGTATTTCTTATTCTGTATGTCGATGACATACTGCTTCTCGGAAACGACGTTCCAATGCTGAAGTCGGTAAAGGACTGGCTTGGAAGTTGTTTTTCCATGAAAGACATGGGTGAAGCCGCATACGTTCTTGGAATCAGGATCTACCGGGATAGATCTAGAAGGCTGATAGGCTTGTGTCAAGATTCATACATTGACAAAGTCCTACAAAGATTCAGCATGAAAGATTCTAAGAAGGGCTTCACGCCAATGGTACATGGCACAACGCTAAGCAAGAAGCAGAGCCCTACGACGGCTGCTGAGCTTGAGCGCATGAAGAATATTCCTTATGCATCTGCAATAGGATCTGTCATGTATGCCATGATCTGTACTCGTCCTGATGTTGCTTATGCATTGAGCATGACGAGTAGATACCAGTCAAATCCAGGTGAAAACCATTGGATTGCCGTCAAGAATATCCTGAAGTATCTAAGACATACTAAGGATAAGTTCTTGGTGTACGGTGGAAGTGATGTGCTTAAAGTCAGTGGATTCACGGACGCAAGTTTCCAGACAGACCAAGATGATTTCCGGTCACAGTCCGGTTATATCTTTTGTCTGAATGGCGGTGCAATCAGTTGGAGAAGCTCCAAGCAAGACACCGTTGCTGATTCCACTACAGAAGCTGAATATATCGCCGCCTCAGAAGCAGCGAAGGAAGCTGTTTGGATACGAAAGTTCATTATTGAACTAGGTGTGATACCAGATGCGGCTGAGCCTCTGGCACTGTTTTGTGACAACAATGGTGCTATTGCTCAGGCAAAGGAACCAAGATCACACCAGAAATCCAAGCATGTTCTAAGAAGATTTCACTTGATACGTGACATCATTAATAGAAAGGAAGTCAAGATCAGCCGAGTTCAAACTGATGATAACGTCGCTGATCCGTTGACAAAGCCACTCCCAAGGCCTAAGCTCGAGTATCTTACTGAAGCTGTAGGCATTAGAAACATTGAAATGTAATCTAAATTTGAGTGGGAGTTTGAGGGCTTTATTTAGTTATCTGATATGTTCTTGTAAAATATTTTATGATGTTTAATGAAATTATTATTTCAAGATTATTTTAACTGTGATGAAATAATCGTTCCAAAGTGATATAAACCATTTTATAGGTCATCGAAGTAAGTGACTTGATCTTGAGTCATCAAAGTCATTTAGCTTGATCATGAGACCCTATATTTGATAGATGGCTTATATCATTCAGTCCCTAGTCGAAGGTTGTTGAAATTGGAACACCAACAACCGTGTGAGACTAGATTGGTATGTGACTTATGACCAAGTTTCATGGTGTCATAGATGCACGGCATCAAAGTCAGTACATAGGTGTATGTTGGGAACATACGACCGGACATGACCCGCTTATGAGAACTCTTCAGGATATTTATATCTGTGTCATAAGAGATTCTCACTACGACTATAGAGTATAGTCCTTAGACCTGAGTTCGCATGCATGTGACTGCACATGGACTGATGCACTTTGATCATTGTCTAACACTATCGTTATGCGATATTTATAAGGACCTTGTTTGGGTGTATTACGAAATGAGTAGTTTACAGTGATGGAACAAGACGGGATTTGTCCCTCCAATATAAATGGAGTGAATATCTCTAGGCCAATCGGAGATTTGAATACTGGAAAATGCATGGCCATGCTCAAACGGACTGTCCCGAGTCGTTTGGATTGTCAGTATCAAATCAGAGTCCGATGAACAAGATTAGGCTTTATAAGGATGACACTAATCTTGCCTTATGACTAATCGAGATATTGTGACAAAAGGATTATGAATACAGAGATTCCAGTACAAGTGAGAGATTGTTGGAATTGTGTCCAGTAATCTCGGTACTGTCTCTAGAAAGTAAGAGTATGTCAATGATCAGACATAAGTCATATAATACTGGGGGTCATGATGGCTTGCTAGAGTCCGCTCATGATCTATAAGTCTTGGACTTATTGCCTTTATTATATGATCCCATATGGGTCACACGCCTAAGCTAACAGGAAAATGTGTAGGAACGGCTTAGCAGAAGTACGGTAAAAGTGCTAGGCATTTGTCGTACTTAGAGAGAGATTAATGGGTCTGATTAAATCCAAGGGATTTAATCAGATTGGTATTTGGGCCCAAAAGCCCAAAAGGGAAAGAGAAGGGTTTTATAAACTAAAACCCAAATCTCTTTCTCCTCTAACCCTAGCCCCCAGCCGCGACTCTCTCTCTCTCTCTGCGCCTCCCACAGCTTGGTCTAGCAGCCTCTCTTCCTGCAGTGTGCGTGTGTGAACCTCTGGAGGAGTTATCACTTGGTGGCTCTCTGATCTCTGACCATACCTTCTCTTTCCGCTGCATAAACAGGTATAAGGTGAGATCTATATTGTTTCTATTCAAGAGAACCTAGATCCGCATGTTTAGGACTGTTTAATCTGAAGAACTGAATCAGGATTAACAACTTAAACATCCTTCAGTTCTAACCTGATCAATTAGAATCTAGATCTTAGGTTGCTAAATACGTCACGGAAGTGGGGTTTAGGAATCTGAACAAATTAAATTGGGCAATTAAACTTTGCGCAAACGGAAGTTTGGTTTAGGATAATTGTGAACATATCAAACTTGGGATTAATGCTAGTTTAATCTGTTAGTTCTCGCAAACGAAAGTTTGGTTTGCTGCACTTAGACTTAGAGAATTATCGCAAAGGAATTTGGTTAATTCTATATCTGTGTTTTGAGTTCTAGAACTGTTCTTAATTAGATCCTTGCTGAATGAACTGTCTGCTTGTCTGATTTCCTGAGAATACCCTAGGCTTGACGCTTTTAGTTTATTGCTTCTCAACCGTTAATCTCTGCTACTGTTTACTTTCTTTCTTCGCAATTTATTTACTTCACCATCTGCTTATTTCTAGTTTAATCTCTACGTTTCTGTTTCTATTGAGACCAAGTGTCCCTGTGGATTCGATAACCCTATATACTACTTTGACATTGCTGTTCACTTGCAGTTTAGAATAGGGTAAAACTTAGAAACCTATCAAGTTTTTGGCGCCGTTGCCGGGGACTCTTTGAGTCTTCGATAGGACCGAACTTAGGGTTTTTGCTAGAAATTTTTCTTTTTGTTTTTGTTCTTTTTCGTTTTTATTTTTGATTTTGCTAACTTTTTCTCTGATTTCTCTCTGTCGCAGGTACGAATTTCGCCTTGCGTCGATCGTTGCATCCCTTGCGTCGATCGTCACTAGGCGATTCTGAGATTGAATCGATCGTTGCACTGATAGCATCGATCGTTGCTGGACGATTACAGACAGTTTATGCCAACGCAGAAAACTCGAAGTAATCCGAACTCGAGCTTGCTTAATCTCGGACTAGAGGAACTTGGACGTCTAGAAAGGACTAACAGAAGAGAAAAGAGAGAGAGAATGGTACGAGAACGTTTGATCTTGATACCAGATGCTGAAGGTACCCTAAGGGACCAAGATGACAACCCGTACAATGCTGCTGGGCATCGGGTTGATGCTGAAGGGAATGTCATCCCTGATCCTCCTGAGCAACAGCAACAGGAGCTGAACCAAAACCAGGGTCAAGGACAGGCTCAAGGTAGAGAGATGGTGGTTCATGAGAGGACACTAGCTGATTACAACAGACCTGATGAGTTTCATGCAAACCGAGCAGCTCTAGTGCTTCCTGCTTTTGAGAGGAATGATTTTGAGGTAAAGACCATCTACAACCAGCTGATGAGACAGATTGCTTTTCATGGTCTTCAAGCAGAGCAGCCTATGGATCACATTGACAAGTTTGAAGACATAGTCACTGGCATGAAGTATGAAGGAGTATGCCCGGACTATCTGTTCCTTAAGCTATTTCCGCACAGTCTTGCTGGAGACGCTAGTGCATGGCTGAGACAACTAGCACCTGGTCAGTATACTACTTGGGCAGCCTTAAAGAGTGAGTTCTTGCGTCATTTTTATGATGATGCGCGCTCGGATCAGTCCAGACAGGACATACTCACTTTCTCCCAAGGAGCTGTGGAGCCCTTGAAGACTGTCTGGATGAGATTTAAGCAGTATCAGCGTGACTGTCCACACCATGGATTCACAGAAGTACAGCTGATTGGTATTTTCTTCAGAGGCATAGATCTCCCTTATCAGACTGCGCTAGATAATTCCAGTAATGCTAATTTCAACACCAGGACTCCTACACAAGCTAAGCAGTTGAGTGAGAACCTAATTGGCAGCAACAGTTGCAAGACAATGGATGAAAGGAGGAAGAAATCTGGTGGAACTGTAGAGAATTCTGATATAGCTAATATAAGATCCAGATTGGACACAGTCTACAATCTCCTGACAAGTAAGAAATATGTCCACTTTGCCCAAGATGTAGAGGTGATTCAGGCTGAGGAAGAAACTCAGGAAGAAGATGTGAATTTCATAGGAGGTTCTGGTTTCCAAGGTAATAGATTTGGTAATCAACAGGGGAACAGATTCTCCAATGGTGGACAGACTGGTGGTTTTCAGAAGACCTATGGACAAGGTACTCAGAGAACCTATGGATCTACATCCTATCAGACTCCTCCTGCACCTACAGCCCATGAGAGCAAAATGGAGGCTATGATGGAATAGCTGATTGAGAGTCAGACCAAGATTTCTGTGGACTGCAACAAGAAGTTGGACGCTGTCTATGAAGACCTCAATGGGAAATTTGAGTCTCTGAGCACTCACATGAAGCAGTTGGACACTCAGGTAAACCAGATGTCCAGCTCACTGAAGGGAAAAGGAGTGGCAGACACTCATGTTAAAGCCTGGTCTGTGTGCATTAATGATGGATCTCACCTAGGTGAAAGATTTGAGCTAAGTACAACTGAGTTGGTGACAGAACAGGAATTTTCGGATATTTGTGAAAAACTCTCGGGTGAAATCTGCTGCAGTGCGTCGATCGATTCAACATCTGTGCCGATCGATACACCCGTCGGGATGGCAACGATCGACACACCCTTAGTGTCGGTCGTTGTAGGGCGTGAACAGACAGAACCTTCGGATGATAATAGCATAAATGATGATTTGGAGCTTGATCGCCTATCCAATGGAGCCTCTGAGATTTCTCAACATGAGATCTACGAGCAGATCTTTAGACAACACTCCTCAGTGTCTGAAGTGATTAGGCAAGATATTGAAGAGCTGAATAAATTAGAAGGTATTGGTGAAGAATTGGAAGAAATTCCAACTTCTGATGATCCACCTTATCATCCATGTGTGCAAAGGTACCTGAACAAGATGTTGCCCCTGGATGATGATCTGAAAGACTGGGTGATAATAGTTCCTCAGCATATCAGTGATGTTCTGCTAACCAAGGTCCCGAAGAAGCTATCTGATCCTGGAGTCTTTGTGATGGATTGTTCTATCTTTGAGGATAGTTTTAGACGCTCTCTGTGTGATTTAGGAGCTGCTGGAAGTTTGATGCCTTACTCTGTGGCAGAAAAGCTGGGTACACTGGATTTTACTCCTACTAGGACTTCTCTTGTCCTAGCTGATCAGTCCATACGAGTTCCTGAAGGACTCCTTATGGACATTCCGGTGAGAGTTGGAAACTACTTAGTTCCAACGGACTTCCTTGTGCTGAAATATAACTGTGATCCGGATGAAGCATTATTGCTTGGGAGACCCTTTTTGGCTACAGCAGGAGCATTGATTGATGTTAGGAACAGCTTGATAGACCTCCATCTGGGAGATGAACCACTGCACTATGAGATGGATAAGCTGCGAAAGCCACTGATAGATGGGCAGACATTCACCATAAGGGACGCAGATTTTGAGCAGCCTGATCATACCATGGTTATAGATCCTGGAGCACATTTCACTCCATCTTTCTCTTGGACATGAGCATTCCGCAACAGCCTACTCACCACCTTGGATGAGGAGACTTGAACAGAGACAGAAAAAGTCTCTGTCAAGACCTCCTGGTACTTGAAAATTCCCATCCGTCCGGTCAAGCTATTGACCTTAAACAAGCGCTGGGTGGGAGGCAACCCACCATTAGGTACTGGTGTTTTTCTACTTAATTTTTGGTGTTTTTGTTAGGATTTTACGTTTGTTTTTGTTTCTGGTGAGTTTATGTTTGCAGGTCTCGGTTAAATCGCAGTGCAACGATCGACGCACTTCTGTGTCGATCGTCACAACACGAAAGAAATCGCATTGCAGCGATCGTTGCGGTCCTGAGCAACGATCGACTATACACGAAAATCGCCAAGTAACGGTCGATGCACTTAGTGCAACGATCGATGCTTAGCGACAGAGGTAACCCGACAGACATAATTTCACCTTTTCAATTTTTATTTTCTTTTTACTGATCCTTCGCTGGACACTACTGGGGACAGTGTGTCTTAAGTGTGGGGGAGGTGCTACTGACTTTTGTTTTCTGTTTTCTTAAGAGTCAGTCCGTTTTTCAAAAAATTTTGTTTTATTGAGTCAAAATTGTTTAAGTAAGAAACTATGATTTTCTGAGAAGATTTACAAGACTTGCAGGAACTTAAGTAACCATTGGGATGAAGTTGCAGGATCTATCTCTGACTATTAGAAAACCCAGACACGGATCAACCTACTGGGAACACCCACATCACTTCAGGTATCAGAGGATCCTTTACTGACTTCAACCTTAATACTGACTTAGATTTCTCACCTAAGGGCTTGGTATGCTTTATGTCGGATTCCCTGTTAGTTCTGACACAGCCTGTAAACCTGTCCTATTTAGTTCCCTTCTCCCCTTCTGTAAAGTAAAAAAAAATATATATATAATAAACTGAGGATGAGTTAGTAACTCCGAAGTGGTCATGGGAATAGTAGCAAACACTATTATCTCTCATGTGATCCATGGAATGTGTCCAAAGTACACCCCATAACGGGAAGAACACTGATAAAAAAAATAAAATGATACCCAGTGGGGAAAAATCAGTTGTTAAAGAAGGGAAAGAGAAGAAAGGAACTAGAGAAAGATAGTATGGTGGTCTAGAGCTGATAAGGTAAGAATCCATGTGCCTTTAGATCGATACTCCTTAGGTGAGACCGCACTTAAATACTTGCAGAAGTCAGTAGGGAGAATTTGAATGCTTGAATGTGATTGTGGAGTTTACCTAGGACAGTTGCTAAGTGTGGGGGAAGTACATTGTGGTCTTGATATCCTGTGATTGATTTTTGCAGTGGTTTACTAAGGGGAATCTGAGTATTGTAGCTTCTAGGATGAAATGAGTTTCTGAAGAGTTTTCAAACCTCTTCACCATGTTTTAGTTCTATGTTTTGCTTGAGGGCAAGCAAAGGCTAAGTGTGGGGGAGTTGATATATCATGGTTTTTACCCATTTTAGACCATGATATAGTTGTGTTTTAGTGTCTTTTGTCTTTGTTTAGAGTCTTTTACAGGTTTAATCAGGTTTGGAGCTAAATTGGAGATGATGGAGCATTTTGGAGGTTTTTGGAGTGTTTGGCCGAGAGATAGAGTTCACTGTCCGAAACAGAGGAAGGTGTCGATCGTTGCACTCTAGCATCGATCGATGCACCAGCGAGATGGGCCAAAAACTCGGCGGTTTAGAAGAGTGAAGAATTTGCACTTTGATCCAGAAGTTCCTGATATTTACAAAGAAGCCCCTGGCCGAGATTATGCATATATATTAGAGTTTTTAGTGTTTTAATTAGATACGCCTTATACGCTTTACATTAGGCTTTGATACTATTAGCTAAGAGATTTCTAGAGCTTTTGGGGCTGATCTATTTCCTGTATTCACTTATTTTGGAGAAGATTTCGAACCCCTTTATCTATTTAATTTCTTATATGCAATCTATTATTTCTTTGATTATGTTTTCATTAATCATGTCTGAGTAGATCCATAGTTGAGTTTAGGGTTTCTCACATAGGATTTCATGACTTGCTAGACTTGTTCAATTTCAGTTAAGGATTCATAACTATATCTGTTCTTCAATTTAATTGTGCTTAAAGCTAGTTCTAACCTGATCAATTAGAATCTAGATCTTAGGTTGCTAAATACGTCACGGAAGTGGGGTTTAGGAATCTGAACTAATTAAATTGGGCAATTAAACTTTGCGCAAACGGAAGTTTGGTTTAGGATAATTGTGAACATATCAAACTTGGGATTAATGCTAGTTTAATCTGTTAGTTCTCGCAAACGAAAGTTTGGTTTGATGCACTTAGACTTAGAGAATTATCGCAAAGGAATTTGGTTAATTCTATATCTGTGTTTTGAGTTCTAGAACTGTTCTTAATTAGATCCTTGCTGAATGAACTGTCTGCTTGTCTGATTTCCTGAGAATACCCTAGGCTTGACGCTTTTAGTTTATTGCTTCTCAACCGTTAATATCTGCTACTGTTTACTTTCTTTCTTCGCAATTTATTTACTTCACCATCTGCTTATTTCTAGTTTAATCTCTACGTTTCTGTTTCTATTGAGACCAAGTGTCCCTGTGGATTCGATAACCCTATATACTACTTTGACATTGCTGTTCACTTGCAGTTTAGAATAGGGTAAAACTTAGAAACCTATCACATGACCATTAACAGCTCTGACGAAGAAGGACGCGTTTAATTGGACATAAGAAGCTAAGGTGGCATTTGATAATATTAAACATACGCTTTGTTCTGCACCGGTTCTAGCTCTGCCCTTGTTCGATCAGCATTTTGTGGTGGAAACAGACGCGTGTGGTCAAGGCATAGGCGTAGTATTGATGCATAAGGGACACCCCTTGGCTTACATCAAGCGAAAATTGAGAGGTAAGCAACTTCACTTATTAATATACGAGAAGGAGTTGTTGGTAGTTGTATTTGCAGTGCAGAAGTTGCGTCATTATCTGCTCACATTAAAACGAACCATAGAAGCTTGAAATACCTCCTGGAGCAGTACTTAAACACGCCTATTCAGCAACAATGGTTACCTAAGCTTCTCGAATTCGACTATGAGATACAGTATCACCAAGGGAAGGATAACATAGTCGAAGATGCACAATCACGAGTGGAGGAAGCTGAGATATTTCACATGGATATGACAGTGTTAGAGTGTGATCTACTGCAGAAAATTCAGGATATTTATCCAACTGATTCTATAGTTTTGCGAGACTATTTCAGACTTGAAAGAGAACTCACAGTCACATAAGCATTTCACTTGGTTTCGGTAAGTATTGAGATGAAAGGGAAAAATCATGGTACCTGCAAACATAAAGCTGCGAAACAAATTATGGAATGGATTCATTGTTCTGGGATAGGAGGACACTCAGGATGGGATGCGACTCATCAGAGGGTTAAAGGGGTGTTATACTGGAAAGGGATGTCTAAGGATATTCAATCATTCATACAAAGTTGTAGTGTATGTTAGCAGTGCAAGTATGATACAATTGCATATCCGGGATTACTGCAACCACTTCTAATTCCAGAGATTGTGTGGACCAATATTTCAATGGATTTCATTGATGGCTTGCCTTAGTTTTTTGGGAAATCAGTTACCTTTGTTTTGGTGGATTAACTGAGTAAATCTGCTCACTTCATGCCATTATTGCATCCTTATACAGCTGCGTCGGTGGTTCAAGTGTTCTTGGAAAATGTGTTCAATTTACACGGTTTTCCTCAATCAATTGTAAGTGATAAAGATTCGGTGTTTCTCTCTGAGTTTTGGCAGGAGCTGTTCACTTTGAAAGCAGTATCACTGAACTTGTCAAGCGCGTATCATCCACAAACCGATGGTCAGACCGAGGTGGTGAATAGATGTCTGGAAACCTACTTGAGATGTATGTGTTGTGATCGTCCACACATGTGGAGTAAGTGGCTACCGCTTGCTGAGTTTTGGTACAATACAAGTTTACATACAACAGTTCAAATGAGGCCTTATGAAGCTGTGTATGGCCAAAACCCTCCACAACATCTACCTTACCTACCGGGTGAAGCGAAAGTCATAGTCATCGCTAAGTGTTTTCAGGAATGCGAGAACATGCTGGTTTTGTTGAAATTTCACCTCATGAGAGCTCAACATAAAATGCATGTGTTCGCAAATTAGCATAGAGCATAGCATGAATTGCAGATTAGAGACTTCTTGTATGTTAAGCTGCAGCCATATTGGCAAAATTCGGTGGTGGTAAGGAGAAACCAGAAACTTGCACCGAAACTATATGGACCTTACAAGATAATCAATATGTGTGGGAAGGTAGCCAATAAACTCTCTTTTCTGGCATCTTCTTAAATCCAACATGTCTTCCATATTTCACAACTGAAACTGATGGTGGGAAATGCGGGTACAACACACGACCTGCCTTATGTAGTCTCGGATGTACTGACCAAAGAATCGGAGAGAGTCTTGGAGCGAAAGATGGTATAACGTCAGGGGAAGGCAGTCAAGAAGGTGTTGGTTAAGTGGTTAAATGAGCCGGTTGAAGGAGCAACTTGGGAGTTCCTTTTTTATCTGAGGAGGAGGTCCACTGCATTTGAACCTTGCGTTCAAGTTTCTTCGAAGGAGGGAGATTTGTTATGGAAAAAGTGAGGGAAGTTTGAATAAGAAGATTGGCGGGAAGGCTTCATTTCTGCGACAATAATAAAATCTTGTAGGGGATCTTTTAATTATTTTATTTGTTGCATATCTTACACAACAAGTGTTATGTATTACGATCTTAAGTGTTTTGGAGATCATTCATATAATTGGCTTTGTTTTCTCCCTTTCATAAACTTTCTGTAATTTGATTGCTCTGACTTTCTAAGGATCTTTTATTCATTTGGATTCTCTGCTAGTTAAGTCAGAATCTATGTGTTTACGAACATAGGTTCTATTTATAGTTTCATATTTGTGATCACGTTTAATATTAACCAAAATACAGTAACCCAGTAGCTCAGAGAAAATCGAAACCCAATAACCCATCCGAAACAAATCGATTCACCTATTGAGCTTGATAAATGTTAACAACTCATTACAAATTAAAACAAAAGAAGAGGCAAAGAAGAAGATGAGATGAAGAGAAGATGGGATGGATTCAAATCAAAATAGGAGAAGAACAAAGAAGGAGAGGAGATAAAGAAAGATATGAGAAGAAGATGGAGATGAAAGGAAACGAAGAGAAATAAGACGAAGAACGAAATCGAGGGGGTGATGGGTTAGGTTTAGATATTAATTTTAATTTAAATTGATGTGTTTTCGGTTAACTACTTGGTTTAATGAACCGAACCTAAATAACCGAAAACTGAATTTTGTTGCCGATCGGTCCAATGACCATAATCGAATCCAAACCGAATTACCTAAATATCGGTTTAGTTCGGTTCAAAAATTTTAGTTGGTTTATAATCGCGGGCTAAAGATAATCCTTTTTACTATAAGTCACTAGCAAAAACGCTGAAAACAGACAGTCTCTCCTTCTGACACATGTAATATTCTGACGTGTCCTTCTCTCATTTTTTGTAATTTTGTTTACTTTTTTTTTTAATTTTTAATTGTAATCCAAAAATTTCCATTTTATAATTTTCTAAAATTCGTACGACTCTATTAAAATTGTTTTTCTTCAGAACTCTAGCCCACAATCCCTTTTCTTCCCACGATCCTTGTTCTTCCCACAACTTCCTCCCACTCCTTCCAGCAAAACGATAACCCTAATAACAATCTCTTACCTAATTTTTCGATTTATATCTATTCTCTTTTTTTCTCTACAAAGACAGACTGAAAGAAGCACTTCCCCTCAATCGATATTGTTGAATCAGCCGAGAAAGGTAACATATTTAATCTACCACATACATATAACACTTACAGCCCTCTCGGTCAATGAGTGTATGTCCCCTGTTTTGATATATCATCACAATGGTGCAACCCTTCATGAAGAAAGACGATGGTCACAACGATGAGTGTATGTCCCCCGTTTCTGTCCTCGCTTAAGGATTCTATGTTTTGGTTTGTGAAAGGCGTTAGATCAGATGTTAAGCTCTTAAATCCGTGAGGATTGTAGATATCATTTGATTAGACTGTCGTGTATTGTAAATTTGGTTGTGTAGATCTACAATTTCGAATTTTGTGGAGTTCTTTTTTTTTGATACACTGTTACTGAGTTTGCGGATTGGATACTGTGAAGCCTGTTGTGATAATTACGGATACTGTTTAATTTTTATCAACCTGGTTTTGTTACAACATTCGATCTTGTGTCTTATTTCAAATTTTTGTTTTGGCTCAGTAGAGTATTCTCCATTCATGGGAATTGGGAAGGGAGTAGTTCTTCAAGAAGCTAGAGTCTTTAATGACGCTCTGATTGATCCTAGAAGATGCTCACTAGTAGCCACAGTCTTGCCGAAAGAGTAGGAACTACAAACTATTCTTTTTGAGGTTGAATAGAAGCGTGTCTCTTATGTTCCCATTTAGGTGTGGTATTGATTTGGTTAAACTTGTGATTACAAATACGGAGAGAGAAATTAGTGAAAGGATGATGGTTTTGCAAGATCTTGTACCGAGTTTTGACGAGGTCAGTCTTTTCCTTTTTAGTTGTTGATGTCTGCATATTGAGGAATTGGATTTGGCTTTGTAGGTGACTGGGAAAGCACTTATGCTCGATGAAATCATTAACTATGTTCAATCACTTCGATGCCAGATCGAGGTTTATGTTTTATTGCATAGTTTTTGTTCTTTTACATCACTTGATTAGCAATCTCACTTTGTGGTTGTTACTTCTTCCATTTATTTCAGTTTTTGTCTATGAAACTTTTGACGGTGAATTCTCTGCTTGAATTTAATACTTGAAAGCCTCATTGCAACGGATGTAAGATAATTTGGGAACCAACTTTTTTTTTTAATCATTTGAAGAAGCTTGCTTTCTTGGTTTCATATGATGTCAATATGGTTTTTTCATGCATGCCCTTTAGTTAACTACACCGACATTTCTCCAAAGCATGTCGATGCTTTATCCTCCTCTATCATATCTCTCTCAAACAGGATTCCTTCAACCGAACCTTTCCTCAATGTCTCCCTTGAATGGAGGATTAAAACGGCAGGTATATATATTTGGTTACGCGTTTTACTCCAACAATAAACATATCTTCGCAGAATCATTTCTTTCATCTAGCATTCATCTGATTTTGTTAGTGGGATTTTGAAACAGGAAACACATGGATACAAAAGTGATCACCACAACGTTGTCCACATGAATCATGGAACTGGCACCGCACCTAATCATGATGACAACAGGTGAAAGTAAAAGCCATATACTTTTCTCTCTGCAGTCTCAGAAACTAAAAACCCCTAAAGCTTTTTCATGTTTATCCTCATCTTATAGCCAACACGAAGGTGGAGCCGTAGAGGATTCTTCTTCACTTTGTACTCAGCTTGGCAGCTATAATAACATGAGCTGTGATCGAGTATCACTAGCTTTGCACAGATGAGTGAAAAGGAAACAGAGGAAGAAGCAGATATTGATCTTTGTAAGAAGCAACAACGTCGTGTAAGGAAAAAAAAAACAGATTTTGTTATTGTTAGGGTCACTGCCACGAGACTACTGTTATCTTTTTTTTTTTTTGTCTACATATAAATAAATTGATGTAGGGAAGAGAAAACCAGGGACGACCCTGAGATTTTGGGGGCTATAAACATTTTGGTGTAAAATTTACTAAATTTTTTTTGTTATAATTTAGGGGCCATAAAATCTATTAGGGCTGGGCATAATATCCGGACCCGAAATACCGAACCGAACCCGAACCGAAAAAGTAGAACCGAACCCGAACCCGAAACGATAAAATACCCGAACGGGTCCTAAACTCCTATATCCGAAGAACCGAACCCGAACCCGATCCGAACCGAGAACCGAATGGGTACCCAAAATATCTAAATTACAATTATATACCTAAAATATTAATTATATTTAGACCTAATATAACAAAATTATCCAAAATTATAATTATAAACTTAAATATATTAGTTGTTTTTAGTTTAAAATAACTAAATTATCAAAAATAAACAAAATATATGAAGGGTTTTGTTATATTTATCAAAATTTAACGAATTTTTATTTAAATATAACTAATTTTTATTTTTGTTTTATGTTTTTCGGGTACCCGAACCCGAACCGAACCCGAATGGAACCGAACCGAACCCGAACCGAAATTCTAAAATACCCGAATGGGTTTTATATCTCAGACCCGAAAACCCGAAAACCCGAAAGACCCGAACCGAACCCGAACGCCCAGGCCTAAAATCTATGTATATTAGCTTAAAATTTTTGGAGGCCGAGACCAATGTTTCGTCCGGCTGAGAAAACGTTTAGATCATAATTTTTTGTAGGTTTATTAGACACATTTTTGTGCAGACTATGAAATTGAGTTGATCATTGATTGTTTTGAGGGAGAAGAGATGAGCTAAACCCCATACTTTATTTATTTATTGAAATCATGCTCTCTTTTCTCATCTTTATTTTTGTTATCTAATTTCCCACGGTCACATTTTTTGTACTGTAATCTTATCTCAATTTATTTAATTAATATATTTTTATTTTCTCTATTAATGTTTTATTAATTTATGATATAATTTTAACTCAGAAATTTTTTAACTAAACAATTAGCGCATGCAAACGCACGGACCGAACACTAGTCAGAAAATAATCAATAGAAAGAGAAAGCATACTCAGAGAACAAAAAGGAAGGAATTCAACACAAATCAATACTATTAAAACAGGAAGGTTTGCCATGGTACATAAATATTGTTCCCGGAATTTATCCTTGATATTATTAGGATTTGTAACCTTCATTAAGGGTAAATATGTCATTCTCAAATACATATTACGAATCATTAATGTAAAACTAAATTATAATTAATTAATCATAATATCTTGCGATATCTTTTTATTACTTTAAATATAAATATATATTTCCTTTTTATTATACAAAATCTAACAAAAAATCTTTTTAATCCATTTTATTTTTAATTAACTAATTAATTTTATAATTATATTATATATTTATATTTAATAAATAATTATAAGTATAATTAGATGAATTAATACAGATTTATGTTTATAAATTATAAAATAAATATAAAATTATAGAAATCTTTTTAAAAATAAAAAAAGAATATATAACCCACTACTTTTTAAAATATATAAATAAAATAATAATAAAAATATGTAATATACTTTATTTTCAAAAAGTGAATTCCGTAAAAATATTCAAATTACTATTACATAAACAATAATTTATATTAAAAATTAAGCTAAAATATTAAAAATAGATATATATTTAAATTTGATAAAACGTAAAATATCAACAATAAGTAAATATTTATATTATTCAAATATATAATTGTCGGGTTGATTAATGATTATACTAAAACAATTTTTTAGCGGGTTGTTTTATACTTTTATAATTTGAATACTATAAAAATATACAACTTATTATTAATTAAACTTTAATCTATAAAATAAAAAAATTAAACCTAAATATGAATATATATATATATATATAATATATATATATTATTTTATATGATACAACTCATATTAGAACTTATAATGTGAATCATTATTTTAATCTCTTTATCTTTACGATATTTCCTCCCAAATAATACAAAATTCATTTTTAAACCTAAATTATTAATTCACGTTTTATATTATGGGTTATACAATTATAAATAAAATTATATTGCATATATAAATAAAAAATTACTAACAATAAAATAGCTAAAATTTTAAAATTGTAAAGAAAAATATACCCGCGTTCAGAAAACGCGGGTCAAAATCTAGTAAACGGTTAAAAGGGAAAGCAAAGGGGAATGAACAAATGAGGGATAAATCAAAATTATCCTAATCGATTGTCACAGAAATGACCATATTCGATTGTGAGGAATAGTTCAGTTTATCAAGGAGAATTTACAAAGAAGCAGAACACAAGTGAAATTGTCACGAAAATCAGAATAAGCACTGAAAAATCAGAGGCAAGTGTTGATTCGTCGAACTTATCAAGGTGAAACCTTAATTTTCAATTTATAGCAAAAACCATAATCGATTGCACAAAAAAAAATCTTACCTGCGAACAAGGAATTGATTTGATGAGAAAATCCGGCAGATCTATAGAATTGTTTCGGTAAATCACCGGTAAAAGAGATTTGTCGCGCCCAAAGTGCTCAGAATTGCGTCGGACAAAATAAAGTAAAAGAAGTGAGAAATTAGATTTTTGTTTTTTTATTGATTATCTTTAATTAAGGGATAATCTGAGTGAAGATAATTTAGTCTTTTGTCATTTTAATGAATATTGTTCTTGTCAAAATTTGTGTAAAAAGATAGAAAAAGTGACTATTGTCCATATACTCCTTTTTCATTTTTACCCTTGACATAATTATCCATGTTAAAAAAAAAAAAAAATCAAATTTTAACTGTTTTAAATCTCCAAAATTTTTAAAAAATAAATAAAGTGAAAATACACCAATGATTTTTTTAATGTAACTATTTGTTTTTAAAAATTATTTGTTTACTTTTTCTGCAAAGGGTAAAATTTGAATTCTACCATCTACAAACTCGTAGACTATGTATTCTATGGTTTTCACTATGGTCCACCAAAAATAGAATATAAAATCTATCATTTTTACTGTGATCCACCATCCATAGAATATTAAATCTACAGTTTTAACTGTATTGTACCATTCATAGAATATGAATTCTACAGTTTTCGCTATATTCTACCATTTGTTACATTTAATAGAATACGTATTCTGAAGTTTACTCTTTTTTCTAGCCTCTAATAGAATATATATTCTACCAATTTATTTATATTCTACTATCCGTAAAACATATAATCACTATTATGTACATTTTGCCAAGTTTGTTACAAATAAGAGAAAATATAAGAAAATTTTTTGAACGTATTTATCCATATCCATAATATCCATATAAATATTTCCTTCAAAATTTTGACAAAATCCTATTTTTCAAAAAAATTGTTCTTGTATCTTTTCTTTTACACCTAAGCTACTTAGTTTTTGCCGGGCGACATCTCCAAACGATGATCATAGCTTCTTTAATCTTTAGTATGACGAAACCAACTTGATAACAATAGCAAGTTTTTGTTTCTTTACTTCGCGGAAATGACATGTAGATTCTTGCAACTAGAGCAACATAAATCTGTACAAACATTAAACGTAGCACTTAAACGAGGTTTAACCATCTATTCATGCAGTTAATGGAACATCATATAATTGGTCTGAAGAATCATCCTCCGACGAAACTGATACGCTGGAAATTTCAGTCTTTTGCCTTGTTGTTGGGGAAGCTTCAACAACATTTTCATAAGCATTCTCGCATGGATTCTCGGTGCTGTCCGAGTTTTTTTTTGATATACCCTATCGGCTGATCCGGTCAGCCCCGGTAGGAACACATCGAAGTGCTATAGAGTGGACTGGTCCACGGTCAATACATACCTCAACATTGAACCACGGTCCCGATCCAGTCCTACATTCAGAACCTGTGCTAAAACATACATCTACTCACTATTTCTTTAAATTACATACTTCAATTTCTTTAAAATGGCCAAAACATACCAAGCCGTTAACTCTGTCAGATATCCGTTTGCCAGTTTTTTTCGGTTGTGACGTGGCAGGTGAATCAGCATAACCAAAAAAAAAGTTGTTACTCAATGATACGACGTCGTTTTGCAAAAGCAAATGGAAAAAAAAGAAGTCACGAGCAAAACCGATTATTCGTGACTGAGTCCGCCATTAATGGAGACAGAGTGACAATAGTTTTAACTCAGCGAAAGAGAGAAAAAAAAACAAAAACTCATTCAAGTCAAAATTTAAATGCGAAACTGAATTTGCTTAGTAACGTTTGTCTATCTATCGAGAACATAAAGACGAAGTGTATATTAATGGCAGATTAAAGTATCGTGAAGACCAAAGCAGAATTTGTTGATTGGTTTCAAATCTAAGCTAAAGAAGTTGAGAAACGGCTAAATAGACTACGGAGCAAAGAAAATTATGAGGAAATAGTATTAAAATTAGATTGAAAACAAAAATTACCAATAATTTCTTCACGAGAGCTACGTTTCCAAAATTAACGGGACCAACACAGTTACAACAGTTTTGAACTCCTCGTACTTGACTCGGATCTCGCTCGCCGATTTATCACGGAGCACGACCTCACTCCTCCTCATCTTTAAGCTGACGGCGCCGACGAAATTCATGTGGACGAGCGGATCGGAGACGCAATCTGATGCCGTTTTGATATCCCCATCGAGGATAGCATCCAAAAGCCTCTGTGAATCTGTGATAATGAATCGTTGTTGTCTCTATACATATTACATACACGAGGCTCGATTGAAAGAGATTCAAGTTTAGAGAATGAAAAATGTGTCTAACAAAACGACGTCATATTACTGTGTAACATTTTTTAATTTTTTTTGCTAATTCACTTAGCCACGTCATTGCCAAATAAGCATTGATTAACGGATAGATAACGGAGTTAACGTCTTTGTATGATTTGACCGTTTTTAAGATATTGAGGTATGTAATTTAAAAAATAGTGAGTAGAGGTATGTTTTGGCACAGGTTGTGAATGTAGGATTGGATCGGGACCGCAGACCATTGTTGAGGCATGAATTAGCCGTTTTCCCTCATATAATTGGTCTGAAGAATCATCCTCCGACGAAACTGATACGCTGGAAATTTCAGTCTTTTGCCTTGTTGTTGGGGAAGCTTCAACAACATTTTCACAAGCATTCTCGCATGGATTCTCGGTGCTGTCCAAGTTTTTTTTTTGATATACCCTATCGGCTGATCCGGTCAGCCCCGGTAGGAACGCATCGAAGTGCTATAAAGTGGACTGGCTACCACACTGCCTATCCCGAGTTTGGAATGCTTTCCGACTAATGACAGGAGTAGCCAGATCGCCTGTTACTGGACTATCAAGTAAACTGCTTGGACCAAACTAGGCCCAAGCCCAGACTTCCCACACAAATGTGATTTTGTTTCCAGGGAGGTTCGAACCCAGAGGGAGAGGAGTAACTCATTCCCAGGCCTTGCCTACCACTGGACCACAAGGGTGTGGGCGTGCTGTCCGAGTTATTGTTGATTACAACTCTGATACAACCATCTTGCTCGCTGCTTTCAGATTCAAAAGATTATGTGCAGGACCTTTTATTATATTCCACAATCTCTCCATCACCCTCATGTAATCAGATTCTGATGCGTCTCCTAGAACTGGAAGGCCTTCACTCTGTAAGGTTCTCAAGAGCTTCATGTGGTGGACTTACCAGTCTTCAAGACATCTCTGTTTGAAGGATGTTTCAATAGGGTTTGAGTATATAAATCCAGCAGCATCGGGATTTAAAGGAGTTTCCCTCTTCGAGGTACCCAACTCTTGCGCTCACCAGTAAGCCCCCTTCCTCTACGTACCTGAAAATGTCAAAAGACGGCCAATCTTAATGTATTAAGAAAAGATGATGTAAAGAAAACACCATACTTTCTTTTAGACAATTAGACATAGCATTACTGTTTCATCTGTGAATAGGAGGATATAAATTGATCAACAAAATTCCAGACATATACACGCATTAATCTAGTTTTTTACCTTGCTAAATATTCAATCTCATAACCAAGTTCAGCTTCTTCTTGCAGTGGTTCAATCCATGAGCTGACTAATGTCCTATATTTTCTGCTCATAATCATGGCTCTTAGAGGTATAGGTTGGTTATCTCTGCGCATTGCATCTAAAGCATCAATAAGCTCAACAATTCTTCATGGTTCAAAGGTTGAGCCAGAGGGTATCTTTTAGGAGGGTCAATTTACAAAGGAAGAAGATAAAGCATGTGTAAAGTGTATGCATACCTTCTCGACACAATGCCCAGAGATATAGAGAGAGAGAATCCTCAAATTACATGCATTGTGTAAAACTTTGTTCCTCCAGAGTTTTTCAGAGCACGAAAATGTCTAATCGCTTCCTTCACAACACAATATTTCGTGAAGCACTCAACTAAGAGCCTGAAATAGATTATTATACATATCGTATTAGGAATTTTAAATAAGAGCATGTAGAAATGCAAAGTGGGTATAACTTAGAAATTATAAGATTCTCTTACGCATGAGTCTTCACATTTGGCTGCACATGCATGTGGTCCTCAACAATCATTCCAAGTAATTCAGCAACATCTTGAACCCTGCGATTCATGAAACAGGCTATCTGAAACTTAGTTCACCTTTCAAGATTAATGTGTGCAGTTCAACCTCATATGTATTACCTATCATATGAATCGGATCTTATATAAGCTTTGTTGGATTTGGGTTTAACACTCATCCAAAACCCAATTGGAAATCTTGTTAAATCAATCACACTTCATATCGGCCCGTTAATGACAAGCCCGCTAAGGAGTCAACGGCCCAAAGAGAAGTCAGCACACAAGACTATAAATATGACCATTCATTCTTCATTTTAGACAGATTGTAACTGGCGAGAGTGCCGAGCTACTTCTATAAAGCTCCGGCCTCAAGCATTCTTTAGAGAGCACGTCATTCGACGGACTTCCACCTCATACCATCATGTTCACAGTTCGGCTTCGACCTTAAGATCAATAAAGAACAATTTCAACCTCACTTTTTATTCATATCTCACCTCGTAGTTCGGACATTTCAGATCATAACCCGTAATATTGACTAGGTCGAATTTCCGTAACAACAATTGGCGCCGTCTGTGGGGAAACGAGAAACTTCTTTACACTCTAAGACGAAGCCGAGATGACATGACCCTTCTCGAACCAATACGAGCAAGCTCCGAGCCCTCCTTCTCGAACCCGCTCATCCAAAACACGAACTCACTAAACTCGTTAGACGAGGTACAACTGTCAGCCCTACCCAACGATCCTCATGGCAATGGCACCACGACAGCCTACACCCCTCATAATTACGAGCTAAGAAACGGAGCTCTCAATGTCCAGGGCCGAGGTCCCTCTCCCCTCACTGAAACCCTAGAAGATCTAGTCGACAAACTGACCAGAAACAACAACAGCTGCCCCGACCCCCACGAAGAAGAGCAAAGCACGCCGTTTACAGTAAGAATAACAAGCACACCGGTCGGGCACCTCGAAGGAATCAAGCTGCCAACCTACGAAGGAACTTCAAATCCGCGCCGGTACCTGACGGCTTTTAACACCGCGATAGCGCGAACGTGACTCCCCCCCCAGAAGAACGCGACGCCGGTTACTGCCAACTCTTCGTCGAAAACCTAGGTTGCGCAGCACTCGACTGGTTCTTATCTCTGAAAACACATTCCATCGACAGTTATCACCAACTAACGGCCGCCTTTCTCGAACATCACTCTGCGGTTGACCAAGAGGAAGCTCCCAACAACGATCTCAGGACCATAAACCAAGGACCGAAGGAATCTCTTAGATCACATATCAACAGGTTCGAAGCCACCGCTTCCAGAGTCCCAACGGCAAGTGAAGAGGGGCTCTCAGCACTGCGATATGGGCTCTGGCACGAGTCACCGCTCCGCTACGAGCTAATGACAAACAAAGCATGAACCCTCGAAGATGCCCTCCACCGAGCGTCAGCCTTCGCCGCAACCGAAGAAAAAAGGAACTCGCTGATGAAAACGTTCTCCTCGACTGAGAGCACAAAGGAACTCGCACAAGGGCACCTAAGTGAAAAAAGGAAGAGACCAGGGGCCTACCGCAGCGTCATCCAACGATACCAGGCACAAAGAAAGCCCACACGAACCGACAACCAGGACCGGCTTTTCTGACCATCCACCAGCGATCCGGACACGACACCAACGAATGTCGGCACCTACGAAGTCTCTTATTCAGCAAATACCAGAGCGAAGCGATGGTTCCAGCCGATCAAAGCACGCCAACGACCTCTCCCGAAAGAAAAGAAAAGAAAGAGCAGCCCATATGTGAAGAAGGGTAATCGGAGCGGCCTGATCAGCGGTGAGAGAAACAGGAAATGACTTCCGAAATATAGCCTAAACGAGTTCGCCGCAAAGACCATGACAAAGTGACACAACAGGCGAACAAGCTCACGCAACCAATAGAGGATCGTCGACTCCAAATAGCTTGGAACAATCAAAACAAGAACGCACCCATGACGTCAGCACGCAAATACGAGCAGACATGACTTTCGCGACGAAATTGGGAAACAGCGAGGAAATTACTCACGCCACGGAAAACCAAGCAAATTTTGGAACAAGCCATAATGACTCGCTTACCACCGAGTTCGGCTCCGGAAGTCAGAGGGCCGTCAAAATCACGCTAGAACCAAACAGCTCAGTCAACCTCGCCTTCCAAAGGACCCCGCGAGCATCGAGACTGCGAGATCTCTCTATCAATGGCAACGACGACATAACCAAGATATTTGAGCTGCCCGGACATATCGAACATGCAATCGCAACGAACAAAGCCAGGAAAAATCTCACGACGAACAGAGAAAACGCGTCGATCAGCTCGGAACACACTAGCAACCTCTGAAAAGTGGCATTGCCAGACCACATCCACCCAAGGTAAAAGCAGGTTTTCTTTCATATTATTGTAACGGCCAAAGAGTGAAGGAATTTCTTGCAGTTCTAATCAGGATTAGTGATAGGGTCAGGTTTTAATCCTATTCTACTGCAAGTGCACAGTTAAGTGATTGTAGTATATAGGGTATCAAATCCACAGAGACTCTGGTTTCGATAGATTAAGAACTATAGAGATTTAAACTAAGAAGAAAGCAATGTGAAGTAAACTAAATAGCAATGCGAGAAAGTAAACAAGTAGCAAGATTATCGGTTGTGAATGTAGTTAATTAAGGGCGCTAAGTCTAGGGCGTTCTCAGGAAATCAGACAAGCAGACAAATTATTCAGTCAAGATCTAAATACGCACAATTCTAGAACTCAAATCACGGATATAGAATTAACCAACTGTCGTTGCGAGAATTCTCTAAGTCTAAGTGCAGTAATCCAAATTCCTTTGCAATTACTAACAGATTAAACCAGCATTAATTTCAAGTTCGATATGTTCACAATTAAATCCAAATTCCTTTGCGAGAAGTTTAATTGCTCAACCTAAATAGTTCAGATTCTAAACCACACTTTCGTGTCGTATTTAGCAACCTAAGATCTAGATTCTAATTGATCATGTTAGAACTAGCATTAAACACAATTTAGATCGAAGAACATTCTATTCATGTGAATCCTTAACTGAATTAAACAAGTCTAGCAAGTCATGAAATCCCTAGTGAGAATCCCTAAACCTAACAATGAATCTACTCAGACATGATTAATGAAACAGAAATCATAGAATTAATAGATTGCATATAAGAAATTAAATAGATAAAGGGGTTCGAAATCTTCTCCAAAATAGATGAAGTACAGGATCAAATCAGCCCCAAAAGCTCTAAAAAATCCCTTAGCTCTAAGTATGAAAGCGTATCTAAATAAAACACCAAAATCCTAATTATATAGGCTAAATCTCGGCTGGGGCTTCTTTATAAATACTGGAAACTTCTGGGCCAAAATGTAATATCTTCATTCTTCATTAAACCGCCGAGTCTGGCACATCTCGCTTGTGTGTCGACCGATGCACCTTGCGTGTCGGTCGATGCAATCCTGTTTTCTGGATAGTGAGCTCAAGCTCTCGGCCAAACACTCCAAAAATCTCCAAAAAGCTCCAATATCTCCAATTCTGCTCCAAACCTGATTATACCTGTAATAGACTCTAAAAGAACACAAAAGACTCTAAAACATACTTATATCATGGTCTAAAACTAGTAAAAACCATGATATATCAACTCCCCCACACTTAGCCTTTGCTTGCCCTCAAGCAAAACATAGAACTAAAACATGGTGAAGAGCTTTGAAAACTTTCAGAAACTCTTTTCATCCTAGAAGCAACAACACTCAGATTCCCCTTAGTAAACCACTGAAAGAATCAATCACAAGACATCAAGACCAACATAGACTTTCCCCACACTTAGCAACTGTCCTAAGTAAACTCCACAATCACATTCACGCATTCAAATTCTCCCTACTGACTTCTGCAAGTATTTAAGTGCGGTCTCACCTAAGGAGTATCGATCAAAGGCACATGGACTCTTACCTTATCAACTCTAGACCACCATACTATCTTTCTCTAGTCCCTTTCTTCTCTTTTCCCTTCCTTAGCGTTCTGATTTTTCTCCATTGGGTATCATTTTTTTTTTATCAGTGCTCTTCCCGTTAAGGGGTGTACCTTGGACACATTCCATGGATGCACAGGATATGATAGTTGTGGCTACCACTCCCATGACCACTTCGGAGTTACTAACTCATCCTCAGTTTATTATCTTTTTTTTTTAATTTTATGGAAGGGGAGAAGGGAACTAAATAGGACAGGTTTACAGGCTGTGTCAGAACTAACAAGGGAATCCGACACAAAGTATACCAAGCCCTTAGGTGAGAAATCTAAGTCAGTATTAAGTTTGAAGTCAGTAAAAGGATCCTCTGATACCTGAAGTGATGTGGGTGTCCTTAGTAGGTTGATCTGTGATGGAGTTTTCTAAGAGTCAGAGATTGATCCTGCAACTTCATCCCAATGGTTACTTAAGTTCCTGCAAGTGCTGTTAATCTTCTAAAAAAATCGTTGTTTCTTACTTAAACTATTTTGACTCAATAAAACAAATTTTGAAAAACTGACTGACTCTTAAGAAAACAGAAAACAGGAGTCAGTAGCACCTCCCCCACACTTAAGACACACTGTCCCCAGTAGTGTCAAGCGAAGGATTGGTAAAAAGAAAGAAAATTTTGTTAAAAGGATTGGTTGAGTTCTGTCGGATTTTTACCTCTGTCGCACAGGTGCAACGACCGTTGCACTAGGTGCATCGACCGTTGCTGTGCGATTTTTCTGTATGATCGATCGACACAGTGGTGTGTCAATCGACGCACTGCGTATATCGGATCAGTCAGCAAGTTAGCAGGTTAGTCCATTGGTTATTGTCAGATTTCAAATCCTGCAAGCTGAAAACACTGAAAACAAAGTAAAATCAAATCAACTGATGTATCGAATCAAGCACAACCATCCAAACACAATAGCATCCTAAAAATCAAAACGAAAAAGTGCAAAGAAAAAGAAAAGATAACAGAATACAGAACCAAATGTCTGAAAATGGAGGCTACGCTCAATCGCTATCATCATCTATCCCAGCATATGGATCAGTACCGCCGGAATCCTCAGGAGAACGCTGTCTGCGTCGAGAAGGACTTGGATGGTGTATCTGTGGCTGTCTCCTGCAAGTGCAGGTACGCATGAAGTTCCAGATGACCCGTAGAATACCATTTGAACGCTCTCTCCACTCTGCCTCAGACATATCACCATAAGGCATCGTGAGCTCTGGAAAAGGTCCAACATCGTCAGCAGGGGCAGCAGCAGGCGCAGGAGCAGGAGGTGTAGAGGAAGATGAATCTCGTGTGGAAGGCTCTCCCAGCGGATGAGCCATATAAGGGACTCTGCGCTGCTCGGTCGCAGAAGGCTGGAATCTCAGGGCTTCTAGCATATGAATCTGTGTAAGTCCAAGAGCAGGAAGATCCACACCACACTTCCCAGTACTCTGATCATAATAAACCCAGATGCGTCCCTCCTTGAGCCAGGTAGCGCTCTGCAGATGGCTGAAATCAAGGAACTCCTTTGCTGTGTTACACTCTGTGCCCTCTAAGGGAATCCCGCAGTGCATGAAGATGGGAGTAAGCAGGCTCCCCACTGTCTCAGTAAGAACACCATCAAATGGCTTCGTCTGCATGTCGCATAAGTGCTGAGTGAAAACAACTCCCAAGTTGAGTCCCTTAGTGCGATCTCTCACACCAGAGCCCTCAAACTGGTCCCTCAGCCCGATGAACAACATCTCCATCTCAAGCTTGCGCATCTTGTTGGCTTCATACTTGCACAACAAACTCCAACACAAGATACACAAGACATATCTCAGAACAGGATGCCTAACCTGCTTCACTGGTGTAGTCCTCGAGTTGTATCGACCACTGCCAATACACTCCCAGAATAACCGAGCCTCCTCTGGATCCCACTCAAGACTCATGACAATGCGTCTCGGCTCAGTGCTGAAACCATAGATCCTGCAGATATCAAGTAAAGGAATCCGATACCCGACTCCTAAGCTCATGAAGGTAAAAATACCTCCTGTAGCACTCCTGCTGTCTGGATCCGGGTAAACCACTCTGCAAGTGGCTAACAGCTGTCTGACTAACTCTGGGTACAAATCATAAGGCCGCATAGGCATTGTCCCTAGACCAATGCCCTTGCACACTGTAAGAACCTGCTCATCTATCCACAGACTCTTACAGGTAGAGTAGTCTGAAAACTTGGTTGGCTTAATAGTCATTCCACACCAACTGTTGTACAACAACGTGTCAAAATCATCCCACTGGTTAAGCAGTGGTCTCTCTGTAAACTCAGCAGTCTTGAGGAACTCAACAATGTCATTTGGCCACGCTCTCGCTGACGGGATCTCTGCCTTGTCTGCTCTAGGCCACGACAGTGCTACTGCCATACCAACTCTCACATAAGGCTCAGGTTGCTGTGATTCTCGATGGAACCACCCTGGTGGTGGAACCTACTGTCGTGTGGCAGTTGCTGCTGTGGCTCTGCGCTTGCGGGGTTATCTGCGAGTTGTCATCAGCATTCAACAAAATTCAAACAATATAAAACTCGGCAATCTCTCTGTGAAATCGCGAAGAAACGACCGTTGCACTAAGGCATCGATCGTTGCAAGGTGATCCCACATCATCGAACAAAACCCTAAAATCGTAGAGCAACGACCGTTGCACAAGTGCAACGACCGTTGCCAGGCGATTTCAGAGCCGACAACAAATCTTCAAAATCGTTTCTAAATTCGTTCCACATTATCACTAACAGCCTAAAATCATCACCAATCATCCTAAATTTAGTCTAATTCAGCACGCAATCATCAATTTCAACCCAAAAATTCTCAAATTCTAAACCCTAAAAATGAATCCGAAAATCACAAAATCGAGACACATTACCTTGGATTCGTGATAGATGGGTTATATGAATGGATTAAGAGTGTACAAACGAGAGAATAGCACTTGGAATCGAAGAAAATGACGAAGAAATGAGAGATTTAGGTGAATGAGGGTTTCGGTTCGTACGGACAGCGAAAATGGAGAAGAAGAGAGGAGAAAAGAGTTTAAGGCACTTACCTCGATCGTGGGTGCAACGACCGTTGCTAGTCGGCAATGATCGATGCTGGTTGAACCAAATCGATTTCGGTTTAGCGCGCGTACCTTAATTTTGCAATTTTAACCAATTGCAACGACCGTTGCACAAGTGCAACGATCGTCACAATGCGATCCATCTCCTCGTCGTAATCTCCTTTCAACGACCGGTGCACAAGTGCATCGATCGTCACACATCTCCAGACTCGAGTTCTGTATCTGAAACTTAGCAAAAACAAATGAAAACGTGAAATCCTAAGAAAAACACCAAAAATAAGAAAGAAAAACACTTAAACCTAACAGTGGGTTGCCTCCCACTCAGCGCTTGTTTAAGGTCATTAGCTTGACCGGACGAACAAGATCAGTATGCTGAAGATCCTGGCATAGACTTTGATTGCCTCTGTGCAAGTCTCCTCATCCAAGGCGGAGAGTAAGCTGTATCAGAATGAACTTGTCCAAGAAAAGAAGGAGTAAACTGCTCTCCAGGATCCAAAATCACAGTATCACTTGGCTGCTTATCATCTCCATCCGTAATGGTGAATGTCTGCCCATCTATCAGTGGCTTGCGCAGCTTATCCATCTCATAACGCAGCGGCTTATCTCCCAGGTGGAGATCTATCAGACTGTGTCTAACATCTATTACTGCTCCCGCTGTAGCCAAAAATGGTCTCCCAAGTATCAACGCATCATCAGGATCACTGTCATACTTCAACACTAAGAAGTATGTTGGAATCAAGTAGTTTCCAACTCTCACCGGGATGTCCTCAAGGAGTCCTTCTGGAACTCTTATAGACTGATCAGCTAGGACAAGAGAGGTCATAGTAGGCGAAAAATCCAGCATACCCAGCTTCTCTGCCACAGAATATGGCATAAGACTTCCAGCAGCTCCCAGATCACACAGAGAACGCCTAAAACCATCCTCAAAGATTGAACAATTAAGCACAAAGACACCAGGGCCAGGCAGCTTCTTTGGGATCTTGGTTAAAAGCACATCGCTTATCTGTTGAGGGACCACAATCACCCAATCTTTCAGCTCTTCATCCAAAGGCAACATCTTATTCAAGTACCTCTGCACACATGGGTGATAAGGTGGATCATCAGATGATGGAATTTCTTCCAACTCTTCACCAATCTCTTCTAGTTTCTTAAGATCTTCAATCTCTTGCTTAATCACTTCAGATACTGAGGGATATAATCTAATGGATTGTGCATAAATCTCATGTTGAGTAATTTCAGACACTCCAAGGAATAAACGATCAAGCTCTAAATCTGCATCATGTTGGAATCCCTAGGATCCAGGGTCTAGGTGATTGAATCTAAGAACTGACCTCGTGTTTTACCTGGAGATTGGCAGCGGAAATTGGAGCAGGTAAACGAGATCTAGAGCGCCTCAATCGCTGCGCCTCTACCGTAGTCCACACGCACACAAGCTGGAATCCGCCGGGATGCTAGTACCGGTGATCGGATCTCATGGGATTCTCTGTGTGTTTCTCGAGGAAGAGGGTCTGTTTTTCTGTCAAGAAAAACTGTCTGCGACGGCTCTCTTTTTTAGGTCGTGCAACCTGGCTCCTATAAATAGGCCCATGGTGTACAAACCGTAACATCAGTTACGGTATCGACCTTGTGTCGATCGTTGCACCCAATGGTAACGATCGACACACCTCTTGCATCGATCGACGCACCAATGGCATCGATCGACACACCTCTTAACACACGAATTCAATGTGTATCCAATACACACTGATCGGACCATATGCCAATAATCAATCCCTACAGAAGCGTATCCAACTGGGCTTAGGTGTGTGACCCTTTAGGTTCACACGATACTAGAAATGAGTTACAACTCATTTGTCATAAGAGGTTTCTAGCAAAACATTATGACTACCCAGTATCACATGAATTGTCCGATCTCGACAATACAACTATCTTTAGAGTAAGTACAATGTGATTTCAGGACATAATCCTAACAATCTCCCACTTGTACTGGAATCATCTATTCCCATAATCCCTTCGTCTCTATATCTCGATATGGCATAAGGCAAGAGACTGTGTCATCCTTATTATAGCCAACATCATGTTCATCGAACTCCTGATCTATACTGATAAAACAAACGACTGACAATCACCTCGTTTGAGCACGGCCATGCATTTTCTCAGTATCAAATCTTCGATGGGCCCTGAGATATTTATCTCCCGTTATACAGGAGGGACAAATCCCATATTGTTCCATCCCTGTTTCTACAAATACTTCATGATACACACAAGCAATGCCGTTATAGCCGCCAGTTACGGAACGACGTTTGACAAGGTCAAAACGCACCAATTCATATGCTAGAAAGCATGATGAACTCAGGTCTAAGGACTATACTCTATAGTCGTAATGAGAACCTCCCATGACACTGATATAACTATCCTGTGGAGTTCTCATTAAGCGGGTCATGTCCGATCATATGTTCACCAACATATATCTATGTGATTGACTGTGATAATCATATCATTTACTCCATGAAACTTAGTCCAACAGTCACCTCACATGCTAGTCTCGCGCGGTTGTTAGTGTCCCATTTTTAACAACCTTGACTAGGGACAAACATAATTTTATGTCATCTTTTACTTATAGGGTTTCATGACCAAGTCCTCAACTTGATGACCTATAAGATGAACATAAAATACTTTGGGACCATTATTGAATTATCCAATGATTAAATAATACTGATGTCAGTTTGACTTACATAAACACTACCATAGCATGTCTATGTAAAGATTACGACATAACTAAAATAACTCCCACTAGAATCAAGATCATCTCTTCAGATATCTAATACCTACAACAACAAAATAAATTTCGTGCTTAGGTTGTGGGAGAGACTGCGGTGTCATTGCTTGAAACAATTCCAACAAACCACACCGCCATTCAGATAAAAGCACTATTCTACGGTCCACTGCTTGGAGCCTTTCCAACAGATAGCACCGCTATTCAGACAAAGAGACATAACCAGGTGGGAACCGGGAATCGTCTTTGTCCGTCTAACTACTTTCAACTGGTTCGTCACTTCCTTAGTTCACCACGAACCTATCCTTAGTGTTTCTCAAACACTTGGGATATTTCTGGTAACTGTTCAGTGACTATTACCGGAATATATTGGTATTTTCTCGTCATGCTATATGCGTAAGATGCATCTAGACGAGCGCAAAATATGGCATTCATGATGGATTCTATTGCAGCAGCATTAGGAATCACACTCATCAATACTAGTTCAGCCAGTGTTCAAAACACTTCATCTTGCTAATATTGTTACTAGCTCAGCCAGTGTCCAAGACACTTCATCTTGCTTAGATTATTGCCATAAGACCTTTGGTATGAAGCCATTCTTGGAATTAAGCACATATGAACTGTCCAATACCTTATTAACAAAAGGATTTTGACATGATCCAATTAGCCTTTCTGATCCATTCCAATGGATCCTTATTCCAAGAACTTTCACGGCCTTCTCCCATGTCCATCGTTAAATTTGACTTCCGACCCAAATCTTGACAAGACTTTAGCGTCGGAACGTCGTTTGTGAGATTAAGTATGTTATGTACATACGGTGTGAGAATTGCAATTACGCTCCCACTAGTCTTCTTGTAAACGCATGGTTTCATTTCTTTCTGATCAAGTCAAAACTTTTGACCACATTATCAGAATGTTGATTCCAACTCCAAGATGTTTGCTTCAATCCAGAAATGGATCGGTGAAGCTAACATGCATACCCAGCCAATTTTCGGAGTTGGGGCTCACCATCGCTTCTTTGAATTTCGCATGCTCGTCACTTTTCAATGATCAATAGATCAGGACAATCGGCTACGAGAAATCACTCTCGAGTTAGTGTCGGATCCTTTCGGATCTGCGATTTTCAGGCTCCACAGGTGTAGGTCCTACAGCACTTTGTAGATCTCACCGCTGCTCTCCCTCAACAGGTTGAGCAGCCTCCTGTGTTTATCGAATTTCTTCGATGTATACTTTTACTCCCACTGTTCTTTTGGAAAGTATGATCTTTCTTAAAAGACACAGTTCCGGACAACAAAACTTTGTTCTCGGATTGGTCATAAAAGTAGTAAGCCTCGGTGTCCCTAGGACAACCAGCGAGGTAGAACTTGTCAGATTTGGGTTCAAGCTTATTAGATTTCATCCCCAAATGATCAGAAACAACTTACTTGAAAAACTTCCTGTCTACATCCAATGTGGTGTCTTTCAATTGATTCTGATTGAAACCCTTTCCTGCGCAAAGACAGACATTTTAGAACGTATTCTTAAATGATTATGGAAGATTCCTGTGACTCATCATTAATCTGAGCATATCTAATAAGATCCGATTCATTCTGTCAGATGATCACCCAATTCTTGACTCAAGTATTTTCCTCCATGATTCAATCGAGGATCTCAATACTTCTGTCAAATCGGTTCTACACTTCATCTTGGAACTCCTCAAGGGATTCCTGCTTGTGTCTCATTAAATGAACACATCCATACTTATTGATGCCATCAATAAGGTAATGAAGTACAGAAGGTTTCCTTTGGCACTAATGCTCATCGGGCCGCATACATCAGTATGTGTAAGGCCCAGTAAGCCTCTGGCCCGTTTCTTTTAGCTCTGCTAAAAGGGCCTTAGTCATTTGGTCCAGTGAACAGAATTCATATCTCAAATGATTAATAATCGAATGAGTCCAAAACTATGGAACTCCTGAATTCGCTTCACTCTATGTGGTTAAACGACTATGCCAAGGAAAAGTCGAGTTCGAGTCATCAGACTCAAACCTTCAATATTTGTGTTATATTCAAACTCACGGTGGTTTAAGATATAAAACCCATTCCAAACGGGGTGCTACCATATGATATTTCATTAAGATCTAAAGAACAAAACTTGTCTTTTATCAAAATGAAAAACATCCAAATTCTTTACAAGAAAATGAAAGACATCTCTGCACAAGGCAGATACATAGTAGCAATTACTTAATTTCTAAAACCAAGTATGAAAAGCTCCTACAAGTGGAGGATCTCTACGGCTCATGTAGCAACCATTGCTTCATACCAGACACGCAGTTCTGAAGGATTATGTGTGTTCATGGTGTAATTATCAGGTTACATCCTAGCACATAATCAACTAGGATCTAGGTGATTTGCAGTTGAATCATAAACAGATCAGGATCATTACCTTGTGATTGCAGCGGATTGATCAAAGGAATATCGAGATCTGCAAGAGCTGATGATTACCGGCTCCTCCTAGGTATCCACACGCTTACAAGCTACTGGATCAGGCTGCTAGACCAAGTTGGAATCAACAGAGAGAGAGAGGACGGCTCAGGCAAATCGCAGATAGGGTTGTTCTTGAGCCCTAGGCGCCATTCCTCTTCCTTATATGGGCCCAAGTTATTAAACTAATGGCCTATTAGGATTTTGGGCCCAAGACACAAATCAGACAAAAGCCTGTATTTTGTCTGGCCCAATTCTCTGTACAAATACAGTAAATGCCTTGCATCTTACCGTATTAATTCCTTGTTAACTTTCCCGTTAGCTATGGTGTGTGACCCTTAGGGATCATACAATACTGGTAATAAGTCCTAAACTTATAGATCAAGAGCGGACTCTAGCAAGTCATCATGATCACCCAGTATTTATGACTTATGTCTGATCTCGACACTTATCATACTTTCTAGAGATAGTACGGTAGATTTCAGGACATTCCCAACAATCTCCCACTTGTACTGGAATCCTACATTCCCTAATCCTTTTGTCTCAATATCTCGATCTGGCATAAGGCAAGATGCGTGTCATCCTTATATAGCCAGACCATGTTCATCGGACCAGATTTGATACTGACAATGCAAACGACTTGGGCAAGTCCGTTTGGGAGTGGCCACTCTCTTACCAGCTATCAAGTCTCCGATTGGCCTAGAGATATTACCTCTGTTAAACGGCAGGGACAAATCCCATCTTGTTCCATCACTATGAACTACACACTTTATAATACACCCAACCAAGGTCCTTATAGCTCCCAGTTACGAAACAGCGTTAGACAATGATCAAAGCGCATCACTCCATGTGCAGCCACATGCATGCGAACTCAGGTCTAAGGACTATACTCTATAGTCGTATATGAGAACCTCTTATGACACAGATATTAATATCTTGTAGAGTTCTCATCAGCGGGCCATGTCCGGTCATATGCTCCCCTACATATACCTATGTGTCGACTTTGATGCCGCGCATCTATGACCCCTCGAAACTTGGTCATAAGTCTCAACACAATCTAGGCTCAAGTGGTTGTTGGTGTTCCAATTTCAACAACCTTCGACTATGGACACTATGATTTATGTCATTTCGTTAAATATGGGGTTTCAGGATCAAGTCTACTCATGTACTTCGATGGCCCATATATAATGACATGAATCATTTTGGAACGATTATTTATATCACAGTTAAAATAATCCAGAAATCATAGATTTCATAAACATAAAATATTATGTTTACATGAACCTTTCAAAACAACTAAATAAAGCCCTTTACAAACTCCCACTGAAATTAAGACTACATCTTAATTTCACTTATCCTACAGCTACAGTCCGCGACTCGTGCTTAGGCCTAAGGAGTGGCTTCGTTAATAGATTAGCAACGTTCTCATTCGTTGAAACTTGCTGATCTACTTAACACCTCTGTCATTTATCTCACGGAATAGGTAACACCTACCCTCAATGTGTTTGGATCTCAGATGTGCAGCTAGCCACATCAAGTTCAGTGATGAACTTTTCTATCCAAACAACCTCTTTCGCCGCTACCCAAGCTGCGAAATGTTCAGCTTAAGTCATGGAGTCAGCAACAGTGCCTTGCACCGCCAGACAGACACAAGATATAACCGGACTGTGACCGGAAATCATCTTTGTCTGTTGAAAACTTGCCTTTCAGTCTCTATCGACTTGTAGCACCTCACTTTCTCCGTAAATCAAGAACTTATCCTAAGTATTTTCCAAATACTTGAGGATATTCATTACGTCTATCCAGTGATTCTTTGCTGGATTTGACTGGTCTTTAATTGTCTTGCTTAACTTTAAAGCAACATCAAAACAAGTACGTGTCATGGCATACATGATAGATCCAATTGCCGACGCATATGGAATCTCATCCATGCATTCAAGCTCAGCAGTTATCGTAGGACACTGTTTCTTGCTTAACGTAATGCCATGTGACATTGGCATAAAACCCTTCTTGGAATGCTGAAAACGTGTAGGACTTTGTCAATATAAGAATCCTGACTTTGTCCTATCAGCTCTTTTGGATCTCTATCTTTAGATCCAAAATCCAAGAACATACGTGGCTTTACCCATGTCAATTATAAAACCAACTCCCAAGCCAGTCCTTTACCGACAGCAGCATTGGAACGTTATTTCCGAGAATCAGTATATCATCGACATACACTATGAGAAATGCAACATCGCTCCCACTTATCTATTAGTAAACGCACAGTTCCACTTCGTTCCTGTTCAAGTCAAAACCTTGACTACTTCAACAGAACGAAGATTCCAACTCCGATATGTTTGCTTCTATCCATGAATGGATCGATGAAGCTAACTTACATACAGTATAATTTTTCGGAGTCCGGGCTCACTTTCGCTTCTGTGAATTTCGCAGGTTCGTCACTTTCAATGATCATCAGATCATGGCAACTAATCATGAGAAATCACTCTCGGATTAGTGACGGATTCATTCAGATCTGCGAACTTCAGGCTCTACAGGTGTAGATTCTACAGAAAACTGTAAATCCATCCGCTGCTCTCCCTCAACAGGTTGAGCAGCCTCCTGTATTTCTCGAATTTCTTCGAGTTATACTTTTACTCCCACTGTTCTTCTTGGAAAGTAACTTTCCTTTTAGAAAACAGAATTCCGAACAACCTAACTTCGTTTTCGGAATGGACGTAAAAAGTAACAAGCCTTGGTTTACCTAGGACAACCAGCGAAGTAGCACAACTACAAATACTCAGTAAAGACGAATTTGGATCATTTCCAGTCCACATTTATGTGGTGTCTTTCAACTGATATTGGTGGAACTATTTCAGCGTAAACTTAGATATTTCTAGAGCGTTATTCTTAAAGAATATCATGGAAGATTCGTGTGACTCATCTTTAATCATTTCTAATAAGATCTGATTCTTTCTCACAGAAACACCTCCAGGTTTTCAGGAGAAATGAGCTGTGAAACGACTTCACACTCATTCAGATGATCACACCATCAATGACTTAAGTATTCTCACTCGTGATCTAATCCAGAGTCTCAATACTTCTGTCACTCAGATTCTATACCTCATTCTGGAACTCTTTCGACCATTTCAAAGAATTCTGACTCGTGTCTCATCAAATGAACACAGTCATACTCACTGAAGTAATCAGTAAAGATAATGAAGTACAGGAAATTTTTTCTGGCATTACTGCTCATCGGGCCACATACATGAGTATGTTCAAGGTCCAATAAGCCTTTGGGCCTTTCTCTAGCTCGGCTAAGATGGGCCCTTTGTCTTTTGGTCCAGTAAGCAGAATTCAAGTCTCATAAGATATCCGATCAGATGAGCCCAAAAGTCCATAACTATGGGATTTCTGAATCCGACTCACTCTATGTGACCAAAACATTTACGCCAAGAAAAATCAGGTTTAATTCATCAGATTTAAACCAATTCGGTATTTATGTTACTTTTAGGCACTCTTTGGTTTAAGATATAAAACCCATTCCTTGAATAGGGTGCTACAATTAATATTTCATTGAGATCAAAAGAACAAAACTTGTCTTTTATCAAAATGAAAAACATTCAAATTCTTACAAGAAAATGAAAGACAACTCTGCTTAAAGCAGGTACATTGTAGCAATTGCTTAATACAAAACCAAGCCTCAAAGGCATATACAAGTGAAAACCCTACGGCTGAGGCAGCATCCATAGCTCCTTCCAGACATGCAGTTCCACTTGCCCTTCCTTCAACGTTCTACTGTTGCTTAGGCTCTGCATATTATAACAAATATCAGTGCCACAACAAGTATCCAATACCTATAAGGTAGAACTTGAAGTAATAACATGAATACCTGAGGAAGTAGTCTCATACATCAACTTCAACTCCTCATAATCTTCCATGAATTTAATGCAATCTCTCTTCCAATGCCCAGTCTCTTTACAGTAGCAGCACTTACCAACGTAAGATGTATCTGACTCGGGCTCAGAAGACACACGCTTGCCATGATTCAAAATCTGGACAACTTTGTCTTCACCCTTGTCAGCACTAGGTTTAGTAAACCTACCCTTCTCCATTATGAGATTATACAGGGTACTCTTCACGTTTGGCTCAACTGTCTTGAGCATATCATGCAGTTCAGTCAGCGTCTTCGTTAAGCCTTTCTTGATATAGTTCCTTCTGAACTTATCATAGCTTGACGGCAGTGACTGCAGAATGATCTCAGTTGCCAATTCTTGGCTAACTGGATAATCCAGATTCCTCAGGTTATCAATGTAACCCATCATTTTACTGACATGAGGACTCACTGGATGATCATTTGGTAGCTTGCAGCTAGTGAGAGACTTAACCAACTGGTATCTCTCCACTCTTACCTGCTCCTGAAATTTCAATTTCAGGCTGCTGATCATCTCTATTGGCGACTCCATGTTCTCATATTGCTTCAGCAAATCTGAGTCCATGGTAGCCAATATCAGACCACGCACATCTACCGCATCATTATAATGCTTATTCCAAGCATCATATACTGCATGAGAGGCATTGGACCCGATCCTCTCGGGGAGAGCTCTCTCAAGGACATAGTCCTTTCTCTCCTGCCTGAGGACTAGCCTCAGGTTCCGCGACCAAGTCAAGAAATTTGATCCGTTCAGTTTGTCCATCTCAAGGACAGACCGGATCGAGAAAGTGTTTTGATTGTTTGTGCAATTTAGAGATAAATAGAGTTTTAGTTATTCAGTTCATAAAAGAGTAATCTTAATAACTTATAAGAAAACTCGCATTGCATTCAAAATTTCTTTATTTAACCTCATAAGAATGCAATGATTCCGAGACCCATGTTCAACTAAAACCAAAATGGGCCACTGGCCGTCACCCGGAATTAGCTTTACTTGGTAAGCATGCACACAGCTAGTTATATCTTTATAACTCTCGGTTGTGGATTGGGCCCAAGGCTCAATTCACCAGATGTCTCAAGGCCCGGGACTCCCGATGGCCCAGTCAAGGAAACCAATCTCTTACAGCCAAATAATCACTAAAGTCTGGGACTCCCAATGAAATTAGTGACTATATACTACTTTACTTACGCAAAAACAGACACCTCACACTGTAAGCCATATCTGTAATTGAATAAGCGTTAAGTAGCTGACAAGATTGGGCAAGACATCCAAGCTTGATATTGGTTTTGAGGATTTTAGGTTTTCTTTCCAAAAATAGAGGATTACTATTTTGGGAAACTTACTTATTTTAGAAACTTTCTAAATTTAGAAATATACTAAAAATAGAAATTTCTAATTTAATATTTTATTAAAGTTTTCGGTTGGGTCACAAATTATAGGCCCAATTCTTGGCCCAAGACCACAGAATTCCAATTGGCCCAATAATTTGACATAACCGAGTCGGTTCATTAATTCTGGTCCAAGACCAAATTAACTACTTAATCCAACTGGTTATTAACTAAACCAGACCAGCTCTAAATTATTTGGTCCAACCAAATCAAACTTAGACCAGCCTTCGGTTTAGGTTAAAATTCAATTTTTTGAATTTAAATCCGGTTTAACCAGAAATTAAATAATACCAATTGTATTAAATAATTTCCAGCAAACCGCGATTTGGGTTAACCGCTTGAACCCTAATCGATCGCTAACAAATTGATACATCCGATTGCTTATTGCTTATTGCTCATTCAATAATTGCTCATTCAACAAAACAATCAAGACATTCACATAAAGACAAAAACATGATCCTTGTACATTAACAATTCAAATCGTTTGTTATAATTGAAACAAAGTCAACATTCGATCGTTTGGTTAATGATTATAAAGCAAGGTCAAAATCACGATTCCAACAATAAAGACAAAAAACGTTTTTGACTTTTTCCAATTCAATAATCGTTCACGTTCACCTTAACAAACCTTAAGTCAATCATGCGATCGTATCACTTAAAGACAAACACGATTGATGGCTAGGGTTTTCAAAGTTTCCAACAAAAACGATCAACATGCGATTGGCCTATCAACAATCACTTATTCAAACGACTTGCAACATGCGATAATTAATCGATTCATACAACAAGCAAATCGTTTGATAATTAATTCAAATATCACTTATTCTTACGATCAACATCAATGTTAAAAGCAAAGTCAACAGCAATTATCGATTCTTACAATAAGACGATATCGACATTAATTATCAAGCTTTCTTATTTCTAGGTTTTTAAAGTTTCAATCAATTTTACTCATTAAAATCGATTCATCAAACTAATAAACAACCTAGTATGATCCAAAAAGCAAAAACCTAACGACCTAGGCTCTGATACCACTGAAGGATTATGTGTGTTCATGGTGTAATTATCAGGTTACATCCTAGCACATAATCAACTAGGATCTAGGTGATTTGCAGTTGAATCATAAACAGATCAGGATCATTACCTTGTGATTGCAGCGGATTGATCAAAGGAATATCGAGATCTGCAAGAGCTGATGATTACCGGCTCCTCCTAGGTATCCACACGCTTACAAGCTACTGGATCAGGCTGCTAGACCAAGTTGGAATCAACAGAGAGAGAGAGGACGGCTCAGGCAAATCGCAGATAGGGTTGTTCTTGAGCCCTAGGCGCCATTCCTCTTCCTTATATGGGCCCAAGTTATTAAACTAATGGCCTATTAGGATTTTGGGCCCAAGACACAAATCAGACAAAAGCCTGTATTTTGTTTGGCCCAATTCTCTGTACAAATACAGTAAATGCCTTGCATCTTACCGTATTAATTCCTTGTTAACTTTCCCGTTAGCTATGGTGTGTGACCCTTAGGGATCATACAATACTGGTAATAAGTCCTAAACTTATAGATCAAGAGCGGACTCTAGCAAGTCATCATGATCACCCAGTATTTATGACTTATGTCTGATCTCGACACTTATCATACTTTCTAGAGATAGTACGGTAGATTTCAGGACATTCCCAACAATTTCCACTTGTCCTTTCTTCAACGTTCTACTGTTGCTTAGGTCCTGCATATTTCCAAAATATCAGTACCACAACTAGTATCCAATACAAACGTAGAACTTGAAGTTATAACACAATACCTGAAGAAGAAGTACCATACATCTCCTTCATCTCTTGTGAATCTTCCAAGAACTTAATGCAATCTCTCTTCCAATGCCCTGACTCATCACAGTAGAAGCACCTTTTAACACCAGATGGGCCGGAATTGGGCTTATAAGATGACACTGGCTTATCATGATTCCAAATCTGGACGGCCCTGCCTCTACCCTTGTCAACACAAGATTTATCAAATCTTTTACCCCTTTTGATGTCTTGCTCTGCTGTTTTGAGCATGCCATGCAGCTCAGTCAACATCTTCGTCAAGTTATTCTTGATATAGCTCTCAATGAACTTATCATAGCTTGACGGCAGTGACTGCAGAATGATGTCAGTGGCCAACTCTAAGCTGACAGGACATTCCAGTTTCCCCAGGTTATCAATGTAACCCATCAGTTTAATGACATGAGGACTTACTGGAGCATCCTCTGGTAGCTTGCACCCAGTGAGAGACTTCACCATCTGGAATCTCTCAACTCGTGCCAGATCCTGAAACTTCAGTTTCAGGTTGGTGATCATCTCTATTGGCGACTCCATGTTCTCGTATTGACTCTTCAAGTCCGAGTTCATGGTAGCCAACATCAGATCACGCACATCTACCACATCAATATAATGCTTATTCCAAGCATCATATACTGCATTCGAGCGATTGGTCCCAAGCCTTTCTGGAAGAGCTTTCTCAAGGACATAGTCCTTACTCTCCTGCTTGAGGATTAATCTCAAATTGCGATACCAATCCAGGAAATTTGACCCATTTAACTTGTCCTTCTCAAGGACGGGTCGTAACGAGAAGGTAGTTTTAGACATAGGCTGAAAATTTTAAGCAAAGAAAATTTTAGTTATGATTTCAGAAAATGAGGAATCTTATCCAATAAGAAAACTCGCATTATATTCAAACAATGTTTCCTCGATGAATATAATAATCCAAGATCCATACATCACTAAAATCCGAGTGGACGACTCGTCTTCACCCAGAGTTTAGCAATCTAGGTAAGCAAATCATTGCTAATTGTACTCAGTACAACTCTTGGTCGTAGATGAGACAAACTATGTCTATTCCACTCTGATGTCTCCGGGCCCAGAACTTCTGATAGCCTAGTCAAGTAAAACCAATCTTTTCTGTCTTGTGATCACTGACAGTTGCACTGCAAGTCCGTCAATTGCCACCTGCCTTACTCATGTTGCAGTGGATACCAAGGACTCCAAGACTATCCAACAAATGACACGAGTCTTGACAGTAGACAAAATTGGGCAAGACATCAAGATCACTTGATATTTAGTTGAGGAAATGGAACTTTAAAAGATTAGTAATTCAATGTCTTAGGTAATGCAATAGTTGATGTCAAGCACTGCAAGACCATCAACACTACTACCTGCCTTACTCATGTAATTGTGGACACCAAGCTCTTGGCAAGACTATCCAACAACGAAACGAGTCTTGACAGTTGACCATATTGAATAACTAAGCTTCGGTCTAACACACATCCAATGTGTATTAAATAGGTTTAGAACATTTTTAACTTTTAATTTCAATTAAGTTTTACTTGTTCTAATTTAAGTGGGTTAGGTCATTTGGTTCGGTTTTTCAATCATCTGGTTCAAAACCAAACGATTACGGTTCGCATCGTCACCACGCGCATCGACTGACACACTTGGTCGACATTTGATATGCAACCTTTACCAACCCTATAACCGGTCTTAGACCAATTGCGATAACCGGTCCAATCTAATTGAACCTACTTATCCAATTAAACTGATCTTAACTAATCAAATCGGTTTATTCCAATTGAGATAACTAATTCAATCCAATTGAATCAATTCATCCAATTTAAACCGATCTGACCTACCTTAACCAAGCATGATAACCAATTCAATCCAATTGAACCGATTAACCAATCGCAAGGACTGTGTCGACCGACACTAAACCTGTGTCGATCGATACAGTAGGGTATCAGGGAATTTTAATCGAATTAAACCGACATAACCATGCGAGATAACCGGTTCAATCCAATTGAACCGATCTATCCTTTCGCACAGCCTGTGTCGATCGATGCACCCAGTGTGTCGATCGACACAGTGCGATTTCTAAATCGAAACCCATTGTTTTAATTAGGCGAATTCGCGGTGCATCGATCGACACAAACTTGTGTCGATCGACGCTATGCGAAAACACAATTGCTTTTGCATTTCGCGTTGCATCGATCGATGCACCCAGTGCACTGATTGATGCTGTGCGAAAACCCTAAATCAGTTTTGCCGTTTTCGCGCTGCATCGATCGACACACCCAGTGCATCGATCGATGCTGTGCGAAAACACAGTTCTTCGTTTTCGATATTAACAAATCCGAGATTCTTATTAACAAAACGAATCCTAGCTAGCACCAATTCAATCAAAATACCATTTAATCGAATTCTAGGCTACTGATTCAATCTATTAAACCCTATGGCTCTGATACCACTGTTGGAATCCCTAGGATCCAAGGTCTAGGTGATTGAATCTAAGAACTGACCACGTGTTTTACCTGGAGATTGGTAGCGGAAATTGGAGCAGGTAAACGAGATCTATAGCGCCTCAATCGCTGCGCCTCAATCGTAGTCCACACGCACACAAGCTGGAATCCGCCGGGATGCTAGTACCGGTGATCGGATCTCCTGGGATTCTCTGCGTGTTTCTGAAGGAAGAGGGTCTATTTTTCTGTCAAGAAAAACTGTCTGCGACGGCTCTCTTTTTTAGGTCGTGCAACCTGGCTCCTATAAATAGGCCCATGGTGTACAAACCGTAACATCAGTTAAGGTATCGACCTTGTGTCGATCGTTGCACCCAATGGTAATGATCGACACACCTCTTGCATCGATCGACGCACCAATGGCATCGATCGACACACCTCTTAACATACGAATTCAATGTGTATCCAATACACATTGATCAGACCATATGCCAATGATCAATCCCTACAGAAGCGTATCCAACTTGCTTAGGTGTGTGACCCTTTAGGTTCACACGATACTAGAAATGAGTTACAACTCATTTGTCATAAGCGGTTTCTAGCAAAACATTATGACTACCCAGTATCACATGAATTGTCCGATCTCGACAATACAACTATCTTTAGAGTAAGTACAATGTGATTTCAGGACATAATCCTAACACATCAATACCTTCAGAATCCTGCGAGTCTGTCTGTTCACGACCTGCAACGACCGATGCTAAGGGTGCATCGATCGATGCATCACTGTTTTCACAGTTTCTACCCGAGAGATTTTCCCAAAAATTCGAAAATTCAGCTTCTTCTACCAACTCAACTGTGCTTAGCTCAAATCCTTCACCTAGGTGAGATCCATCATCAATTACACAGACCAGGCCTTAATATGGGTGTCTGCCACTCCTTTTCCCTTCATAGAACTGGAAATCTGACCCACCTGAGTATCCAACTGCTTCATATGAGTGTTCAGAGACTCAAACTTTCCATTGAGATCCTCATAGACAGCATCCAACTTCTTATTGCAGTCCACATAAATCTTGGTCTGACTCTCCAGCAGCTGTTCCATCATTGCTTCCAACTTACTCTAATGAGCAGTAGCTGTAGGAGGAGTCTGATAAGATGAAGATCCATAGGTTCTCTGAGTACCTTGTCCAAAAGGTTTCTGAAAACCACTAGTTTGTCCAAAGCTAGCTGAGTTCTGATTGCCTGTGAAGGCACTCTTCTGTCCTCCATTGAAGAACCTGTTTCCCTGCTGATTACCAAATCTATTCCCTTGGAATCCAGATCCTCCTATGTAATTCACATCTTCTTCCTGAGTGTCCTCCTCAGTCTGAATTACCTCAACATCTTGGGCAAAGTGGAAAGCTTTCTTACCAGCTAGAAGATTACAAACTGTGTCCAGCTTAGATCTAATATCAGCAATCTCCAAATTCTCTTCCTTTCCACCAGATCTCTTCCTCCTCTCATCAGTAGTCTTGCAACTGTTGCTGCTTACTAAGTTATCAATCAACTGCTTAGCTTGAGCAGGAGTCCTAGTGTTAAAGTTGGAATTGCTAGAGTTGTCCAACGCAGTTTGATATGGAAGATCTATGCCTCTAAAGAAGATGCCTAAAAGTGTTACCTCAGTGAATCCATGGTGTGGGCAGTCACGTTGGTATTTCTTGAATCTCATCCAGGCAGTCTTAAGAGGCTCAGTAGGTCCTTGGGAAAAGGTGAGTATGTCCTGTCTGGACTGATCAGAACGTGCATCATCGTAGAAGTGACGCAGGAACTCACTCTTCAGGGCTGCCCAAGTATCAAACTGCCCGGGTGGCAGTTGCTTCAGCCATGCAGCAGCTTCTCCAGCGAGACTGTATGGAAAGAGCTTGAGAAACAAATAATCCTGGCATACTCCATCATACTTCATGCAAGTGATTATGTCCTCAAACTGATCAATGTGATCCATAGGCTGCTCCGACAGATGACCATGGAAAGCATTATGCTTCATCAGCGAGTAGTAGATGGTTTTGATCTCAAAATCATTCCTCTCAAAACCAGGCATTACAAGAGCTGACCGGTTTGCATGAAACTCATCCGGTCTGTTGTAGTCAGCTAAAGTCCTTTCATGGACTATCATCTGTCTATTTCGGTTCTGTCCTTGGCCTTGCGCCTGCGGCTGTGGTTTAGGTTCCTCAACCTCAGGGATCACACGTCCCTCAGCATCAATCCTATGCCCAGCAGCATTGTATGGATTGTTATCTCGGTCCCTCAGGGTACCTTGAGCATCAGGCATTATGATTACCTTCTGTACCACCATCCTTGCTCTTCTTTCTCTTCTGTTAGTCCTCTCTAGTCGTCCAAGTTCGTCAAGTCCGAGATTAACGAGGTTCAAGTTCTGATTACTTCTAGTTTCACGCGTCTGCATAAACTGTCTGTAATCGTCAAGCAACGATCGATGCTATCAGTGCAACGATCGATTCACTCAGAATCGCCTAGTGACGATCGACACAAAGGTGCAACGATCGACGCTATGCGAAATCGGTACCTGCGATAGAGAGAAAACAGAGAAAAATTAGTAACTAAAAAAAAAAAAATTTCCTAGTAAAAACCCTAAGTTCGATCCTATCGAAGACTTTAAGAGTCCCCGGCAACGGCGCCAAAAACTTGACAGGGTCAGGTTTTAATCCTATTCTACTGCAAGTGCACAGTTAAGTGATTGTAGTATATAGGGTATCGAATCCACAGAGACTCTGGTTTCGATAGATTAAGAACTATAGAGATTTAAACTAAGAAGAAAGCAATGTGAAGTAAACTAAATAGCAATGCGAGAAAGTAAACAAGTAGCAAGATTATCGGTTGTGAAAGTAGTTAATTAAGGGCGCTAAGTCTAGGGCGTTCTCAGGAAATCAGACAAGCAGACAAATTATTCAGTCAGGATCTAAATACGCACAGTTCTAGAACTCAAATCACGGATATAGAATTAACCAACTGTCGTTGCGAGAATTCTCTAAGTCTAAGTGCAGTAATCCAAATTCCTTTGCAATTACTAACAGATTAAACCAGCATTAATTTCAAGTTCGATATGTTCACAATTAAATCCAAATTCCTTTGCGAGAAGTTTAATTGCTCAACCTAAATAGTTCAGATTCTAAACCACACTTTCGTGTCGTATTTAGCAACCTAAGATCTAGATTCTAATTGATCAGGTTAGAACTAGCATTAAACACAATTTAGATCGAAGAACATTCTATTCATGTGAATCTTTAACTGAATTAAACAAGTCTAGCAAGTCATGAAATCCCTAGTGAGAATCCCTAAACCTAACAATGAATCTACTCAGACATGATTAATGAAACAGAAATCATAGAATTAATAGATTGCATATAAGAAATTAAATAGATAAAGGGGTTCGAAATCTTCTCCAAAATAGATGAAGTACAGGATCAAATCAGCCCCAAAAGCTCTAAAAAATCCCTTAGCTCTAAGTATGAAAGCGTATCTAAATAAAACACCAAAATCCTAATTATATAGGCTAAATCTCGGCTGGGGCTTCTTTGTAAATACTGGAAACTTCTGGGCCAAAGTGTAATATCTTCATTCTTCATTAAACCGCCGATTCTGGCACATCTCGCTTGTGTGTCGACCGATGCACCTTGCGTGTCGGTCGATGCAATCCTGTTTTCTGGACAGTGAGCTCAAGCTCTCGGCCAAACACTCCAAAAATCTCCAAAAAGCTCCAATATCTCCAATTCTGCTCCAAACCTGATTATACCCGTAATAGACTCTAAAAGAACACAAAAAGACTCTAAAACATACTTATATCATGGTCTAAAACTAGTAAAAACCATGATATATCAATTAGCAACCCTAGGTATAAATTCCAAGCCTAGGATCTAGGGTTCAAGTTTATATCATTGAATCTACATCAGATCTCGAAGATACCTGGAAAGTTATGCAGCGGAATATGATTAGGTATTCGAGATTATCTAGCGCCTCAAGTGCTGCGCCTCTACTAGTATCCACACGCACACAAACTGGAACGAGCGGGACGCTAGTGCCGTTAGAGATCAGATCTCTCTTAGGGGTTTCTGTTTCACCGAGGTGGCTGTCAATTCAGTACCGTCAGTGTAAAAGTCGACCATATATCATATATATATATATATATATATATATATATATATATATTGACTTTTACCATGACCAAATTAGCTAAGGCTTAAACCGTGTTAATTAAGTCATAAACCAAAATCGCTATTTTGGTCCGCGATTTGTGTCGATCGATGCACCTTTGTGTCGATCGACACAGCCTCAGAAAATCGTTATTGAATGCATATCAAATATACATTCATCAGATCATTACACTAATGATCAACCCCATACCAATGTATCCAGTTTGCTTAGGTGTATGACCTGTAGGATCATATAATACTAGCAACAAGTTCTTAACTCATTGATCATAAGTGGCTTCTAGCAAAGCATTATGATTGCCCAGTATTATATGACTGTCTCATCTCGACAATACAACTTTCACTTAGAGTAAGTACAATAGATTTCAGGACATTCCCAACAATCTCCCACTTATACTGGAATCATCAATTCCTATAATCCCTTCGTCTCTATATCCCGATCTGGCATAAGGCAAGAACTGTGTCATCCTTATTAAGCTAGATCATGTTTATCAAACTCCGATTTATACTGATAAAACAAACGACTGACAATCACCTCGTTTGAGCGCGGCCACGCATTTCAAAGTATCAAATATTCGATAGGCCCTGAGATATTTATCTCCTGTTATATAGGAGGTACGAATCCCATCTTGTTCCATCCCTGTTCCTTATATACTTCATGATACGCCCAATCAGTGTCTTTATAGTCACCTGTTACGGCTGACGGTTGACAAAGTCAAAACGGACCAATTCATATGTAAGAAATCATGATGAACTCAGGTCTAAGGACTATACTCTATAGTCGTAATGAGAAACTCTTATGAAACTCATATATCTATCTTGTAGAGTTTTCATTAACGGGTCAAGTCCGATGCTATGTTCTCTAACATATATCTATGTGATTGACTTTATTAAATGACTCCATGAAACTTAGTCATCAGTCACCTCACATACTAGTCTCACACGGTTTTTAATGTCCTACTTTAACAACCTTGACCAGGGACCAACATAATTTATGTCATTTGTTATTTATAGGGTTTCATGATCAAGTCACATACTTGATGACCTATAAAATGTCATAAATTACTTTGGGACCATTATTTAATGACACAATTAAATAATGCTGAAACAAATTTCATTAAATTAACATAACCAAAGTATGTTTTCATGAACACCATAACATAACTAAAACAAAAAAAAACTCCCACTGAAATCAAGATCACATCTTAAGAAATCTAATGCCTATAGCAGCAGCATGACTCTCATGCTTAGGCCTTGGGAGAGGCTTAGTCAAAGGATCAACAACATTCTCATCCGTCGGGACTCTGATGATCTTCACATCTCCTCTATTAATGATATCAGGGATAAGGTGATACCTCCTCTCTATATGTTTGGATTTCTGTTGTGACCTAGGTTCCTTTGCCTGCGCAATGGCTCCATTGTTGTCACAATACAAAGCCATTGGCTCAAAAATACTAGGAATCACACCAAGTTCAGAGATGAACTTCTTAATCCAAACAGCCTCCTTTGCCGCTTCAGAAGCGGCGAGGTACTCAGCTTCGGTCGTGGAATTTGCTACAGTGTCCTGCTTGGAACTCTTCCAACTAACTGCACCGCCATTCAGACAAAAGACATAACCTGATTGTGATCGGAAATCGTCTTTGTCCGTCTGAAAACATGCGTCTGTGTAACCACTTACTACAAGCTCATCACTTCCTCCGTACACCAAGAACTTATCCTTAGTATTTCTTAAATACTTCAGGATGTTCTTGACAGCTGTCCAGTGACTTTCACCTGGATCATATTGGTATCTACTCGTCATGCTTAAAGCACAAGAAACATCTGGACGAGTACAGAGCATGGCATACATGATGTCCTAGAGCAGAAGCCTAAGGAATCCGACACATGCGCTCTCGCTCAGCAGGTGTCAAAGGACACTGCTTCTTGCTAAGAGAAATGCCATAAGACATTGGTATGAAGCCCTTCTTGGAATCATGCATACTGAACCTGTGTAAGACCTTATCGATATAAGTATCTTGACACAATCCAATTAACTTATTCAATCTATCTCTATAGATTCTTATTCCAAGAATGTATGCGGCTTCTCCCATGTATTTCATTGAAAAACAACTTCCGAGCCAAGTCTTGACAAACTGAAGCAGCGGAACGTCATTTCCGAGAAGAAGTATGTCATCTACATACAACACGAGAAATGCAACTGCGCTCCCACTAGTCTTCTTGTAAACACACGGTTCCTCTTTGTTCCTGATGAAGTCAAGCTTTTTGACCGCTTCATCAAAACGAAGATTCCAACTCCGAGATGCTTGCTTCAATCCATAAATGGATCGATGAAGTTTGCATACCTTCCTAGCAGCATTAGGATCGATGAAACCTTCAGGTTGTGTCATGTACACATCCTCTTCCAGAATTCCATTAAGGAAAGCTGTTTTCACATCCATTTTCCAGATCTCATAATCATAATGAGCAGCTGTTGCTAGGAGAATCCGAAGGGATTTAAGCATAGCGACGGGGGAATAGGTTTCTTCATAGTCAATACCATGAATTTGCTTGAAACCTTTTGCCACCAACCTAGCTTTGTATATCTGAATATTACCATCCACATCAATTTTATTCTTGAAAATCCATTTACACTCAATGGCTTTTGCACCATCGGGTAAATCAACCAAAGTCCACACTTGGTTGTGTGAGATGGATCCCATTTCGGATTCAGCGGCTTTCAGCCACTTTTCGGAGTCAGGGCTCATCATTGCTTCTTTAAAATTCGCAGGCTCATCACTGTCAATGATTAACAGATCATGACAATTAGTCACGAGAAATCCATATCTCTCGGGCTCATGCGGATCTGCGAACTTCAGGCTCCATAGGTGTGGTTTCTACAACTCTTTGTAGATCCAACTGATTCTCTTCCTCATTGGGTTGAGTGGTTTACTGTGGTTCTCGAACTTCTTCGAGTTGTACTTTACTCCCACTGTTCTTCTTGGAAAGAAACTCTCTTTCAAGGAAGACGCAGTTCCGAGCAACAAACACTTTATTTTCGGATTGGTTGTAAAAGTAGTAAGCCTTGGTTTCCTTAGGATAACCAACGAAGTAGCATTTATCTGATTTGGGTTCGAGCTTATCAGTGATTAACCGCTTAACATAAGCCTCACAACCTCAAATCTTCAGGAAAGACAAGCTAGGAACATTTCCAGTCCACATCTCATGTGGTGTCTTTGCAACTGATTTTGATGGAACCCTATTTAGTGTAAACGCAGACGTTTCTAGAGCGTATCCCCAGAAGGATAATGGAAGAGATGAGTGACTCATCATTGATCGAACCATATCTAATAAAGTTCGATTCCTCCTCTCTGACACTCCATTCCATTGGGGTGTTCCCGGAGGGGTGAGTTGTGAAACAATTCCACAATCTCTCAGATGATCACTGAATTCTTGATTTAAGTATTCGCCTCCACGATCTGATCGAAGAGCTTTAATACTTTTGCCAAGTTGATTCGGTACTTCATTCTGGAACTCTTTGAACTTTTCAAAAGATTCCGACTTGTGTCTCATCAGATAGACATAGCCATACCTACTGAAGTCATCAGTAAAAGTAATGAAGTACCGAAAGTTTCCTCTAGCACTTGTGCTCATTGGGCCACACACATCCGTATGTATAAGGCCCAATAAATCACTGGCCCTTTCATTTTGTTTGTTGAAAGGGGCCTTAGTCATTTTACCTAATAAACAAGATTCGCATTTCTCACATGATTCATAATCAAATGAGCCCAAAAGCCCATCACTATGGAGCTTCTGGATCCGTTTCTCATTTATATGGCCCAAACGACAGTGCCAGAGAAAAGTAGGGTTCAAGTCATTTGACTTGAACCGTTTTGTGTTTATGTTATAGACAGGCACAAATTGGTTTAAAACATAAAGCCCATTCTCTAATGGACTGCTACCATAAAATATATCATTGTAATCAAAAGAACAACACTTATTCTTAATTGAAAACTGACATCCTTCCAAATCCAAACAAGGAATAGAAATAATATTTCTGCTTATAGCAGGTACATAGTAGCAATTATTGAGTTCTAAAACCAAGCCTGAAGGCAAAGACAAATGAAATGTTCCTACGGCTAATGCAACAACTCTTCCTCCATTTCCCACGCGCAGGTCCACTTGTCCTTTCTCCAAAGTCCTACTGTTTCTTAGGCCTTGCATATTCGTACAAATATGAGCACCACATCCGTTATCCAATACCCAAGAAGTAGAACTAGAAGTAGTAACATTTACTTCTATAATATAAATATCTGAAGATGAAGTCTCGAAAGTCTTCTTCTTCTTCTTCTTCTTCTTCTTCTTCTTCTTCTCTTCCTAGATTTGTCGCAGTTTCTCTTCCAATGCCCAAGCTCATTACAGTAATGGCACTTATCAGTAGCAGATGGGCCGGGCTTGGGTTTGGAAGAAGACACAGGCTTGTCCTGATTCACAATGTGGACGGCCTTGTCCTTTCCTTTCACCTTGCCAAGTTTCTTAAACTTCTTACCCCCTTGTACCATAAGTACATTTGGGGTGCCCTTCTTGATGTTAGGCTCTGCTGTCTTAAGCATGCCATGCAGTTCAGTTAACGTCTTCGTCAAGTTATTCATGTTATAATTCATAACAAACTGATCATAGCTTGACGGCAGTGACTGATGTCAGTAGCCAACTCTTGGCTAATGGGACAATCTAGTCTCCCCAGGTTATCAATATAACCCATCATCTTTATGACATGAGGACTGACTGGACCGTCCTTTGGTAGCCTGCATTTAATGAGAGACTTAACCGTCTGGTATCTCTCAGTTCGTGCCTGTTCCTGAAACATACTTTTCAGGCTAGTGATCATCTCCATTGGCGACTCCACTTTCTCGAATTGCTTCTGCAAGTCCGAGTTCATGGTAGCCAACATGAGACAACTCACATTGACCACATCATTGGAATGCTTATCCCAAGCACTTCTTTCTGCATGTGGGGGCATTGGCTCTCGGTTTTTCAGGGAGAACATTTTCTAGGACATAGTCCCTTTTCTCCTGCTTGAGAACAATTCTCAAGTTCCGATACCATTCGAGAAAATTTAATCCATTTAACTTGTCCTTCACAAGGACGGATCGCAGGGAGAAAGTGTTTTGATGAGTGTTAGTCATAGCTGAGATTAAAGAAAGAAAAAGGTTTAGTTATGATATTCAAGAAATGAGAAATCTTAACTATTAAGAAAACTCGCATTATATTCAAAACAATGTTTCCTCAAATGAATATAATAATCCAAGACCCATATTCCACTAAAACTTGAGTGAGCTTTGGCTCATCGCCCAAATTTCAGCTATCTAGGTAAGCAACAACTTTGCTAGTTATATCCAATATAACTCTTGGTTGTGGATTTACATCTTATGCCCAATCCACCCGATGTCTCTGGGCCCAAAACGATTTTGATGGCCCAGTCAAGTAAACCAATCTCTTAAGTCATGTAATTGTTGATGCCTTGCACTGCAAAAAAACATCAACACGATTACCTCCTGCCTTACTCATGTAATTGTGGACACCTCGCACTGCAAGTCTATCGCACAATGAAATGAGTCTTGACAGTTGACAAGACTGGGAAGACATCAAAGATTACTTGATATTTAGTTGAGGAACGGAACTGTTTAAAACTACTAATTTTATTAAGTTTTAATTATTCTTATAATTGGATTTATTTTGGTTTGGTTCTGTGATTTCAGGTTCAATAACCGAAATCCTTTTTTGGATCCTGTATCGACCGACACTACTTTAATGTTGATCGACACAATCCTACCAAAACCAAATTGCGATAACCGATCAATCCAATTGACTCGGTTTCGATAACCGGTCAGTGTCGATCGACATTACATCAGTGTCGGTCGACACCAACCAAATCAAATCAATCGCAATAAACCGTTCCTAGCGGTTTAACCAATTTTATTGACCAAGCTCGATAACCGGTCCAATCCAATTGAACCGATTATCCTAATTGCAAGGTCTGTGTCGACCGACACAACTCTTGTGTCGATCGTCACAGGGCGAAATTATGTTCCTAGCAACGTTTACGATTTTGAACAAAAACCTAAACTAGATTACTTTGATCATAATTCAATTTAGCATGCATATATCCAATATACAATGATCTAGATTCAACCAATCTAATCAACATGCTACAGATTCAATGGAACCCTAAGTCTCTGATACCACTGAAGGAATTTCTAGCAGTTCTAATCAGGATTAGCAACCCTAGGTATAAATTCCAAGCCTAGGATCTAGGGTTCAAGTTTATATCATTGAATCTACATCAGATCTCGAAGATACCTGGAAAGTTATGCAGCGGAATATGATCAGGTATTCGAGATTGTCTAGCGCCTCAAGTGCTGCGCCTCTACTGGTATCCACACGCACACAAACTGGAACGAGCGGGATGCTAGTGCCGTTAGAGATCAGATCTCTCTTAGGGGTTTCTGTTTCACCGAGGTGGCTGTCAATTCAGTACCATCAGTGTAAAAGTCGACCATATATCATATATATATTGACTTTTACCTTGACCTAATTAGTGATAGGTCAAGAATTAATCCCTATACTAACTGCAAGTGCACAGTGATGTAGTTGTACTACTTAGGGTATCTAATCCACAAGGACTCCGGTCAACGATAGATTAAGAACAAAAAAGATTTAACTAGGAGAAAGCAAATATGATTTAGAAACTAAAAAGCAATGCAGGAAAGTGAATCAGTAGCGAGTTTGTGAGCAAGGAAACGAAGGCGTTAAGTCTAGGGAGTTCTCAGGAAATCAGGAACATAAGCTAATCACAATCGGGATCTAATTAAGAGCTATTCTAGAACTCAAACACAGATATATAATTAACCAACTGTCGTTGCGAGAATTCTCTAAGTCTAAGTGCAGCAATCCAAATTCCTTTACAATTACTAACAGATTAAACCAGCTTTAATTCCAAGTTCGATATGTTCACAATCTAATTAAACCAAATTCCTTTGCGAGTAATTAAATTGCTCATCTAGGTTCTTTCTAGCTAATTAACCAACTGTCGTTGTATCAATCAACCTAACATCATAAATCTGGGTAGCTAATTCAGATTAAGCAGTAAGAACAATCCTAGATGAAAAACTAACATACATGAATCCCTACAGATTTATTAAACTATAATTCAATGAAATCCCTAATGAGAATTCCTAAACCTAACAGGTAATCTACTCAGGCATGATCATTGAAACAGAAAACATCATGAATAGAAAACCAAATATCATAAAATCAAATAAAGAACTGGGGTTCAAAATCCTCTCTCTTTCGAGAGCAGGATCAGCCCCTAACTCTCTCTGAAAATAGAATAAAGCGTAAGTAAAGCGTAGCCTAAACAATGGCTTAAAACCCCTAATATAATGGTCTAAAGTCGGTTGGGGCTTCTTTGTAATTATAAGAAACTCCTGGGCACATTTGCAATTTCCAAACTCTATCTTTAAACCGCCGAGAGCAGCCCATAACGCGTCTGCATCGATCGTTGCCAAAGGTGCATCGATCGACACATGTATCAAATATCGACAGTGAACTCTATCTCTCGGGTCAGTACTCCAAAATGCTCCAAAATGCTTCATAATCTCCAATTCCGCTCCAAACATGTCTAAACCTGTAAACATACTAAAAAGATAACAAAACATAATAAAAGACTCGATAAATAAGACATATACCATGGCTAAAATCCCTATAATACATGGTATATCAACTCCCCCACACTTAGCTCTTGCTTGCCTTCAAGCAAGTAAAGAACCAAAACATGGTGAAGAGGTTTGAAAACTTTCAGAAACTCTTTTCATCCTAGAAGCAACAACACTCAGATTCCCATTAGTAAGCCACTAAAATAATCATCTGTAAGACATCAAGACCAACATGTACTTCCCCACACTTAGCAATTGTCCTAAGTAAACTCCACAATCACGTTCACGCATTCAAATTCACCCTACTGACTTCTTAAGCATATTAAATGCGGTCTCACCTAAGGATTATCGATCAAAGGGCACATGGATTCTTATTTGTTTCTGGTTCCTTTTCTTCTCTTTTGCCTTCCTTAGCATTCTGATTTTTCCCCATTGGGTATCATTTTTTTTTATCAGTGCTCTTCCCGTTAAGGGGTGTACTTTGGACACATTCCATGGATGCACAGGAGATGATAGTTGTAGCTACCACTCCCAGAGACCACTTCGGAGTTACTAACTCATCCTCAGTTTATTACTTTTTTTATTTTATGGAAGGGGAGAAGGGAACCATACTCGGACAGGTTTACAGGCTGTGTCAGAACTAACAAAGGAGTCTGACTCAAGGTATACCAAGCCCTTAGGTGAGAAAATTAAGTCAGGTTTACAAGGGCGAAGTCAGTAAAGGATCCTCTGATACCTGAAGTGATGTGGGTGTCCTCAGTAGGCTGATCTGTGCTGGGGTTTTCTAATAGTCATAGATATATCCTGCAACTTCATCCCAATGGTCACTGAAGTTCCAGCAAATGTTGTTAACATCTCCAAAATTCACTGTTTCCTACTTAAACTTGTTTTGACTCAATAAAACAAATTTTTTTGAAAAACAGGACTGACTCTAAGAAAACAGAAGCGTGCATCAGTAGCTACCTCCCCCACACTTAAACTACATTGTCCCCAGTGTAATCAAGCTCAGGATCGGCGAGAAAGATAAACAAATTTGAAACATCCGAAAGTTGCAGAATACTTACCTGTTGTCCCCCTGTGTCGATCGATGCCCAAGGGTGTCGATCGATGCAAGGCAAATCTTACTCGCGGTTATTGAGATAACCGGTGTCTGAACCGCAATCGAATCGGTAAACCATAAATCGCGACTGCATCGACCGATGCACTATATGTGTCGATCGATGCAGTGCGATTCTGCCTGTTTCTCACGCCTCTGAACACACTTAAACAGCAAAATCAAAACACCAAAATCAAAACGAAAAATGAAAGCAAAAACGAACCTAACAGTGGGTTGCCTCCCACTCAGCGCTTGTTTAAAGTCAGTAGCTTGACTACTGGAAGAGATCAGACTCATGGGGGTTTCAACAGAGACTTTGAGTGTCTCTGTGAATATCTCTTCATCCATGGCGGTGTGTAAGAGGTATCAGCATGAGAGCATCCAAGGTACGTAGGAAGAGATCCAGGGCGGGAGCGAAGCTTGGGTGGGTTTATGCGTTTTCCTGCATTCAAAGCTGATTGATTAGGAGGTTTAAGTTTAGAATGTGCATACCTTTTCTTTGGTGGAGATCTGATGTTTGGAGCTTTCGGCTTATGAGCAGTTGCAGGCTCTGAAGATGTTAGAGTAAATTCCTGAGGAATCACCATCTTCTTTTCTCCACTATCAGACGCTGTAGTTCCACCAATCTGAACTTCTTCTTTCAAATGACTATCAGTGGAGACCATCTTCCTTGCATATTTCAACACACAAGGATGAACTCGCGAAGCTTTAGCTGGTGGAGCTTTATTCATCTCCTTATCCACCACTACCATGATCTCGATTACACTCTGCTCATGTTTAGTCCTTATAGGAACTTTTGGGAAAGGTATTGGAGGTTTGTAGACCCTTTCCTTAACAATTCCACTAGAAACAAGTGAGGTTGATTCTTCACGGTATGCAACGATCGACGCATGTGGTGCAACGATCGACGCAGATAGTTCATCTCGAGTTCCAGCTTCAGTCTCGGACTTGTCAGCATCTTCCACTAGTTCCGCAGTCTTAAACTCAAATTTCTCTCCTTGGCTTTGTCCATTATCAATCTGAACCTTCAAAGCTCTGATGTGGGTGTCCAGGACACTGAAAGGGGATCTATCGACACTGATTGAATTTACCAAAAGATCCATGTCGATCTCGGTTGAGTCTGGTCCGTCAAAACTTTCAAACTCAGGGATTTCAATCTCGGATTCTTCTTTGTTTTCCACAATTTCCATAGCTTTAACTTCAAGATATGATTCCTGATCCAGCCCATGGTCAACCTGAACTGAGATGTCGTTGACATGAGCTTTCTGAGCATCCTTCCTTTTGACAAAACTTGAAATCTGATCCACTTGTGTATCCAGCAGCCTTATATGAGTGTTTAAGGACTCAAACTTACCATTCAAATCAGTGTACAAGGTATCAATCTTCGAGTTGGAAGACGCAGTGGTCTGTTGTTGTACTTCAAGAAACTGCTCTATCATGACTTCCAATCTGCTCTTATGTGTAAATGCAGGAGGTGCTTGGTGAGATGAATAACCGTAATCTCTCGATCTCGGAGCATAACTAGAACCTTGTCTCTGCTGATTTCCATTTGTCTGTTCATGATAATCAGCTCCAGCTATATAATTCACCTCTGCAAACTTTTCAGCTTCTGCATCAGCTCAGATTTGTCTCTCATCTCAGCTACCTGCCCAACCAATGCGTAATACTCTGGTAGGATGGGGTTTCCTTCCTCATCTAGTTTCTGACCCTTTGCGTTGCATATATTTCCCTCTTGGTCTCGTAAAACGCCGTCTTCACCGCGAATCAGAATCACAGGCTCCATTAGAGTGAAACCTGTTATATGCTCAAACTCTCGGTATCACTGGTTTCGCCTTGTGTCGATCGATGCAATAGAAGCGTCGATCGATGCAGGGCGATTCCTGCAACACCAAAGAAACAAAAACGTAAGTAAAAAAATTAACAAAAAAAATTCTTAGTCTAAATCCTAATACGGAATCTATCGGTGAACTCAAAGAGTCCCCGGCAACGGCGCCAAAAACTTGATAGGTCAAGAATTAATCCCTATACTAACTGCAAGTGCACAGTGATGTAGTTGTATTACTTAGGATATCGAATCCACAGGGACTCCGGTCAACGATAGATTAAGAACAGAAAAAATTTAACTAGGACAAAGAAAATATGATTTAGAAACTAAAAAGCAATGCATGAAAGTATATCAGTAGCGAGTTTGTGAGCAAGGAAACGAAGGCGTTAAGTCTAGGGAGTTCTCAGGAATTCAGGAACATAAGCTAATCAATCAATCGGGATCTAATTAAGAGCTATTCTAGAACTCAAACACAGATATATAATTAACCAACTGTCGTTGCGAGAATTCTCTAAGTCTAAGTGCAGCAATCCAAATTCATTTGCAATTACTAACAGATTAAACCAGCTTTAATTCCAAGTTCGATATGTTCACAATCTAATTAAACCAAATTCCTTTGCGAGTAATTAAATTGCTCATCTAGGTTCTTTCTAGCTAATTAACCAACTGTCATTGTATCAATCAACCTAACATCATAAATCTGGGTAGCTAATTCAGATTAAGCAGTAAGAACAATCCTAGATGAAAAACTAACAGACATGAATCCCTACAGATTTATTAACCTATAATTCCATGAAATCCCTAATGAGAATTCCTAAACCTAACAGGTAATCTACTCAGACATGATCATTAAAACAGAAAACATCATGAATAGAAAACCAAATATCATAAAATCAAATAAAGAACTGGGGTTCAAAATCCTCTCTCTTTCGAGAGCATGATCAGCCTCTAACTCTCTCTGAAAATAGAATAAAGCGTAAGTAAAGCGTAGCCTAAACATTGGCTTAAAAACCCTAATATATTGGTCTAAAGTCGGCAGGGGCTTCTTTGTAATTATAAGGAACTTCTGGGCACATTTGCAATTTCCAAACTCTATCTTTAAACCGCCGAGAGCAGCCCATAACGCGTCTGCATCGATCGTTGCCAAAGGTGCATCGATCGACACAGGTATCAAATATCGACAGTGAACTCTATCTCTCGGGTCAGTACTCCAAAATGCTCCATAATCTCCAATTCCGCTCCAAACGTGTCTAAACCTGTAAACATACTAAAAAGACTCCAAAACATAATAAAAGACTCGATAAATAAGACATATACCATGGCTAAAATCCCTAAAATCATGGTATATCAATTATCCAAGGCTTAAACCGTGTTAATTAAGTCATTAACCAAAATTGCTATTTTGGTCCGCGATTTGTGTCGATCGATGCACCATTGTGTCGATCGACACAGCCTCTGAAAATCGTTATTGATTGCATATCAAATATACATTCATCAGATCATTACACTAATGATCAACCCCATACCAATGTATCCAGTTTGCTTAGGTGTGTGACCCTGTAGGATCATATAATACTAGCAACAAGTTCTTAACTCATTGATCATAAGTGGCTTCTAGCAAAGCATTATGATTGCCCAGTATTATATGACTGTCTCATCTCGACAATACAACTTTCACTTAGAGTAAGTACAATAGATTTCAGGACATTCCCAACAAATAGAACTACGCTCGACTTGGTCACCTTCATATTTTTAATGCCAAAAATCTTTATGCACTTTCGTACTACTTAACCCCCTAACAACTAACTATCGACATTCTGGCCAAATGATCAATCAAATAAGCACGTGTCCCATGCACAGTGACATATTGCGTCACATTTTTGTAAGCCGGGCCCAGACCCCACACGAGCCTCTAGGAAAAGTTTTGTAAGCCGAACCTCCTTCGCACAACTATGTTCAGGGACTCCGCAGGATAAGCCGAGCACGTACTCGCGCCTAGGTAGCTTGACAGATGATGAGATAATCCGAGCCTAAGCTCGCACTCACAAACATCTGTGTATTAATGGGCGAGCAATGTTTCTATTCGAAAAAATCAAAGACATGATAAGCCGGGCACGTACTCGCACTTAAATTTGATCTCGCCCAAAGCCGAGAAACGACGCGCAAAGACATAAAAGAAATATGAGAAAGACAACAACGAATCTCCTTTTCCTTCAATACTATTGTTGTCAAAATTACAAGGAAAAAAACGAAAGAAAAACGCAAAAACAAAAGAATTCAATTTCTTAAAAGACGGTCTCGTCTGAACAAGGATTCAAGTCCCCCACTACAAGGAAAACCACAAATAAAACAGTGACGACGAACAAACAAAAAATCGCACAACAAGCGCCGCATCAAACGTTGGTTCCCTCTAAGGCCGCCCTCAGAAAAGCAGAGGATCCAAGCGAAGGCAACTGACCGAAGCAGTCCAAGCTGGGGTAAACACCGGCCCCACTACACCAACTAGGCCCCAAGAATAGATCCCATGGATCTCCTGGACAGTCTGACAACGACCACGCCCCCCCCCCCCCCCTTCACCAAAAAGGAAGGAGAGCCAGCCCGACCCCGGCTCATTACTAAAATCAGCAACACATCGAAATCACCCTCAAACCTACAAAGATAATGAATAAGAAAGGCTCCTGGAATACGCCCAAGCATCGAGACTATTCGGCAGGGACGTCGACTAACAGCCTCACGGCTAAGGTCCACCCGAACGCAGTAGTGTACAAGCCAAAACATGGATCCAATCGACAAAAAAAAAGGAAAAGGGGAGCATTTATAATAAAAAAGAACGGTTTTCAAAGCAGCACAACGGTTACCAACGCAACCTTCAATGCAAAGACAAATTTCGAAGAGCAATAAAGGCCAACGACGAATCCTCGGAAACCAAAAGAAAATTCCCCGAAGTGAATTAAGACATTCTTCGAAGCAGTAAAGCTAGATCACAACGCAATAAACAATCACATGATAAGTGTTTACACACGGTAAGCAACCAACAAAGTCCACTACAAAAAAAAAGGAGGGGGGAGAAGGCCGAGAGCTGGGCACTCCCATAACAAAATGCAACGGCTTTAACTAAAAACGTGTAATCAATCTAAAGAGCCCGGCTCCTCAGGAATAGCTCCTTGCCAATGCCCGCCACTCCGTCAATAACAGCACTATCGATGGAAAAGGGCAAAGCAAGCAAGTCACGAGAGTCAAGAGCAACATGCTTCAACGCACTAACTTCTTGACGAAGCAAAGGCTCATCTAGCTCCAACTGAGCGATCAACGCGGGAGGAACAGGGATCCCCTCTTGAACTAGCAATCGGTATGCACCAAGAACATCAACCACTTGATTAAAAACAAGAAGCTTCCCAATATAACGCTCTTCCCGCTCCCTCTCCGACCTCAACTTCACAAGATGATCAGCGAGTATTTCATAACGAGCTCTCTGCTCAACCAAAAGACGCTCGTCAAAGGAAGCTCGCAGCTCGCCTCGTCGAGAAGCCAGACGGATAAGGGGGGGGACTAATTGTTGAATATGGGTTTAGCGTTCATCCAAAGCCCATTGGAAATCTTGTTAAATCAATCACACTCCATATCGGCCCGCAATAACAAGTCCGCTAAGGAGTCAACAACCCAAAGAGAAGTCAGCACACAAGCACTATAATTAGGACCCTTCATTCTTCATTTTAGACAGATTGTAACTGGCGAGAGTGCCGAGCTACTTCTATAAAGTTCCGACCTCAAGCAGTCTTTAGGGAGTACGTCATTCGACGGACTCCCACCTCGTACCATCATGTTCACAGTTCGGTTTCGGCCTTAAGATCAATAAAGAACAGTTTCGACCTCACTTTTAATTCATATCTTACCTCGTACTTCGGACATTTCAGATCATAATCCGTGATATTGACTAGGTCGAATTTCCTTAACAACAAGCTTGAATCACCCAGTTATATGTCTCGGTGTCGGGCTTCATAAAATCTATCAAATCAAGATTACATTAAGCAATCAGAAGCCATTATGTGATGTAGCGGATACTACCTTAATGGGCTTTGGTGTTATTTACGGTTAGGTAACTTATATGTAACTTCTTTATTTATTTGATTTTGGTGTTTATGGGATATATATGAATCCTATAGAACATATTAGTTAGATTCTCTTTTGATTTTTTAGCTCCTCTTTATAAAGAGATTAGGTCTTTAGTGTTAAATATATATTTGATTTGAAGTTAATAAAATATCAGAGTTTTTATAAGCTAAAGAGGAGGAATATTGTTTCCATTTTGACGTGAAGAGAGTATCTTCATCGTTAAGGTTCTATTTTTGATTTGGTCATTCCGATCCGATCGATTTCTTCTTTCTCAAGCTTCCGCTTTTCTATCAGTTGGTATCAGACACAGAACGTTTTGGGAATTCATTTGTTGCCATGCCTCCGAATAAGCCTAGTGGATCCAATAAGGCTCCACGAGATGCAGCTGTAGGTAATTGGGCGGAGATGCGACAGACACTACTCGCGATGCAAGAGAATATGCAACAAACAATTCATGCATCGATTATGGATATGAGTGATACGCTGGCTCAGCATTTGACAGGTCGTAATCCTCTCTTTGAGGATCACAAGTAGGATGCGGACGTCAACCCGTTCGCGGATGGTAGGTTTGGTCAGCCTGATCAACGGCGTATGCAACAACCGGGTTATATGGGTGATAATCGTCAAGCTCAACAACAATATGGCTATGAGGAACAACGATTCGATCACCAACCAGGCAATCATGGCGATCCCCGCCATCGTACATACTATAATGATGATCGCTGGAATCGTAACCAGAAGCCATGGGAAGCGAGTTTTAAAGTCGAGATTCCGGAATTTCATGGTGGTGCAAGAGGGGAAACGGTTCTGTATTGGATGGTGTCTGTGGATGAGATCATGGCTTTTAAACATGTTCTGGAGGAACAGTGTGTGCCTCTTATTGCGATGAAGTTCCGAGGACACGCAGCTTGTTGGTGGAAACAGGTTAAGGCGAATCGTCGTTGCACGGGAAAGGAGCCTATCTCAACTTGGGAGAAGCTGAAGAAACATTTAAGTGCAACGTTCCTGCCACACAATTTCGACCGCACCATGTATACACGTTTGCAAAATCTGAAGCAAGGGTCGCGCTCGGTTGATGATTATGAGGAGGAATTTTCGTTGTTGCTTACAAGGACAGAAGGGCATGACAGTGAACCGGAGTTGGTGTCACGGTTTATAGGCGGATTGCGTCAACAGTTTCAGGTGGCTCTGTCACAATTTTACCCGACAACAATTGCTGAGGCACATCGACATTCGGCTGCTCTTGAACAACAACAATGCTCGTCTTCGTGGGGTGGTCAGTCTAGTCGTTCGCGATCACAAGATCAATCGACAACAACTGCACCCAAGGACAACGAGCCGAACCAGACAACGAATCGTAGCACGGTTCTGGATGAGGATCAAAACCAGAGAAGAACGTTTAGGACGAGTGCTATTAAGTGTTATTCTTGTGGTGAATCTGGCCACATAAAATCGGCTTGTCCTAATCAAACTCGCCGAGGTTTATTACATGAGGGTACATGAGGAGATTGTTGGGAATGTCCTGAAATCACACTTGTAATCACTCTAGAGATAGTTGTGTTGTCGAGATTAGACATTCATAATATACTGGGCAATCATAATGCTTTGCTAGAAGCCACTTATGATCAATGAGTTTAGAACTCATTGCTAGTGTTATATGATCCTACAGGGTCACACACCTAAGCAAACTGGACATAGTATATGAGGTTGATCATTAATGTAATGATCTGGTAAATGCATATTTGATATGCATTCAATATAGAGTTTCTGAGGCAGTGTCGATTGACACAACAAGTGTATCGATCGACACAGATCGCGGATGACTTAATTAACTTCGGTTTAACCCTTGGTTAATTAGGTCATGGTATAAGTCAACATATATAAGATATATGGTCGATTTTTACACAGATTCAACCCATATTCACAGCCACCAGAAAGAAACTAAAACCTCCTGAGAGATCTGATCTCTGACGGCACTAGCATCCCGTCCGTTCCAGTTTGTGTGCGTGTGGATACCAGTAGAGGCGCAGCACTTGAGGCGCTTTAAGATCTCGATTATTTGTTCATCTTCCACTGCTAATCTCCAGGTAATTTCGAGATCTCATGATTCAATATACATGAACCCTAGATCCTAGGCTGGGAATTTATACCCAGGGTTGCTAATCTGATTAGGAACTGCTAGAAATTCCTACAGTGGTATCAGAGCCTTAGGGTTCTATTGAATCAGTAGCATGATGATTAGATTAGTTGAATCTAGATCTCTGTATAATTGATACAAGCATGCTAAAACTCGTTTTGATCAAAGTAATCTAGTTTAGGTTTTTTGGTTTGAAAACGATTCTAGGGTTTATCGCACTGTGTCGATCGATACCAATCCGGTGTCGATCGACACATAATGATAACCCGAATAAAATTCAGGTTTAACCTAACTGTGGCGATCGACACAAGAGTTGTGTCGGTCGACACAGACCTCGCGATCAGGATAGTCGGTTCAATTGGATTGGACCGATTATCGAGCTTGGTTAAAATTGGTTAAACCGCTAAAACGGTTTATTGTGATTATTTTGATAAGGTTGGTATCGACCGACACTAATGTAGTGTCAATCGACACTGACCGGTTATCAAAAACCGGATCAATTAGATTGATCGGTTATCGCAAATTGGTTTTGGTAAATCTGTATCGATCGACACTAAAGTAGTGTCGGTCGACACAGGGTCCGCTGGTTTCGGTTATTGAACCTGAAATCACAGAACCAAACCAAGATAAATCCTTTTATTAGAATAATTAAAACATAATAAGATTAAACGTTTTAAAAACAGTTCTGTTCCTCAATCTAAATATCAAGTAATCCTTGATGTCTTCCCGATCTTGTCAACTGTCAAGACTCGTTTCATTGTGCGATAGATTTGCAGTGCAAGGTGTCCACAATTACATGAGTAAGGCAAGAGGTAATCGTGTTGATAGGCTTGCAGTGCAAGGTATCAACAATTACATGACTTAAGAGATTGGTTTACTTGACTGGGCAATCAAAATCGTTTTGGGCCCAGAGACATCAGGTGGACTGGACATGAGATGTCAGTCCACAACCAAGAGTTATATTGGATATAACTAGCAAAGAGTTGCTTACCTAGATAGCTAAAATTTGGGCGATAGCCAGTGGCTCACTCAAGTTTCAGTGAAGTATGGGTCTTGGATCATTATATTCATTTGAGGAAACATTATCTTGAATATAATGTGAGTCTTCTTAATAGTTAAGATTTCTCATTTCTTGAACATCATAACTAAACCTCTCTTGTTTTCAGCTATGTCTAGCACAAACCATCATAACAATTTCTCCCTGCGATCCGTCCTTGATAAGGACAAGTTAAATGGATCCAACTTTCTTGAATGGTATCGGATCTTGAGAATTGTTCTCAAACAGGAGAAGAAGGACTATGTCCTTGAGAAAGTTCTCCCCAAAAAGTACCGAGCCAATGCCTGGCAGTCAGATAAGGATGCTTGGGATAAGCATTTTAATGATGTGGTCGATGTTTGTTGTCTCATGTTGGCTACCATGAACTTGGACTTGCAAAAGCAATATGAGTACGTGGAGTCGCCAATAGAGATGATCAATGGCCTGAAAAGTATGTTTCAGGAGCAGGCACGAACTCAGAGATACCAGACGGTTAAGTCTCTGATTGAGTGCAAGCTACCAAACGACGAACCAGTTAGTCCTCATGTCATTAAGATGATGGGTTATATTGATAACCTGGGGAAACTGGATTGTCCCATTAGCCAAGAGTTGGCTACTAACATCATTCTATTGTCACTGCCGTCAAGCTATGATCAGTTTGTTATGAACTATAACATGAACAACTTGACGAAGACGTTGACTGAATTGCATGGGATGCTGAAAACTGCTGAACCTAACATCAAGAAGGACACCCCAAATGTCCTTATGGTACAAAAGGGTAAAAAGTTTAAGAAACTTGGTAAGAACAAAGGTGATGGCAAGACGAGCTCGATTGTGAATCCAAGCGAGTCTAATCATGCTCCTAAGTTTAAACATGGTCCTTCTAAAGATGATAAGTGTCATTATTGTAATGGTTATGAGCATTTGAAAAGAAACTGCAATAAATTCCTGGAAGATTATGAGAAGCTGAAGAAGACGTACGAGACTTCTTCTTCAGGTATTTATGTTAATAGAAGTAAATGTTACTTCTTATGGTTCTACTTATTGGGTATTGGATACCGGCTGTGGTGCTCATATTTTGTGAAAATATGCAGGGCCTAAGCAACAGTAGGACTATGGAGAAAGGACAAGTGGACCTGCGCGTGGAAATGGAGCAAGAGTTGCTGCATTAGCCGTAGGAACATTTATTTGTCTTTACCTTCTGGCATGGTTTTAGAACTTAATAATTTCTACTATGTACCTGCTATAAGCAGAAATATTATTTCTATTCCTTGTTTTGGATATGGAAGGATATCAGTTTTCAAATTAAGAATAAATGTTATTCATTTGATTACAATGATATGTTTTATGGTAGCAGTCCATTAGAGAATGGACATTATGTTCTAAACCAAAATGTGCCTAACTATAACATTAGTACCAAGAGATTCAAGTCAAATGATACGAATCAAACTTCTCTCTGGCATTGTCGTTTGGGCCACAAAATGAGAAACGGATTTAGAAGCCCCATAGTGATGGACTTTTGGACTCATTTGATTATGAATCATGTGAGAAATGTGAATCTTGTTTATTGGGTAAAATGACAAAGGCCCCTTTCAATAAAAGGTAGTGTCCATCGACACAAAAGGTGTGTCGATCGACACAGGTCGCGAACGAAAATAAAATGAAAGGGCCAGTGACTTATTGGGCCTTATACACACGGATGTGTGTGGCCCGGTGAGCACTAGTGCTAGAGGAAACTTTCAGTACTTCATTACCTATACTGATATTTTCAGTAGGTACAGTTATGTCTATTTAATGAGACATAAATCAGAATCTTTTAAAAAGTTCAAAGAGTTCCAAAATGAAGTACATAATCAACTTGGCAAAAGTATTAAAGCTCTACGATAAGATCGTGGAGGTGGATACTTAAGCTAAGAATTCAGTGATCATATGAGAGATTGTGAAATTGTTTCACAACTCACTCCTCCTGAATCGGACTGTATTGTATATGGTTCGATCAATGATGAGTCACTTAGATCTTCCATTATCTTTCTGGGAATACGCTCTAGAAACGTCTGCGTTTACACTAAATAGGGTTCCAACAAAATCAGTTACAAGGACACCGCATGAGATGTGGACAGGAAATGTTCCTTAATTGTCTTTCATGAAGATTTGGGGTTGTGAGGCTTATGCAAAACGTTTTAATTTCTGATAAGCTCGCACCCAAATCCGAGAAGTGCTACTTAATTGGTTATCCTAAGGAGACCAGGGCATGTTACTTTTACAACCCGTCCGAGAAAAAAATGTTTGTTGCTCGGAACTGTGTTTTTCTTGAGAAAGATTTTCTTTCCAGGAAGAACAGTGGGAGTAAAGTACAACTCGAAGAACTTCGAGAATCACAGGAGACTGCCAAACCTGATGAGGAAGAGCAGCAGTTGGATCTACAAAGAGTTGTAGAACCTACAACTGTGGTGCCTGAAGTTCGCAAATCCGAAAGGATTCGTCACGAACCCGAGAAATTTGGATTTCTCGTAACCAATTGTCGTGATCTGTTGATCATTGAAAGTGACGAGACTGCGAATTTTGAAGAAGCAATGATGGGCTCTGACTCCGAAAAGTGGCTGAAAGCCGCTGAATCCGAAATGGGATCCATGTCACAGAACCAAGTATGGACTTGGGTTGATTTACCCGATGGTGTAGAAGCCATTGTGTGTAAATGGATTTTCAAAAAGAAAAGTTGACTTGGATGGTAATATTTAGATATACAAAGCTAGCTGGTGGCAAAAGGTTTCAAGCAAATTCATAGTATTGACTGTGAAGAAACCTATTCCCCAGTCAATATGCTTAAGACCATTCGGATTCTCCTAGCAACCGCCGCTCATTATGATTATGAGATCAGGCAGATGGATATGAAAACAGTTTTCCATAATGGAATTCTGGAAGAGGATGTGTACATGACACAACCTGAAGTTTTCATTGATCCTAATGCTGCTAGGAAGGTATGCAAGCTTCATCGATCCATTTATGAATTGAAGCAAGCATCTCGGAGTTGGAATCTTCGTTTTGATGAAGAAGTCAAAAGGTTTGACTTCATCAGGAACAAATAGGAACCGTGTGTTTACAAGATAACTAGTGGGAGCGCAGTTGCATTTCTTGTACTGTATGTAGATAACATACTGCTTTTTGGAAAATAAGTTCCATTGTTTTAGTCTGTTAAGACTTGACTCGAAAGTTGTGTTTCGATGAAAAACATGGGAGAAACCGTATACATTCTTGGAATATGAATCTATAGAGATAGATTGGACAAGCTAATTGGATTGTGTCACAATACTTATATGGATAAGGTCTTGCACAGGCCCAATATGCATGATTTCAAGAAGGTTTTCATGCCAATGACTCTTGGCATTACTCTTAGCAAGACGCAGTGTCCTTCGACACATGCTGAGCGAGAGCGAATGAGGGTCAGCAACTACTAAAGGCATTAGATGTCTTAAGATGTGATCTTAAATTTAGTAGGAGTTGTTGTTATTGATTTTAGTTATGATATGATGTTCATGTAAACATAATTTGATTATGTTAATGAATTCTGACATCAGTATTATTTAATTATGTTATTAAATAATAGTCCCAAAGTAATTTATGACATTTTATAGGTCATCAAGTATGTGACTTGATCATGAAACCCTATAAGTGATAAATGACATAAATTATGTTGGTCCCTGGTCAAGGTTGTTAAAGTGGGACATTAACAACCGCGTGAGACTAGTATGTGAGGTGACTGATGACTAAGATTCATGGAGTCATTAATAAGAGTATTAAAGTCAATCACATAGATATGTGTTGGAGAACACAGGATCGGACATGACCAACTGATGAGAACTATACGGGATAGTTATATAAGTGTCATGAGAGTTTTCATTACGACTATAGAGTATAGTCCTTAGACATGAGTTCATCATGTTTTCTTACATATGAATTGGTCCGCTTTAACCTTGTCAAACGTCAGCCGTAACTGGTGACTATAAAGGCATTGATTGGACGTATCATGAAGTGTGTGAAGGAACAAGGATGGAACAAGAAGGGATTTGTCCCTCCTATATAACAGGAGATAAATATCTCAGGGCCCATCGAAGATTTGATACTGAGAAATGTGCGGCCGCACTCAAACGAGGTGATTGTCAGTCGTTTGTCTTGTCAGTATAAATCGGAGTTCGATGAACATGATCTTGGCTTAATAAGATGACACAGATCTTGCCTTATGCCAGATCGAGATATAGAGACGAAGGGATTATGGGAAAAGATGATTCCAGTACAAGTAGGAGATTGTTGGGAATGTCCTGAAATCACACTTGTAATCACTCTAGAGATAGTTGTGTTGTCGATATTAGACATTCATATAATACTGGCAATCATAATGCTTTGCTAGAAGCCACTTATGATCAATGAGTTTAGAACTCATTGCTAGTGTTATATGATCCTACAGGGTCACACACCTAAGCAAACTGGACATAGTATATGAGGTTGATCATTATAATGTAATGATCTGGTAAATGCATATTTGATATGCATTCAATATCGAGTTTCTGAGGCAGTGTCGATCGACACAACAAGTGTATCGATCGACACAGATCACGGATGACTTAATTAACTTCGGTTTAATCCTTGGTTAATTAGGTCGTGGTATAAGTCAACATATATAAGATATATGGTCGATTTTTACACAGATTCAACCCATATTCACAGCCACCAGAAAGAAACTAAAACCTCCTGAGAGATCTGATCTCTGACGGCACTAGCATCCCGTCCATTCCAGTTTGTGTGTGTGTGGATACCAGTAAAGGCGCAGCACTTGAGGCGCTTTAAGATCTCGATTATTTGTTCATCTTCCGCTGCTAATCTCCAGGTAATTTTGAGATCTCATGATTCAATATACATGAACCCTAGATCCTAGGCTTGGAATTTATACCTAGGGTTGCTAATATGATTAGGAACTGCTAGAAATTCCTACAGAGATCGAGATGGTATGTATGATTCTTGTGATGAGGATGAAGTCGGCCGAGAGGATGCTTTTATTCCGACTGAGGGTGATAAGGGACATATGTTGGTGATTCGCCGCTCTTGTTTGACTCTACTCCGACAGGGTGCTAAGTGGTTACGGACAAACATATTCCGCTCTACGTGTACTATTCGTGGTCGCTTTTGTACTTTTGTGATCAATTCGGGAAGCTGCCGCAATGTGATCTCAGAAGATGTTGTGGACAAGATCGGGCTAGCGAGAGAAGTCCATCCTGCTCCTTACATACTCGGCTGGTTGTGTGATGACGTGAACCTACGAATTACTCAAAGAGCATTAGTCCCATTTTCGATCAGCCCACACTACAAAGATCGTACGTACTGCGACATTTCTCCCAAGGACATCAGTCATCTTTTACTGGGACGACCATGGGAATTCGATAGGAAAATTATCCATGATGGATTCTAGAACACCTACAGTTTTATCTGGGAGACGCATAAGATCTTGATCACACCATCACCGGAGAACGCGCTTACAATACCACCTTCTCCATCAGCTAACGACCTTTATGAACGACATAGGCCACAATCACGAGTTGACTCTCTTATGTTCCTAAACTACTTTCGTGTCAGAATTTAAGTCTGAAGGTCGTCTTTTAGCTCTGCTTCGATCGATGGTTGATCGCATCCTTGCTACGGAACCATCAGCACAACTATCCACCTTCTTGGACGAATTCACTAATGTATTTACGATGGAGTTACCAGAGGGTTTACCCCCTTATGTGAGATTCAACACCAGATCGAGTTCACACCCGGAGAGACCCTTCCTAATGGACCGCATTATCAAATGAGTCATGCGAAACACGAAGAATTGCGCCGTCAGGTCAAACACTTGTTACACAAAGGACACATTCGCGAGAGCTTGAGTCCGTGCGATGTACCTGCCATGTTGATCCCTAAGAAAGATGGTGCATGGCGTATGTGCGTTGATAGCCGTGCAATCAACAAGAATACGGTATGATATCGGTTTCCAATCCAGCGTTTGTATGATCTTTTGGATCAGATCGGTGTGGCTAATATCTTCTCAAAAATCTATCTCAAAAGTGGTTATCATCAGATATGTATCAAGCCAGGAGACGAGTGGAAGACAGCCTTCAAGACAAGGGAAGGATTGTTTGAATGGTTGGTTATGCCATTTGGTTTATCTAACGCACCAAGTACCTTTATATGTGTCATGAATCAAGCGTTGAGACAGTTTATTGGATGCTTTGTAGTTGTCTACTTCGATGACATACTCATATTCAGCTCATCACTTGCGGAGCATCTCGAGCATATCCGACAGGTTCTCCTTGTGTTGCGAGCAGAGAAACTATATGCCTCCAAACACAAGTGCGACTTTGGCGTACACGAGGTACTGTTTATTGGGTACGTCATCTCTGATCAAGGTATTGCCGTCGATCAGTCCAAGGTAGAGGCTATATGTTTTTGGCCAACACCGTCGACAGTAATAGAGGTACGCAGTTTTCATGGTATGGCGTCATTTTACAGGCGCTTTGTCAGCCATTTTAGCTCAATCATGGCACCGATAACAAGTTTCATGCATGAAGGAAATTTTTTGTGGTCTGATGAGGCAGCTGCGGCTTATGAGATGGTCAAGAACAAGCTTACTTATGCGCTGATTCTTACACTCCCTGACTTTGCTGAAAAATTTGAGCTTCATTGTGACGCTTCCAAGTTGGGCATTGGAGCAATAATGAGTAACAAAGGGAGACATGTTGCTTATTATATCGAGAAATTGGCAGGGGCACGAGGACGCTGCGGCACATATGAGTTTTATGCGACTGTGAAAGCGATTAAACACTGGTGTCATTACCTTGTCCATCGCGAGTTTGTTCTCTTTACGGATCACGAAGCTTTGCGTCATCTGGACAGCGAAGAAAAGGTATCAGCAAGACACGCGGGTTGGATCTCTTATCTCCAGCAGTTTACATTCACGATTCGACATCAGTCCGGCAAATCCAATTGTGTTGCTGATGCTCTCAGCCATCTCCACTCTCTCATGTCGTTGATGCATGTCTCGGTGTTAGGATTTGAAGCTTTAGAAGATCTCTATCCGTCGGACGCTTACTTTTCACGTATCTTTGAGGATGCATAGGCGGGTCGATCAAAGGATTTCACCATTCAAGACAGCTTTTTGTTTTGGGGCCTCTGTTTGTGCATCCCGGTAAGTAGTCTGCACCTTCAGATTATCTCCGAGCTGCATAACAAAGGTTATGTCGGACGTGATAGAACTATTAAGCTGGTATCCGCATCTTATTTCTGGCCGACGATACGTCGCGATGTGTCTCGGTTTGTCGAGCATTGTCGTATTTGTCAACAAGGCAAGGGTAAGGCTTCAAACGCTGGCATGTATCTGAAGGAATGTTTAGTCGATCCTGATTCAATTCTCTGATTCAGATTAACCTAAACATGCTGATCTAGGTTCTCTTGAATAGAAACAATGATAGATCTCACCTTATACCTGTTTGCAGCGGAAAGAGATGGTATGTCAGAGATCAGGGAGCCACCGAGAGATAACTCCTCCAGAGGTTCACACACGCACACCAATCAGGAAGAAGGCTGCTAGGCCACTAGGGGAACTCGGCGCAGAGGGAGAGAGAGTTTTCGGCTAGGGTTTTTGGTTCTGAACTCGAGTTTTATTTATAAAACTTGTCCGGTTCCGTTTGGGCCATTTGGCCCAAACACCAATTAACTCGACGGCATTCGCGCACTGTGTCGATCGACACACCTTGTGTATCGATCGACACACAGTGGCTAAACCGTTTTATTCTCTCTAAGTATAGTAAATGCCTAGCACTTTTACCGTACTTCTGCTAAACCGTTCCTACACATTTTCCTGTTAGCTTAGGCGTGTGACCCATATGGGATCATATAATAAAGGCAATAAGTCCAAGACTTATAGATCATGAGCGGACTCTAGCAAGCCATCATGACCCCCAGTATTATATGACTTATGTCTGATCATTGACATACTCTTACTTTCTAGAGACAGTACCGAGATTACTGGACACAATTCCAACAATCTCCCACTTGTACTGGAATCTCTGTATTCATAATCCTTTTGTCACAATATCTCGATTAGTCATAAGGCAAGATTAGTGTCATCCTTATAAAGCCTAATCTTGTTCATTGGACTCTGATTCGATACTGACAATCCAAACGACTCGGGTCAGTCCGTTTGAGCATGGCCATGCATTTTCCAGTATTCAAATCTCCGATTGGCCTAGAGATATTCACTCCATTTATATTGGAGGGACAAATTCCGTCTTATTCCATCACTGTAAACTACTCATTTCATAATGTACCCAAACAAGGTCCTTATAACTATCGCAGAACGATAGCGTTAGACAATGATCAAAGTGCATCAGTCCATGTGCAGTCACATGCATGCGAACTCAGGTCTAAGGACTATACTCTATAGTCGTAGTGAGAATCTCTTATGACACAGATATAAATATCCTGAAGAGTTCTCATAATCGGGTCTTGTCCGGTCGTATGTTCCCAACATACACCTATGTATTGACTTTGATGCCGCGCATCTATGACACACTGAGACTTTGTCATAAGTCACATACCAATCCAGTCTCTCACGGTTGTTGGTGTTCCAATTTCAACAACCTTCGACTAGGGACAGGATGATATAATCCATCTATCAAATATAGGGTCTCATGATCAAGCTAAATGACTTTGATGACTCAAGATCAAGTCACTTACTTCGATGACCTATAAAATGGTTTATATCACTTTGGAACGATTATTTCATCACAGTTAAAATAATCTTGAAATAATAATTTCATTAAACATAAGAATGTTTTACAAGAACATATCAAATAACTAAATAAAAGCCCTCAAACTCCCACTCAAATTTAGATTACATGTCAATGTCTCTAATGCCTACAGCTTCAGTCAGAAACTCGAGCTTAGGCCTTGGGAGTGGCTTTGTCAACGGATCAGCGACGTTATCATCTGTTTGAACTCGGCTGATCTTGACTTCCTTTCTATTAATGATGTCACGTATCAAGTGAAATCTTCTTAGAACATGCTTGGATTTCTGGTGTGATCTTGGTTCCTTTGCCTGAGCAATAGCACCATTGTTATCACAAAACAGTGCCAGAGGCTCAGCCGCATCTGGTATCACACCTAGTTCAATAATGAACTTTCGTATCCAAACAGCTTCCTTCGCAGCTTCTGAGGCGGCGATATATTCAGCTTCTGTAGTGGAATCAGCAACGGTGTCTTGCTTGGAGCTTCTCCAACTGACTGCACCGCCATTCAGACAAAAGATATAACCGGACTGTGACCGGAAATCATCTTGGTCTGTCTGGAAACTTGCGTCCGTGAATCCACTGACTTTAAGCACATCACTTCCGCCGTACACCAAGAACTTATCCTTAGTATGTCTTAGATACTTCAAGATATTCTTTACGGCAATCCAATGGTTTTCACCTGGATTTGACTGGTATCTACTCGTCATGCTCAATGCATAAGCAACATCAGGACGAGTACAGATCATGGCATACATGACAGATCCTATTGCAGATGCATAAGGAATATTCTTCATGCGCTCAAGCTCAGCAGCCGTCGTAGGGCTCTGCTTCTTGCTTAGCGTTGTGCCATGTACCATTGGCGTGAAGCCCTTCTTGGAATCCTTCATGCTGAATCTTTGCAGGACTTTGTCAATGTATGAATCTTGACACAAGCCTATCAGCCTTCTAGATCTATCCCGGTAGATCCTGATTCCAAGAACGTATGCGGCTTCACCCATGTCTTTCATGGAAAAACAACTTCCAAGCCAGTCCTTTACGGACTTCAGCATTGGAATGTCGTTTCCGAGAAGCAGTATGTCATCGACATACAGAATAAGAAATACTATCTTGCTCCCACTAGTTTTCTTATACACGCATTGTTCTTCTTCGTTTCTGATGAAGTCAAATTGCTTGATCGCTTCATCAAAACGAAGATTCCAGCTCCTCGATGCTTGCTTCAATCCATAAATGGATTTATGAAGCTTGCATACTTTCCCAGCATTCTTTGGATCTATGTAACCGTCAGGTTGTGTCATATACACATCCTCTTCCAGAATACCATTCAGGAAGGCGGTTTTCACGTCCATCTGCCAAATTTCATAATCATGAAAAGCTGCAGTTGCTAGTAGAATCCGAATAGATTTCATCATAGCCACTGGTGAATAGGTTTCATCGTAATCCACACCGTGAACTTGTCTGAAACCTTTTGCCACCAACCTGGCTTTATAAATCTGGACATTTCCATCCACGTCAATCTTCTTCTTGAAGATCCATTTGCACTCGATGGCTTTTACACCAGCGGGTGAGTCAACCAACGAAAACACTTGGTTGACTGACATGGAGTCCATTTCGGAATCAGTGGCCTTGCGCCACTTAGAGGAATCTGGGCCCATCATGGCTTGATTGAAGTTCGATGGTTCATCACCATCAATGATCAGAAGATCATGACAGTCAGTCACGAGGAATCCTTGATATCTCTCGGGTTCGTGACGGATCCTCCCGGATCTTCGAACTTCAGGTACTACAGGTTCAAGCTCTACAATTTCTTGTAGGTCCTCCTGCTGCTCTTCCTCATTAGGTTGAGCAGTATCCTGTTCATCTTGAATTTCTTCAAGCAGTACCTTACTCCCACTGTCTTTCTTAGAGAGAAACTCCCTCTCAAGAAAGTTACAATCCCGGGCAACAAAGATCTTGTTCTCGGAACGTAGATAGAAGTAATAAGCCTTGGTTTCCCGTGGATAACCAATGAAGTAGCATTTGTCAGATTTTGGTGTAAGCTTATCTGAGATCAATCTCTTGACATAGGCTTCACAACCCCAAATTCTGAGATAAGACAGCACTGGAGCTTCTCCAGTCCATAATTCATATGGTGTCTTTGCTACTGCTTTCGATGGCGCTCTATTTAGAGTGAACACTGCTGTTAGCAGAGCATATCCCCAAAGGGATATTGGAAGGTCTGTGTGACTCATCATAGATCGAACCATATCCAATAAGGTCCGATTTCTCCTCTCAGACACACCATTCCATTGAGGTGTTCCGGGAGGAGTGAGTTGGGATACGATCCCACACTCTCTTAGATGATCACTGAATTCTTGGCTTAAGTATTCTCTGTTGGAATTGTGTCCAGTAATCTCGGTACTGTCTCTAGAAAGTAAGAGTATGTCAATGATCAGACATAAGTCATATAATACTGGGGGTCATGATGGCTTGCTAGAGTCCGCTCATGATCTATAAGTCTTGGACTTATTGCCTTTATTATATGATCCCATATGGGTCACACGCCTAAGCTAACAGGAAAATGTGTAGGAACGGTTTAGCAGAAGTACAGTAAAAGTGCTAGGCATTTACTGTACTTAGAGAGAATAAAAGGTTTAGCCACTGTGCATCGATCGATGCATAAGGTGCAACGATCGATGCAGTGCGTAAACACCGACGAGTTAATTGGTATTTGGGCCAAATGGCCCAAACGGAACAGGACGAGTTTTGTGTCATAAAACTCGAGTTTCAGACTGATTAACCCTAACACTTGAGCCGTAAACTCTCTCTCTCTGCGCCGAGTTCCCCTTGTGGTCTAGCAGCTGTTTCCTGTGAAAGCGTGTGTGAACCTTTGGAGGATTCATCCCTCGGTGCATCTATCTGATCTCTGACCTGTTCTATTCCTTCCGCTGCAACAAACAGGTATAAGGTGAGATCATCATTAGTTTCTATTCTGAGAAGAACCTAGATCGCATGTTTAGGTTGATATGAATCTGGAATTGAATCAGGATCAACTAAACGTTCCTTCAGTGGTATCAGAGCTATTGGTTCTGGTTTTTCTTGTTTAGAAGCTTGTTTAGGATTGTTTAAAAGAGGTGTTTTTGAATCAATCTACTGATAAGATTAAAACACTTAAGTAACAAGAATTGAATCCTAAACAAACTGTTTAAAAATCGCATGACCAAACTATATTGATTTGGTATGTGATCTAAACTGATTTTGCATCGACTGAGATCGCATTGCATCGATCGATGCAATGCAAGGATCGATCGTTGCAACCGCGAGAGATTGACCATGATCGCATGGATCGTTCAAACGATCGCATGGATCTCGCGAGAATCTCTCGGGCAAACCTGATAACCGTTCGTGCACGCGTGAGAGCATCGATCGATGCAGGATCGATGAACGATCGTTGCAGGATCGATGCTGAGAGCATCGATCGATGCGGTTAGGGTTTTGGTTCGGTTTAATTTAATTAAAATTGATTCGTTCTGGTTTAATAAACAGATTTTAATAATTTTATTAAATCTGGTTAAACCGGGATAAGAAATCCAATGTCGAAAGAAATATTGGATTTAGTGCCTAAACCAGGAATTTCTAATTTGATTTGGTTGGACCAAATAAATTGAGAAATTCCGGTTTAGTAAATAACCGGTTGACAATTGTGGTCATCGTAGTAATTAAAATTTGGTTAGACCAATTTTAATGAACCAGACCGGTTATGTCATTTAATTGGACAATTGGGTCATGTCTTGGACATGGACCAATTCTTGGGCCTCGGGCCAAGAAGTTAAAACAATTGGGCCAATTATTTGAGTCTTTCTTCAGATAAATTTAAAATTTATTTTATAAAATTATAAAGTCGATTTTAAATTAAAGTTTCCGAAATTTTGAAATTAGAAAGTTTCTTAAAATAGAAGTTTCTGGATTTGCGAGTTTTGGATTTCAAGAAATTTCTAAAGTTAGAAAGTTTCCGGTTTTAGAAAGTTTCCAATTTTAGAAAGTTTCTAAAAATAGTAGGTTTCCAAAAATAGAAAGTTTCCCGAAATAGTAATCTTCTATTTTGGGAATGAATTTTAATAAACCTACGAACCTCAAATAATATCAAGCGTTGGATGTCTTGTCCAGGCTATGTCAGCTGTCAAAGCCCATTCAATTGCATTCATGGCCTTACAGTGTGAGGATGTCTGTTTTTGCGTGGGTAAGACGGTTTGTGATTCATAAATGTCATTGGGAGTCCCAGACATTAATGATTACATGACTGTATAGTCTGGTTTTCTTGACTAGGCCATCGGAAGTCCCGGGCCTTGAGACATCAGAGTGGATTGGGCCTCGGGCCCAGATTCACAACCAAGAGTTATATCACGGATATAATTAGCCGACTTAGGGCTTACCGATATAAGCTAAGATTGGGTGACGGCCAGTGGCCCACTTTAATCTTAGTTATATGTGGATCTTGGAATCATTATATTCTATTGAGGGTAACTTATGTTATTGAATATAATGCGTGATTAATCATATTAAATTTTAATACGAGATTAGTCATTTTGAACATAATAACTAATAACCTTTTTATTTATATATTTCAGATATGACTACTACAAGCACACAAAACACATTCTCGATCCGGTCTGTTCTCGAGAAGGAGAAGCTGACTGGAACGAACTTCCTGACATGGTCAAGGAACTTGAGGCTGGTCCTCAAGCAGGAGAAGAAGGATTATGTCCTTCGAGATCCCCTCCCCGAGAGGCCTCTTGCCAATGCTGCCAGGACTCTGCACAATGCTTGGGAAAAGCATTCGTCAGATGAAAATGATGTCTATTGCCTGATGTTGGTGACAATGACTCCTGAGCTGCAAAAGCAGTTCGAAAGTGTATTGTCTCCCATCGAGATAATGGCAAGCCTGAAATCGCTTTTTCAGGAGCAGGCTAGGACCGAGAGGTTCCAGACAGTTAAGAACCTCTTGGACTGTAAGTTGGCTGCGAATGCGGCAGTGAGTCCTCATGTCTTGAAGATGCTGGGTTATCTCGATCATCTTCAGAAACTCGACTGCCCAATCAGCCAGGAACTTGCCTGCGACATCATTCTGCAGTCTTTACCTGCAAGCTATGATCAGTTCATTCTGAACTTTAACATGCATGGCTTGAGTAAGACACTACCTGAGCTTCACGGAATGCTCAAGACTGCAGAGCCCAACTTGAGGAAAACCGCCAAGGACCCCAATGTGCTTATGGTACAAAAGGGCAAGGGGTTTAAGAAGTCTTCTGCTAAGGATAAGGGAAAGGCCAAGGGTGTCCAAGTCGCGGACAAGGACACGCCAAAGCCCAAGCCCAAGTCCAAGGCTGGGCCTACTGACATGTGCAGGTTCTGCAAAGAACTGGGGCATTGGAGAAGAGATTGTAAGAAATTCCAGGAAGGTCTAAAGGAATTAAAGAAGAAGACTTTCGAGACTTCTTCATCAGGTATTTTTGTTATAGAAGTTAATACGACTACTTCTGATAATACCTCATGGGTTATGGATACTGGTTGTGGGGCTCATATTTGTACTAATATGCAGGCACTCAGCAACAGTAGAAGGCTGAAGCAAGGACAAGTGGAGCTACGAGTTGGGAATGGAGCGAAAGTTCCAGCGCTAGCTGTAGGCACTTACTTGTTGTCTTTACCTTCGGGATTGATTTTAGAACTCAATAATTGTTATTTTGTACCTGCTATAAGCAGAAATATTATTTCAATTTCTTTGTTGGATTTGGAAGGTTATGATTTTTCAGTTAAGAATAAATTATGTTCCTTCAATCGCAACAATTTGTTCTATGGTTCTGCCCCTCTTACGAATGGGCTTTACATACTCGATCAATCCGCGCCAATTTATAACATTAATACAAAACGGTTTAAACCTAATGAGGAAAACCGAACGTTTCTATGGCATTGTCGTTTAGGGCACATCAGCGAGAAACGCATCAAGAGGCTCCATTCGAATGGACTTCTTGGCTCATTTGACTTTGAGTCATGTGAGAAATGCGAATCCTGCATGATGGGCAAAATGACACGGGCCCCCTTTAATAAACCTAACGAGAGGGCCAGTGACTTATTGGGCCTGATACACACTGATGTGTGTGGCCCAATGTCCACAAATGCAAGAGGAAACTATCAGTACTTCATTACCTTCACTGATGATTTCAGTAGGTATGGATATGTTTATTTGATGAAACATAAGTCTGAATCTTTTGAGAAGTTCAGAGAATTCCAAAATGAAGTACAGAACCAACTTGGCAAAAGCATTAAGGCTCTTCGGTCCGACCGAGGAGGAGAATACTTAAGCCAAGAATTCAGTGATCATCTGAGAGAGTGTGGGATCGTATCCCAACTTACTCCTCCTGGAACACCTCAATGGAATGGTGTGTCTGAAAGGAGAAATCGGACCTTATTGGATATGGTTCGATCTATGATGAGTCACACAGACCTTCCAATATCCCTTTGGGGATATGCTCTGCTAACAGCAGTGTTCACTCTAAACAGAGCGCCATCAAAAGCAGTAGCAAAGACACCATATGAATTATGGACTGGAGAAGCTCCAGTGCTGTCTTATCTAAGAATTTGGGGTTGTGAAGCCTATGTTAAGAGATTAATCTCAGATAAGCTTACACCAAAATCTGATAAATGCTACTTCATTGGTTATCCACGGGAAACCAAGGCTTATTACTTCTATCTACGTTCCGAGAACAAGATCTTTGTTGCCCGGGATTGTAACTTTCTTGAGAGGGAGTTTCTCTCTAAGAAAGACAGTGGGAGTAAGGTACTGCTTGAAGAAATTCAAGATGAACAGGATACTGCTCAACCTAATGAGGAGGAGCAGCAGGAGGACCTACAAGAAATTGTAGAGCCTGAACCTGTAGTACCTGAAGTTCGAAGATCCGGGAGGATCCGTCACGAACCCGAGAGATATCAAGGATTCCTCGTGACTGACTGTCATGATCTTCTGATCATTGATGGTGATGAACCATCGAACTTCAATCAAGCCATGATGGGCCCAGATTCCTCTAAGTGGCGCAAGGCCACTGATTCCGAAATGGACTCCATGTCGGTCAACCAAGTGTTTTCGTTGGTTGACTTACCCGCTGGTGTAAAAGCCATCGAGTGCAAATGGATCTTCAAGAAGAAGATTGACGTGGATGGAAATGTCCAGATTTATAAAGCCAGGTTGGTGGCAAAAGGTTTCAGACAAGTTCACGGTGTGGATTACAATGAAACCTATTCACCAGTGGCTATGATGAAATCTATTCGGATTCTACTAGCAACTGCAGCTTTTCATGATTATTAAATTTGGCAGATGGACGTGAAAACCGCCTTCCTGAATGGTATTCTGGAAGAGGATGTGTATATGACGCAACCTGACGGTTACATAGATCCAAAGAATGCTGGGAAAGTATGCAAGCTTCATAAATCCATTTACGGATTGAAGCAAGCATCGAGGAGCTGGAATCTTCGTTTTGATGGAGCGATCAAGCAATTTGACTTCATCAGAAACGAAGAAGAACAATGCGTGTATAAGAAATCTAGTGGGAGCAAGAATGTATTTCTTATTCTGTATGTCGATGACATACTGCTTCTCGGAAACGACGTTCCAATGCTGAAGTCCGTGAAGGACTGGCTTGGAAGTTGTTTTTCCATGAAAGACATGGGTGAAGCCGCATACGTTCTTGGAATCAGGATCTACCGAGATAGATCTAGAAGGCTGATAGGCTTGTGTCAAGATTCATACATTGACAAAGTCCTACAAAGATTCAGCATGAAGGATTCCAAGAAGGGCTTCACGCCAATGGTACATGGCACAACGCTAAGCAAGAAGCAGAGCCCTACGACGGCTGCTGAGCTTGAGCGCATGAAGAATATTCCTTATGCATCTGCAATAGGATCTGTCATGTATGCCATGATCTGTACTCGTCCTGATGTTGCTTATGCATTGAGCATGACGAGTAGATACCAGTCAAATCCAGGTGAAAACCATTGGATTGCCGTAAAGAATATCTTGAAGTATCTAAGACATACTAAGGATAAGTTCTTAGTGTACGGTGGAAGTGATGTGCTTAAAGTCAGTGGATTCACGGACGCAAGTTTCCAGACAGACCAAGATGATTTCCGGTCACAGTCCGGTTATATCTTTTGTCTGAATGGCGGTGCAATCAGTTGGAGAAGCTCCAAGCAAGACACCGTTGCAGATTCCACCACAGAAGCTGAATATATCGCCGCCTCAGAAGCTGCGAAGGAAGCTGTTTGGATACGGAAGTTCATTATTGAACTAGGTGTGATACCAGATGCGGCTGAGCCTCTGGCACTATTTTGTGACAACAATGGTGCTATAGCTCAGGCAAAGGAACCAAGATCACACCAGAAATCCAAGCATGTTCTAAGAAGATATCACTTGATACGTGACATCATTAATAGAAAGGAAGTCAAGATCAGCCGAGTTCAGACAGATGATAACGTCGCTGATCCGTTGACGAAGCCACTCCCAAGGCCTAAGCTCGAGTTTCTGACTGAAGCTGTAGGCATTAGAGACATAGAAATGTAATCTAAATTTGAGTGGGAGTTTGAGGGCTTTTATTTAGTTATTTGATATGTTCTTGTAAAACATTCTTATGTTTAATGAAATTATTATTTCAAGATTATTTTAACTGTGATGAAATAATCGTTCCAAAGTGATATGAACCATTTTATAGGTCATCGAAGTAAATGACTTGATCTTGAGTCATCAAAGTCATTTAGCTTGATCATGAGACCCTATATTTGATAGATGTTTTATATCATCCCGTCCCTAGTCGAAGGTTGTTGAAATTGGAACACCAACAACCGTGTGAGACTGGATTGGTACGTGACTTATGACAAAGTCTCAGTGTGTCATAGATGCGCGGCATCAAAGTCAGTACATAGGTGTATGTTTGGGAACATACGACCGGACAAGACCCGCTTATAAGAACTCTTCAGGATATTTATATCTGTGTCATAAGAGATTCTTACTACGACTATAGAGTATAGTCCTTAGACCTGAGTTCGCATGCATGTGACTGCACATGGACTGATGCACTTTGATCATTGTCTAACGCTATCGTTCTGCGATAGTTATAAGGACCTTGTTTGGGCACATTATGAAATGAATAGTTTACAGTGATGGAACAAGACGGAATTTGTCCCTCCAATATAAATGGAGTGAATATCTCTAGGCCAATCGGAGATTTGAATACTGGAAAATGCATGGCCATGCTCAAACGGACTTTCCCGAGTCGTTTGGATTGTCAGTATCAAATCAGAGTCCGATGAACAAGATTAGGCTTTATAAGGATGACACCAATCTTGCCTTATGACTAATCGAGATATTGAGACAAAAGGATTATGAATACAGAGATTCCAGTACAAGTGGGAGATTGTTGGAATTGTGTCCAGTAATCTCGGTACTGTCTCTAGAAAGTAAGAGTATGTCAATGATCAGACATAAGTCATATAATACTGGGGGTCATGATGGCTTGCTAGAGTCCGCTCATGATCTATAAGTCTTGGACTTATTGCCTTTATTATATGATCCCATATGGGTCACACGCCTAAGCTAACAGGAAAATGTGTAGGAACGGTTTAGCAGAAGTACAGTAAAAGTGCTAGGCATTTACTGTACTTAGAGAGAATAAAAGGTTTAGCCACTGTGCATCGATCGATGCATAAGGTGCAACGATCGATGCAGTGCGTAAACACCGACGAGTTAATTGGTATTTGGGCCAAATGGCCCAAACGGAACAGGACGAGTTTTGTGTCATAAAACTCGAGTTTCAGACTGATTAACCCTAACACTTGAGCCGTAAACTCTCTCTCTCTGCGCCGAGTTCCCCTTGTGGTCTAGCAGCTGTTTCCTGTGAAAGCGTGTGTGAACCTTTGGAGGATTCATCCCTCGGTGCATCTATCTGATCTCTGACCTGTTCTATTCCTTCCGCTGCAACAAACAGGTATAAGGTGAGATCATCATTAGTTTCTATTCTGAGAAGAACCTAGATCGCATGTTTAGGTTGATATGAATCTGGAATTGAATCAGGATCAACTAAACGTTCCTTCATTCTCCTCCTCGGTCGGACCGAAGAGCCTTAATGCTTTTACCAAGTTGGTTCTGTACTTCATTTTGGAATTCTCTGAACTTCTCAAAAGATTCAGACTTATGTTTCATTAAATAAACATATCCATACCTACTGAAATCATCAGTGAAGGTAATGAAGTACTGATAGTTTCCTCTTGCATTTGTGGACATTGGGCCACACACGTCAGTGTGTATCAGGCCCAATAAGTCACTGGCCCTCTCGTTAGGTTTATTAAAGGGGGCCCGTGTCATTTTGCCCATCAGGCAGGATTCGCATTTCTCACATGACTCAAAGTCAAATGAGCCAAGAAGTCCATTCGAATGGAGCCTCTTGATGCGTTTCTCGCTGATGTGCCCTAAACGACAATGCCATAGAAACGTTCGGTTCTCCTCATTAGGTTTGAACCGTTTGGTATTAATGTTATAAACTGGCGCGGATTGATCGAGTATGTAAAGCCCATTCGTAAGAGGGGCAGAACCATAGAACAAATTGTTGCGATTGAAGGAACATAATTTATTCTTAACTGAAAAATCATAACCTTCCAAATCCAACAAAGAAATTGAAATAATATTCCTGCTTATAGCAGGTACAAAATAACAATTATTGAGTTCTAAAATCAATCCCGAAGGTAAAGACAACAAGTATGTGCCTACAGCTAGTGCTGGAACTTTCGCTCCATTCCCAACTCGTAGCTCCACTTGTCCTTGCTTCAGCCTTCTACTGTTGCTGAGTGCCTGCATATTAGTACAAATATGAGCCCCACAACCAGTATCCATAACCCATGAGGTATTATCAGAAGTAGTTGTATTAACTTCTATAACAAAAATACCTGTCGAAGAAGTCTCGAGAGTCTTCTTCTTCAATTTCTTTAGACCTTCTTGGAATTTCTTACATTCTCTCCTCCAATGCCCTGGTTCTTTACAGAACCTGCATATGTCAGTTGGCCCAGCCTTGGACTTGGGCTTGGGCTTTGGCGTGTCCTTGTCCGCGACTTGGACAGCCTTGGCCTTTCCCTTATCCTTAGCAGAGGATTTCTTAAACCCCTTGCCCTTTTGCACCATAAGCACATTGGGGTCCTTGGCGGTTTTCCTCAAGTTGGGCTCTGCAGTCTTGAGCATTCCGTGAAGCTCAGGCAATGTCTTACTCAAGCCATGCATGTTAAAGTTCAGAATGAACTGATCATAGCTTGCAGGTAATGACTGCAGAATGATGTCGCAGGCAAGTTCCTGGCTGATTGGGCAGTCGAGTTTCTGAAGATGATCGAGATAACCCATCATCTTCAAGACATGAGGACTCCCTGCCGCATTCGCAGCCAACTTGCAGTCCAAGAGGTTCTTAACTGTTTGAAACCTCTCAGTCCTAGCCTGCTCCTGAAATAGCGATTTCAGGCTTGCCATTATCTCAATTGGTGACAACACACTCTCGAACTGCATTTGCAGCTCACCAGTCATTGTCGCCAACATAAGGCAATACACATCATTTTCATCTGACGAATGCTTTTCCCAAGCATTATGCAGAGTCCTGGCGGCATTGTTAGCAGGCCTCTCGGGGAGAGGATCACGAAGGACATAATCCTTCTTCTCCTGCTTGAGGACCAGCCTCAAGTTCCTTGACCATGTCAGGAAGTTCGTTCCAGTCAGCTTCTCCTTCTCGAGAACAGACCGGATTGAGAATGTGTTTTGTGTGCTTGTAGTAGTCATAGCTGAAATATATAGATAAAAAGGTTATTAGTTAAAATGTTCAATATGATTAATCTCGTATTAAATTTAATATGATTAATCATGCATTATATTCAATAACATAAGTTACCCTCAATAGAATATAATGATTCCAAGATCCACATATAACTAAGATCAAAGTGGGCCACTGGCCATCACCCAACCTTAGCTTATATCGGTAAGCCCTATATCGGCTAATTATATCCGTGATATAACTCTTGGTTGTGAATCTGGGCCCGAGGCCCAATCCACTCTGATGTCTCAAGGCCCGGGACTCCCGATGGCCTAGTCAAGAAAACCAGACTATACAGTCATGTAATCATTAATGTCTGGGACTCCCAATGACATTTATGAATCACAAACCGTCTTATCCACGCAAAAGCAGACACCCTCACACTGTAAGGCCATGAATACAATTGAATGGGCTTCAACAGCTGACATAGCCTGGACAAGACATCCAACGCTTGATATTATTTGAGGTTCGTAGGTTTATTTTAAAATCTCATTCCCAAAATAGAAGATTACTATTTCGGGAAACTTTCCATTTTAGAAAACCTACTATTTTTGGAAACTTTCTAAAATAGGAAACTTTCTAAAACCGGAAACTTTCTAACTTTAGAAATTTCTTAAAATCCGAATCATGCAAATCTAGAAATTTCTATAAATTAAGAAACTTTCTAATTTCAAAATATCGGAAACTTTAATTTAAAATCGATTTACAATCTTTATAAAATAAATTTTAAATTAAATCTGAAGAAAGACTCAAATAATTGGCCCAATCGTTTTAACTTCTTGGCCCGAGGCCGAAGAATTGGTCTATGTCCGAGACATAACCCGATCGTCCAATTAGATGACATAACCGGTCTGGTTCATTAAAATTGGTCTAACCAAAATTAATTACTACGACGACCACAATTGTCAACCGGTTATTTACTAAACCGGATTTTCTCAATTTATTTGGTCCAACCAAATCAAATTAGAAAATCCTGGTTTAGGCACTAAATCCAATAATTCTTTCGACATTGGATTTCTTGTCCCGGTTTAACCAGACTTAATAAAATTATTAAATCTGTTTATTAAACCAGGACGAATTAATTTTAATCAAAATATTAAACCGAGCCTTAAACCAACCATGTCGATCGATGAACCAACCGTGTCGATCGATCCATCAACCGCATCGGTCGATGCTCTTAGCATCGATCCTGCATCGATCGTGCATCGATCCTGTATCGATCGATGCTCTCACGTATGCACGGAACCGAGCCAAAACCCTAACCGTGTCGATCGATGCACCAACCGCATCGGTCGATGCACCAACATCGAACCTGCATCGATCCTGCATCGATCGATGCTTTCACGCGTTAACAGGGTTAGCCGATAGACTGTATCGACCGATCCATGCGATCGTATCGATCGATCCATGCGATCGCAGTCGATACTGACTTTTGAAAATCGCATTCTACCAAATCAATATAGCTTGGTTTCTGCGATTTTAAGTGTGTTTAGGTTTCAATTCCTTGTTGCTTAAGTGATTTCTCTTATCAGTAGTTGATTCAAAACACTTTTAAACAAGAAAAACAATCCTAAACTTGAATCTAAACAAGAAAAACCAGAACCAATAGCTCTGATACCACTGAAGGAATGTTTAGTCGATCCTGATTCAATTCTCTGATTCAGATTAACCTAAACATGCTGATCTAGGTTCTCTTGAATAGAAACAATGATAGATCTCACCTTATACCTGTTTGCAGCGGAAAGAGATGGTATGTCAGAGATCAGAGAGCCACCGAGAGATAACTCCTCCAGAGGTTCACACACGCACACCAATCAGGAAGAAGGCTGCTAGGCCACTAGGGGAACTCGGCGCAGAGGGAGAGAGAGTTTTCGGCTAGGGTTTTTGGTTCTGAACTCGAGTTTTATTTATAAAACTTGTCCGGTTCCGTTTGGGCCATTTGGCCCAAACACCAATTAACTCGACGGCATTCGCGCACTGTGTCGATCGACACACCTTGTGTATCGATCGACACACAGTGGCTAAACCGTTTTATTCTCTCTAAGTACAGTAAATGCCTAGCACTTTTACCGTACTTCTGCTAAACCGTTCCTACACATTTTCCTGTTAGCTTAGGCGTGTGACCCATATGGGATCATATAATAAAGGCAATAAGTCCAAGACTTATAGATCATAAGCGGACTCTAGCAAGCCATCATGACCCCCAGTATTATATGACTTATGTCTGATCATTGACATACTCTTACTTTCTAGAGACAGTACCGAGATTACTGGACACAATTCCAACAGTATCTTCCGCAGCCTGTTCCGACTCAACCATGGACTGATATTAGTATGGATTTCGTTCTTGGACTTCCCCGAACTCAATGTGGACATGATTCTATATTTGTGGTGGGTCGATCAAAGGATTTCACCATTCAAGACGGCTTTTGTTTGGGGCCTCTGTTTGTGCATCCCGGTTAGTAGTATGCACCTTCAGATTATCTCTGAGCTGCATAACGAAGGTCATGTCGGACGTGACAGAACTATTAAGCTGGTCTCCGCCTCTTATTTCTGGCCGATGATACGTTGCAATGTGTCTCGGTTTGTCGAGCGTTGTCGTATTTTTCAACAGAGCAAGGGTAAGGCTTCAAACGCTGGCATGTACCTTCCGCTGCCTGTTCCGACTCAACCATGGACTGAAATTAGGATGGATTTCGTTCTTGGACTTCCTCGAACTCAATGTGGACATGATTCTATATTTGTGGTGGTGGATCCTTTCTCCAAAATGGCTCACTTCATAGCTTGTAAGAAGACGACGGATGCGGTTAGTGTTGCAATACTGTTTTTCAGAGAAGTGTATCGCTTACATGACCTACCATCTTCGGTCGTGTTAGATCGCAATACGCGTTTTCTCAGCCATTTTTGGCGTTCTTTATGGAAGTTATTAGGTACTACATTGGAAATGAGCTCAGCCTATCATCCTCAATCGGATGGACAAACGGAGGTAACCAACAGGTCATTGGGGAACTTATTGTGTTGTTTAGTCGGAGACAATATCAAATCATGGGATGCTAAGATATGTCAATCCGAGTTCGCACACAATCATGAACTAAACCGGAGCTTGGGTTATTGTCCGTTTCATGTGGTATATGGCATTGTACCGCGTTGTCCAGTTGATTTGTCAACCGCACCAGACTTGACTTGTCATCATGGGGAGGCAGTGGACTTTGTCGCCGAACTTCAAAGCATCCACGAACGAGCTAAGTAAAATTTGGAAGCTTCGGTGGCCAAATACAAACTAGCCGCGGATGTTAAGCGCCGCGAGTTACTATTCGTCCCAGGTGACTTGGTATGGGTATATCTCACTAAAGAACGGTTGCCATTGCGAGATTACAACAAGTTGAAGATGAAGAAGATCGGGCTGGTGGAGGTTGTCGAGCGCATTAATCGTAATGTGTATCGGGTTAGTTTACTAGACAATATTCGAAATTCGGATGTATTCAATGTGAATCATTTGACACGTTTTGTTGGTGACAATGACGTACCGGATTCGTGGGCAAATCTTTTGTCACCCAGAGATTAGGTCTTTGGTGTTAAAGATAGATTTGATTTGAAGTTAATAAAATATCAGAGCTTTGATGAGCTAAAGAGGAGGACTCTTGTTTCCATCTTTACATGAAGAGAGTATCTTCATCGCCAAGATTCTATTTTCAATTTGATTATTCCGTTCCAAACGATTTCTTCTTTCTCAAGCTTCCGCTTCTCTATCATTATGGCACAACTAAAACAATTAAAAATTGAAGCAGAAATTAGCCAAAGAAAATTACAAACCTTCACCATACTCCATATTCTCAAATGTAGCATAAGCTACCTCGGGAATCCCACAAGTAGCCTACACAATGAATGGAAGAAAAAGAAACATATTTGATGTCAACAAAACGGCTTACCGTTTTCATTACACAAAAAAAGAGTAGACTCACACATTAACATCGTCACGACCTCAGAGTTTTTTAGAAAGGGTAAAGTGGAAAGGAGAAATAGAGGAAATATAGTGAAATTGCAAGCCCAAATCGTCGAAGAAAGAGACTTTTTCTTACAGACATGTCCAGAGATAGACAACATCCATGGAGAGGAGGCTGAAGATTTGAGGGAGAGGAGGCTGAGGGTGGGGATGAAGATTTTTTTTTAATTGAAACCAATTCTGTTTTCTTTTTATTTTTTCTTTTATTTTGTTTTATTTAATATTATTTTAAATTAGTAAAGCAAAATTTATAAATATTTTTAGGGTTAAATTCAGGGTTTTTAATAAATTAAATACTAATTGGACAATATTATATTTAAAATGTATAAAGGGACAATAATTCATTTATTATATCTTTTTCAGGCAAATTTTATTTTTTTGTATTTTTAGTATATTAACCCATATCTAAGTTTCATTTGGGTAAAACTTTCCAAATTAATATTTCAGATTTAAAATTCCTCAAGTCAACTTTATTTAACTGATCAAGTCCTCCGTCTACAGTGTCGTTAAAATTTTAAAATTAAACATTAATTAAAACGATGACGTTTCAATAGAGTGGAAAAAGAGCATGTGTCGGTTTGGGGTACGGTCAGTTCACCGGGAGGATCGCCCTCCCAAGTGGTTTTATTTTCCTCAGTCTTGAAAATTCTCAAATTAAAATCTAGTGTTCTTACTCTTTGAAGTACGATTTCTCAGGTAATAAATCGACTTCTTCTTTCCTTCTTGTTCGATTTGATTAGGGTTCACGACAAATTTCAAAACCACAGTTTCTTGCTCTTCTTTTTCAATTTGGGTTTTCTCAAGTGTTGATTCTTATATTTCGTTCTGTGAAGCGACTAATTGCGGTTGTGTCAAACGAATTTACGATGGAGTTAGGTCAAGTATTACCCAAGAAGTTTCAATGTGGATCACCAACAATTGTGTTGACATGTAAAACTAAAGAGAATCCATGCAGAATATTCTATCGTTGTGAAGAAATTTACGGACCAAATCATGTGTTCAAATGGGTCGACGAAGCATTGCTGGAAGAATATGAGGTTTTGGCGAGTAAGCAATCGGTGATAGAGAAAGATTTGATCGAGTTGAAGCAAGAGATGAAGCAAGAAATACTAGATATGAGGAAAGAATAAGTGAGCTAATTGCGGTTATTAAGTATTAGAGTTAAGTTTTAGGATATGATTAAGCAATTCTTTTTTTAGATGTTGTGTTTTGGATTGATGTAGTCAGGTAAATTTTGTTTTAGACTGATGGTTTGTGTACTTTGATAATGAAATAAAGTGTTTTTAGGTTCAAAATGAAGCATTACTAAGCCAAAAAAAGGAAGAACACAATCCTTACACAACCGAAAGCAACATCCTAGCCAAAATGGAGCAACATCACAATCACAAATGTAATAGAACCAAAAATAAATCTACACCACCATCCCAACCGTAACTACACATCATACATATCCAAAAAGCTACATCGCAATCTCAAAGTATCCAAACAAAATAAAGCTACATATGAAATCGTTCATCTTAGTGTCTTCTGTTTCTTTGAAGGCCTTCTTTGTAACGCCCCTTTCCCGTCCTCCGCTGACCGTCGAGCTGACCGGTCAACAATCAAACAAGAACATGACCGATCGAACCCGAGCAAGCCGAACAGGAAAAGTTCGTCACAGGACGAAGCCAGAGACAGATCGGTTTGAGACGAAGGCTCGCACCAACCCATCCTTGACTCCGCTATCCTCGCTTTCATAGTACAAGTCGGCCGTCCTGCACTACTTCTGCGAGTTGTGTCGGTTCGGACAAAACACAATATCAGGAAAGCATGTTCATATCTGAGTAAATCAAACGTTCAGTACAACGTTTAATCGTCAAGTTTACAAATCGTTTTCAACAATAAATAATCAACACGCAAGTTGATATATCATGGTTTTTACTAGTTTTAGGCCATGATATAGATGTGTTTTAGTGTCTTTTGTCTTTGTTTAGAGTCTTTTACAGGTATAATCAGGTTGGGAGCTAAATTGGAGATTATGGAGCATTTTGGAGATTTTTGGAGTGATTGGCCGAGAGATAGAGTTCACTGTCCGAAACAGAGAAAGGTGTCGATCGTTGCACTCTAGCAACGATCGTTGCACCAGCGAGATGGGCCAAAAGCTCGGCGGTTTAGAAGAATCAAGATATTGCACTTTGATCCAGAAGTTCCTGATATTTACAAAGAAGCCCCTGGCCGAGATTATGCCTATATAATAGAGTTTTTAGAGTTTTTATTAGATACACTTTCATAATTAAGAGCAGAGGATTTTTAGAGCTTTTGGGGCAGATCTGAACCTAATTCATCATCTGTATTTGGAGAAGATTTCGAACCCCTTTTACTCTTATTCTTTTATGCAATTTACTTATCATATGATCATGTTTTCATTATCTATGTCTGAGTAGATTCCTAGTTAGACTTAGGGTTTCTCACATAGGATTTCATGACTTGCTAGACTTGATTAATTTCAGTTAAGGATTCAAACTATATCTGTTCTTCAATTTAATTGTGCTTAAAGCTAGTTCTAACCTGATCAATTAGAATCTAGATCTTAGGTTGCTAAATACGTCACGGAAGTGGGGTTTAGGAATCTGAACTAATTAAATTGGGCAATTAAACTTTGCGCAAACGAAAGTTTGGTTTAGGATAATTGTGAACATATCAAACTTGGGATTAATGCTAGTTTAATCTGTTAGTTCTCGCAAACGGAAGTTTGGTTTGCTGCACTTAGACTTAGAGAATTATCGCAAAGGAATTTGGTTAATTCTATATCTGTGTTTTGAGTTCTAGAATTGTGCTTAATTAGATCTTTGCTGAATGAACTGTCTGCTAGTCTGATTTCCTGAGAATACCCTAGGTTTGACGCTTTTAATTACTTGCTTTCACAACCAATAATCTCTGCTACTGATTTACTTTCTTGCACTATTTTCAATACAATCACATTGCTTATTTCTAGTATTCATTCCCTACGGTTTGATTCTCTTGAGACCAAGTGTCCCTGTGGATTCGATAACCCTATATACTACTTTGACATTGCTGTACACTTGCAGTTTAGTATAGGGATTAATTCTTGACCTATCAAGTTTTTGGCGCCGTTGCCGGGGACTCTTAGAGTCTTCGATAGGACCGAACTTAGGGTTTTACTAGAAATTTTTCGTTTTTCGTTTTTGTTTTTCGTTTTTTTTATTTATTTATTTTGCTAACTTTTTCTCTGTTTCTCTCTGTCGCAGGTACGAATTTCGCCTTGCATCGATCGTTGCACCCTTGCATCGATCGTTGCTAAGCGATTTGAGATTGAATCGATCGTTGCACTGATAGCATCGATCGTTGCTAAGCGATTACAGACAGTTTATGCCAACGCAGAACACTCGAAGTAATCCGAACTCGAGCTTAGTTAATCTCAACCTAGAGGAACTTGGACGTCTAGAGAGGACTATTAGAAGAGAAAAGAGAGAGAGAATGGTTCGAGAACGTCTGATCTTGATACCAGATGCTGAAGGTACCCTGAGGGACCAAGATAACAACCCGTACAATGCTGCTGGGCATCGGGTTGATGCTGAGGGAAATGTAATCCCTGACCCCCCTGAACCCGAGCAACAACCGCAAGATCAAGCTCAAGGTAGAGAGATGGTAGTTCATGAGAGGACACTAGCTGATTACAATAGACCTGATGAGTTTCATGCAAACCAAGCAGCTCTAGTGCTTCCTGCTTTCGAAAGGAATGATTTTGAGGTAAAAACTATCTACTACCAACTGATGAGGCAGATTGCTTTTCATGGTCTTCAATCAGAGCAGCCTATGGATCACATTGACAAGTTTGAGGACATAGTCACTGGCATGAAGTATGAAGGAGTATGCCCGGACTATCTGTTCCTTAAGCTATTTCCGCACAGTCTTGCTGGAGACGCTAGTGCATGGCTGAGACAACTGGCACCTGGTCAGTATACTACTTGGGCAGCCTTAAAGAGTGAGTTCCTGCGCCACTTCTACGATGCTGCGCGCTCAGATCAGTCCAGACAGGACATACTCACTTTTTCCCAAGGAGCTGTGGAGCCTTTGACAACCGCATGGATGAGATTTAAGAAATATCAGCGTGATTGTCCACACCATGGATTCACAGAAGTACAGCTGATAGGTATTTTCTTCAGAGGAATAGATCTCCCTTATCAGACTGCGCTAGATAATTCCAGTGATGCAAATTTCAGCACCAGAACTCCTACACAAGCTAAACGGTTGATAGAGAACCTGATTGGCAGCAATAGTTGCAAAACAATGGATGAAAGGAGGAAGAGATCTGGTGGAACTGTAGAGAATTCTGATATAGCTAATATTAGATCCAGATTGGACACAGTTTACAATCTCCTGACAAATAAGAAAGCTGTCCACTTTGCCCAAGATGTGGAGGTGATTCAGACTGAGGAGGACACTCAGGAAGAAGAAGTGAATTTCATAGGAGGTTCCGGTTTCCAAGGTAATAGATTTAACAATCAACAGGGGAACAGATTCTCAAATGGAGGACAGAATGGAGGTTTTCAGAAGACCTATGGACAGGGTAATCAGAGAACCTATGGATCTACATCTTATCAGACTCCTCCTGCACCTACAGCACATGAGAGCAAAATGGAGGCTATGATGGAACAACTGATGGAAAGTCAAACCAAGCTTTCTGTAGACAACAACAAGAAGCTGGACGCTGTCTATCAGGACCTCAATGGGAAGTTTGAGACATTGAGCACTCACATGAAGCAGTTGGACACTCAGGTGAATCAGATGTCCAGCTCACTGAAAGGAAAAGGAGTTGCAGACACTCATATTAAGGCCTGTTCTGTACTGATTAATGATGGATCTTATCTAGGGGAGAAATTTGAGCTAAGTACAGCTGAGTTGGTGACTGAGGCAGAATTTTCGGATTTCTGTGAAAAACTCTCGGGTGGAAGTTGTGATGATCGCGATGCAACGATCGATACACATCTGGCATCGATCGATGCAGGTCGTGAACAAGCAGAGAATCCGTGGGATGAAAATGAGATTGATGCAGAACTAGCCCGCCTATTCCCTGATACATCTGAAATCACTCCAGAAGATGTTTATGCACGAGCTATTTGGCACAGTCCCAAGGTGTCTGAAGTGATTAAACAAGAGATTGAAGAGCTGAAAAGGCTAGAAAAGAGTGGTGAAGACTTGGAAGAAATTCCATCATCTGATGATCCACCTTATCATCCATGTGTTCAGAAATATTTGAACAAGATGTTGCCTTTAGATGAAGAGCTGAGAGAATGGGTGATAGTAGTTCCTCAGCATATTAGTGATGTTCTGTTAACTAAGGTCCCAAAGAAACTGCCTGATCCTGGAGTCTTTGTACTTGATTGTTCTATCTTTGAGGATAGTTTTAGGCGTTCTCTGTGTGATTTAGGAGCTGCTGGGAGCATAATGCCTTACTCTGTGGCAGAGAAGCTGGGTATATTGGATTTTGCTCCTACTAGGACACGTCTTATCCTAGCTGATCAGTCCATGCGAGTTCCTGAAGGGCTCCTTATGGATATTCCGGTAAGAGTTGGAAACTACTTAGTTCCAACGGACTTCCTTGTGCTGAAATATGCCTGCGATCCGGATGAAGCTTTATTGCTTGGGAGACCATTCTTGGCTACAGCAGGAGCTGTGATTGATGTTAGACAGAGTCTAATAGACCTCCACCTGGGAGATGAGACGCTGCGATATGAGATGGAGAAGCTGCGGAAGCCACTGATAGATGGACAGACTTTCAAGATCTTGGAAGCAGATGATGAGCAGCTGAATGAGACTGTGATAATAGATCCTGGAGCGCATTTTACTCCATTTTTTCTTGGACTGAAGCATTCTGCAACAGCCTATTCTCCGCCATGGATGAGGAGACTTGAACAGAGACAGAAAAAGTCTCTGTCAGGATCTTCCGGAGCCTGAAAGATCTTGCGCGTCCGGTCAAGCTATTGACCTTAAACAAGCGCTGGGTGGGAGGCAACCCACCATTAGGTACTGGTGTTTTTCTTTTTAATTTTTGGTGTTTTTGTTAGGATTTTACGTTTGTTTTTGTTTCTGGTGCAGTCATGTTTGCAGGTCTCGGATTAAATCGCAGTGCAGCGATCGATGCATTTCTGCATCGATCGTCACAACACGAAATGAATCGCATTGCAGCGATCGTTGCGGTCCTGAGCAACGATCGACCATACACGAAAATCGCCAAGTAACGGTCGATGCATCTAATGCACCGATCGATGCTGTGCGACAGAGGTAACCCGACAGACATGATTTCACCTTTTCAATTTATTTTATTTTCTTTTTACCGATCCTTCGCTGGACACTACTGGGGACAGTGTGTCTTAAGTGTGGGGGAGGTGCTACTGACGTTTATCTTTCTGTTTTCTTAAGAGTCAGTCCGTTTTTCAAAATTTTTTGTTTTATTGAGTCAAAATTGTTTAAGTAAGAAACTATGATTTTCTGAGGAGATTTACAAGACTTGCAGGAACTTAAGTAACCATTGGGATGAAGTTGCAGGATCTATCTCTGACTATTAGAAAACCCCATCACAGATCAACCTACTGGGAACACCCACATCACTTCAGGTATCAGAGGATCTTTTACTGACTTCACCCCTAATACTGACTTAGATTTTCTCACCTAAGGGCTTGGTATACTTTATGTCGGATTCCCTGTTAGTTCTGACACAGCCTGTAAACCTGTCCTATTTAGTCCCCTTCTCCCCTTCTATAAAGTAAAAAAATAATAAAAATAAACTGAGGATGAGTTAGTAACTCCGAAGTGGTCATGAGAATGGTAGCAAACACTATTTTCTCTCATGTGATCCATGGAATGTGTCCAAAGTACACCCCATAACGGGAAGAACACTGATAAAAAAAATAAAATGATACCCAGTGGGGAAAAATCAGTTGTTAAAGAAGGGAAAGAGAAGAAAGGGACTAGAGAAAGATAGTATGGTGGTCTAGAGCTGATTAGGTAAGAATCCATGTGCCTTTAGATCGATACTCCTTAGGTGAGACCGCACTTAAATACTTGCAGAAGTCAGTAGGGAGAATTTGAATGCTTGAATGTGATTGTGGAGTTTACCTAGGACAGTTGCTAAGTGTGGGGGAAGTACATGTTGGTCTTGATATCCTGTGATTGATTCTTTCAGTGGTTTACTAAGGGGAATCTGAGTATTGTAGCTTCTAAGATGAAATGAGTTTCTGAAGAGTTTTCAAACCTCTTCACCATGTTTTAGTTCTATGTTTTGCTTGAGGGCAAGCAAAGGCTAAGTGTGGGGGAGTTGATATATCATGGTTTTTACTAGTTTTAGGCCATGATATAGATGTGTTTTAGTGTCTTTTGTCTTTGTTTAGAGTCTTTTACAGGTATAATCAGGTTGGGAGCTAAATTGGAGATTATGGAGCATTTTGGAGATTTTTGGAGTGATTGGCCGAGAGATAGAGTTCACTGTCCGAAACAGAGAAAGGTGTCGATCGTTGCACTCTAGCAACGATCGTTGCACCAGCGAGATGGGCCAAAAGCTCGGCGGTTTAGAAGAATCAAGATATTGCACTTTGATCCAGAAGTTCCTGATATTTACAAAGAAGCCCCTGGCCGAGATTATGCCTATATAATAGAGTTTTTAGAGTTTTTATTAGATACACTTTCATAATTAAGAGCAGAGGATTTTTAGAGCTTTTGGGGCAGATCTGAACCTAATTCATCATCTGTATTTGGAGAAGATTTCGAACCCCTTTTACTCTTATTCTTTTATGCAATTAACTTATCATATGATCATGTTTTCATTATCTATGTCTGAGTAGATTCCTAGTTAGACTTAGGGTTTCTCACATAGGATTTCATGACTTGCTAGACTTGATTAATTTCAGTTAAGGATTCAAACTATATCTGTTCTTCAATTTAATTGTGCTTAAAGCTAGTTCTAACCTGATCAATTAGAATCTAGATCTTAGGTTGCTAAATACGTCACGGAAGTGGGGTTTAGGAATCTGAACTAATTAAATTGGGCAATTAAACTTTGCGCAAACGAAAGTTTGGTTTAGGATAATTGTGAACATATCAAACTTGGGATTAATGCTAGTTTAATCTGTTAGTTCTCGCAAACGGAAGTTTGGTTTGCTGCACTTAGACTTAGAGAATTATCGCAAAGGAATTTGGTTAATTCTATATCTGTGTTTTGAGTTCTAGAATTGTGCTTAATTAGATCCTTGCTGAATGAACTGTCTGCTAGTCTGATTTCCTGAGAATACCCTAGGTTTGACGCTTTTAATTACTTGCTTTCACAACCAATAATCTCTGCTACTGATTTACTTTCTTGCACTATTTTCAATACAATCACATTGCTTATTTCTAGTATTCATTCCCTACGGTTTGATTCTCTTGAGACCAAGTGTCCCTGTGGATTCGATAACCCTATATACTACTTTGACATTGCTGTACACTTGCAGTTTAGTATAGGGATTAATTCTTGACCTATCACAAGTCAATACAAAAGTGGTGCCAAGCCGAACCGAGAGGAAAACCCCCAAAACCATCGAATCAAAACCTCCCACAAGCAATCCCGAAACTACACCGAGGACCTCCCGCGTCCGTCGCTGCTTAACCTGAAAACACAAAAAGAGTCTAATGAGCGATCTAAGATCACCCAGTGAATCGGCTCCCCACTAAGGCTTCTAATCTATCTATCAACTATAGATTCCCGCCCGAAACCCCAAAATAACAATCAAGCATAACAAAACAGCCGATCACGCACTACCACGTCGTGTCGAGCCCACACACAATCAATTGCCAAAAGGAAGAGAAGGCGATTAGAGGAAATCGGGAGCACTGTGGCACATGTTCCCAATTGAGACTCGATCTATCTACCGCGCAACACCAACTACACCAAAACACAACGCTGGGCCCCTACAATCTTGGTACACACCTACAGACGTCACTCCATAGGTTAACGCCATAATCGGAATCACCATGATCCGATTAGGCAACTACCCGAGGATCCATTCGGGTCGGAAGTACCAGAACGTAATCGAATACCTAGACTTGCGGGATCTAACGCACCCTAGAGTCCTAGTACAGAAATGTAAGCACACAGACTCGCTTGGACTCTAGCAATCAATATCAATCAATAACCACATTCAACTAAACCACGCATCCCGCAAGTCTACTCACACACACCACCGCTCTGACTCGGTACCGTACCGAGTCAGCACCACAACTTAACCGGTCCTGCGACCAAGTTAAGTCACAACACGGATCGCTCGGCCCAACACCGAGACGATCTAAAGTCCTGCACAAAAGGTTAACCACAACCACAAAACAACACAATCACGCAAACAACACACAATCAACACACAACAGGCCTATTAGGGTTGCTAACGTCTTTTAATTAATTTACGCCCGCTACTTTGGATTAGCCGCTTGCTAACCCGTAGACGGTTCACCAATCTCACACTTCTCAATTCTTAATATTTCCTAAGTATCTTTTATCAATCCCCGATCCGTCGGTTAGAGCTAGTGGCTTACTAGGATCCCCGACGTCTCATCTTTCATTAACTTAATTCCTTTCTTTCTCGGTAACCCGATATCGTTCCATACATTATACGTTTGTTCAGGTTAATTCTGTATTTTAGTTCGTCTTAATTCCTGTATATAAATTCATTTAATACCGTTCTTTACTTTAATATATATGCATATACGGTCCTACTCACGTAACGACTATATGAATGCATCACGCAACGTTACTAACAACCTAGCGGCACTCAACAGGTTTAATCCGTTTTAAGTCTAACATGCTTCTTTAACCCTAACCGGTTTAACGTTCATTCAATCAATCAATGTTCAATTCAATTCAATTTTAGTCGGGTATGCATTCCTAATTCTACGGTTTCCCATTATCGATCTATATGCATGTTATGGTGTTTGAGCCGACTCACAGTGATTTCGCGGAACGGCGGACCGGATGCAGATACGACTTCCCGAACCCTGAACTAAACCCGAACCTCTCCGAATACCCGAACACGAACTCCCGAATCTTCCCGAACTCCCGAACACAAACCGCAACACCCGAAAACCGGCCGGAGTCAACGCGTTGACCGGCGTTGACCACGACGTTGACCGTTGACCGTTGACTTTGACCGAGTCTCCGGACCATCTTCTCTCTCCCTTTCCTCCGGTTCTTTCTCTCTTTCACCCGGTTCTCCTCCATGTCTCTCTCTCTTCTTCTCCAATCTTCATCTTCTCTCTCTTCTTCACGCCTCTCTCTCTCTCTCCTTTTTCTTCTTCCTCCTCCTCCTTCTTCTTCTCCTCCTTCTTCTTCTTCCGGCTTCTTCTTCTTCTTCTCCTTCTCCTCCTATCACACCTCTCTCCTTCACTTCTCTCTTTCTTTTTGTTGTGTTTGTTTTGTGATGAGAACTAATGAATCCCAAGCCTCCTTTCATAGCAAAATGAGATCCTTATTCCCTTGACACATGTCTCTTTCTTCCCCTAGCTGCTGCCACGCCTTGACACTTGTCTTTCCCTTCTTCTAACTGCTGCCACACCATTCAGCAAGAACTTGGCTCCCAAGTCTTTCATTCTCCATGTGCCACCTTGCATATTCTTTGTATTTGTCACACATGTCTTCATCCTACTCTTGCCACCTCCCAAGATAAGCTGGCGACCTGGGGAAGAAGACACCTGCCTCTGGTGTGTGCTTTGAGTCCAAAAATGCCCATCTAAACCGGCCCAACCCAATAATAACCCTGCTTGCCATTTCTTGTCGGTTTCTTCAATTGCAGAAATATTGTTTTAGAAAATACCAGATGATTCCCATAAATCTCCAAACTACTATAAAATGATTCTCCCTGATTTTATATGAATTTAGCAACTTGAATCATCTCATTTGGAGTTTCCTAGCTTCCATTATGATGTTCCGAAGTTTTTCCGGTTTTGCTCGGTTTTCATCCAATAAGCCGAAAAACACATTTCTGCTCCGTTTCTTCGAATTCCGGTCTTGTAAATGTTCTTTATGATTTAGAAAGAGAACATTTGGCCCGTCTCGGCTTCCGTCTTGAAATTTGACAAAATGACTATTTTGCCCCTCGGTTTGGCGAAATTACGGTTTTGCCCCTGTTGACTTTTCTTCCGCCCGTTGACCCCATTTTTGGATACGGGGTATCACATTTTTCCCCACTTACAGGAATTCGGTCCCCGAATTCTCCGTCACTAGCAGACTTTGAATCGGTTCCGAACTCTGCAAGTTGCTCCATTACTCTATGCCGATGCTATCTTACTCGAACACTGCTGTCTACCACTGATTCCTGACGTCTCCGCGATCCTTCTATCCCACTGACTTTGACAACCATTCCCTTCTATTCCCTTCTGGCTCTTGGTCTTGGATTTCTCGCTTCCCTCGTGACTGTCTCCATCAATCTTGACCGTTGTTTTCGTCCCCCGTTAACTTCTCTGCTCTGGTTCACATTCCTGGCTTCCCCACTTCGCTTCGACCTCCATATCCTTCTGATTGCGAGTCTCTTTCTTCTTTTCTGGGACACTCTTCAAGAATCTGATAATCTGCTTCCGTCCGACTGCTTTCAATAGTAACACCGATATTCTTTGCCGAATCTCTTTACTAACTCATCATTTCAACCGCTTCGCTCTTTCCGCTGTTATGAACTGACACATTCCCACTGAAGATGGCTACCACTGCTTTACGGTCCGGTCTCTTTGTTTTGCGACGTCTTGCCACTTTCTCTCGCTTTCGGGTTCGGGTTCGGTCTCGCATTCGTATCGCATCGTCCATTCCGTCCTACATTCCACACAACAATTTCACTGGAAGTGTGAAATTCAAACCAATCCATTCCCCGATATCACTTCCTCATAGTAATTTCGTTCGTTAATCATGTACCCAATGGTCACTCATGATTAAGTAACGATATTATATAATTCCGCTTTCTCGCGAATCGACAGTCGATTCCAACCATTCTCGAGTTAGCTCAAACCTTAATGAAAAGGTTCTAACACATTCACTTCTACCAACTTAACGATTGCAAATAAAATTTAAGCTACTCAACCAAATAGCTTACCACCATCACTCACACTCTGCACATGCTACGCATGCCAAGAACTCTAGCACTTTCATAGTGCTACACCACGAACGAAACACAACCCTACTTACCCAATGCACCACACAAGCATTAAAAAAAAACACGCAAGCAATTAACATAAAAGCAACCAATTACCACACACACAGCCAAGCAATCATCAGATCGCTCCGGATATGTCGTCAGTCTGGGTTTAGGTTATGATGAACGGTCATCAGTTCCGCTCATTATCAGACTTCACATGGTAATTCGTTTGCATCCCAAAACCATCACACGCATGCAAACAATTACTACGAAAGTCATAATGATAAGTTGAACAATCTGCATCACATACATACACAAAACAACAACACACACATGTTTCGAGGTTTTTAGAAATACATAAGGAAACAGAAATACAACCACAAGATGTCCGTCATCAACAACCCAACCCATAAACTGCACCGCCATATCCTGGAGATGTTCAAAACAACATACGAAAAACCGTTGATCTGGTTACACACAAACAACACAGTTAGTGCCCATACTTACCTGGCCTAACTAGTCTAACCCTAAAAGCCCCAACACGACCGGAATGCCCAACACAAGCGGCATCGCGGCTTGCGGTGGTAACCACTGGCAGGCGTGCCGGGAGGGTGTGGTGGGTGTGCATCTCTGGTCGGTGCTCCAACCTGCTGCGGCTCTGCCATCGGGCACAACTGCGCTACATGACCTCCGCGACCACAAAGCTCACATACTGGACCGGGCGCTGGGCGTGGCCCACGGTAACAATCTTCTGCCTGATGATCTGTCGATCCGCATAGCTGACATGAGGAAACAGACCCCGAAGAAGGCTCCTGGAAGCAATCTGCTGCTCGATGCCCCTGACCTCCACAAATCTGACAAACAACTGGCGCTGAGTGGGACCGACGAGAACTGGATCTACGGGCACAAATAGACGCTCTATGTCCCTCATCTCCCCATCTCCTGCAAGTCCTCGATGGTCTCGGTGGCTGCATCAGTGGTGGTTGCGCTACTGGTGTCTGCGCGGCTGGCTGCTGAATAACTGACTGCCGAATAAGCTCAGTGTCTCGGCGACTCGGTCCAGGGCGATACTCCTCTGGCAATGGGGCACGATGCGGCTCTGTGTCTGACATACGTGGTTCGGGTCCCGCGATCGGACAGATAGGTGCAAAATGACCGTCCATACCACACACCTGACAATAATACGGGCTCGGCACCGGCTGATACGTCTCACGATAGTGCAGATCGACTGGTCGTGAATACCAATACAAATGAAAGCCCTGAACTCCGCAGGCGCTACACGTCCGGTAAACAGGCATAGGCGGTAGTGAGTCTGGAGTGTCTGCTGGTAGAACCTCTGGTGACGCAACTGGATCAGTCGGTGGTACCTCTGGTGATGTAACTGACTCAAACTGCGTATCCGACCCTGACATCGACATCGGATCGACCCCTGAAACGAGCTCTGTCGCAGAAAGTAGCTCGGTGGAATCGGGTGATGGAGCTCCTGACCTCTGAGGTGATCCTGACTGATGATGCAGCCCAACATGCTGCGCTAGCACATCCCCAAGTATCGCCATCTGCTCGTCCATGTGCTGCTCCCACTGTAAATGCTGCTCTGGATCTATCGGCTCCATATCCATATCGGCAGCTCCGTGCAACGGGTCCAATCGAAAGTCCTCCCCACCAAGTGGGATGAAGTCTGACTCGTGTAAACTGAAGGGTAATGGTACGTCATGTGCCTCGAGCATCGGTGGCTGCACCGGTAACTGTGATGGCAATGGCGGCAACCCATAATCTGCAAACCCCAAATATCCCATCACTCCTGCGGTTGGGTCTGCGGTACCTGCGTCGTCCTGTAGAGACGGTGGTAATGGATCAGATAATGGGCTCCAATCTACCTCGGCTGCTCTCGCTCCCTATCGCACTCGTGGAACAACTGGCGGTTGATCTGAGATACGCGAACCCCGTGATTGCTCCTGCTGTGCTACCCTCAAACCTGCCTGGTGCTGGTCCACCATAGCCTGATACTCTGCCCGCGTCATCCGCTGCGGACTCATACTGCTTGCTGCAATCTCTCACACCCAATGCACACACCCACACACAATCCGTCCAGGGACGCTCTGTTGCTGACTGCATTCAAAAACCACAAATCAACATTAGTACACATAATGCAAATTTCTACCCCATTTCAACCCCGGATTTACAGACGCGGCTCGGTTTCTTAATGGATGCTTGGGTATGACACAATTTTGATTCGATAAAACCACGAAAAACACTCAGACATGAACAGCTTTGAAACCCATGCAGAACCATGCTCTGATACCACCTTTCTGTAACGCCCCTTTCCCGTCCTCCGCTGACCGTCGAGCTGACCGGTCAACAATCAAACAAGAACATGACCGATCGAACCCGAGTAAGTCGAACAGGAAAAGTTCGTCACAGGACGAAGCCAGAGACAGATCGGTTTGAGATGAAGGCTCGCACCAACCCATCCTTTATTCCGCTATCCTCGCATTCATAGTACAAGTCGGCCGTCCTGCACTACTTCTGCGAGTTGTGTCGGTTCGGACAAAACACAATATCAGGAAAGCATGTTCATATCTGAGTAAATCAAACGTTCAGTACAACGTTTAATAGTCAAGTTACAAATTGTTTTCAACAATAAATAATCAACACGCAAGTCAATACAAAAGTGGCGCCAAGCCGAACCGAGAGGAAAACCCCAAAACCATCAAATCAAAACCTCCCACAAGCAATCCCAAAACTACACCGAGGACCTCCCGCGTCCGTCGCTGCTTAACCTGAAACACACAAAAAGAGTCTAATGAGCGATCTAAGATCACCCAGTGAATCGGCTCCCCACTAAGGCTTATAATCTATCTATCAACTATAGATTCCCGCCTGAAACCCCAAAATAACAATCAAGCATAACAAAACAGCCGATCACGCACTTCCACGTCGTGTCGAGCCCACACACAATCAATTGCCAAAAGGAAGAGAAGGCGATTAGAGGAAATCGGGAGCACTGCGGCACATGTTCCCAATTGAGACTCGATCTATCTACCACGCAAAACCAACTACACCAAAACACAACGCTGGGCCCCTACGATCTTGGTACACACCTACAGACGTCACTCCATAGGTTAACGCCATAATCAGAATCACCATGATCCGATTAGGCAACTACCCGAGGATCCATTCGGGTCGGAAGTACCAGAACGTAATCGAATACCTAAACTTGCGGGATCTAACGCACCCTGGAGTCCTAGTACATAAATGTAAACACGCAGACTCGCTTGGACTCTAGCAATCAATATCAATCAATAACCACATTCAACTCAACCACGCATCCCGCAAGTCTACTCACACACACCACCTCTCTGACTCGGTACCGTACCGAGTCATCACCACAAGTTAACCGGTCCCGCGACCAAGTTAAGTCACAACACGGATCACTTGGCCCAACACCGAGACGATCTAAAGGCCTGCACAAAAGGTTAACCACAACCACAAAACAACACAATCACGCAAACAACACACAATCAACACACAACAGGCCTATTAGGGTTGCTAACATCTTTTAATCAATTTACGCCTGCTACTTTGGATTAGCCGCTTGCTAACCCGTAGACGGTTCACCAATCTCACACTTCTCATTTCTTAATCTTTCCTAAGTATCTTTTATCAATACCCGATCCGTCGTTTAGAGCTAGTGGCTTACAAGGCTCCCCGACGTCTCATCTTTCATTAACTTAATTCCTTTCTGTCTCGGTAACCCGATATCGTTCCATACACTATACGTTTGTTCAGGTTAATTCCGTATTTTAGTTAGTCTTAATTCCCGTATATATATTCATTTAATACCGTTCTTTACTTTAATATATATGCATATACGGTCCTACTCACGTAACGACTATATGAATGCATCACGCAACGTTACTAACAACCTAGCGGCACTCAACAGGTTTAATCCGTTTTAAGTCTAACATGCTTCTTTAACCCTAACCGGTTTAACGTTCATTCAATCAATCAATGTTCAATTCAATTCAATTTTAGTCGGGTATGCATTCCTAATTCTACAGTTTCCCATTATCTATCTATATGCATGTTATGGTGTTTGAGCCGATTCACAGTGATTTCGCGGAACGGCGGACCGGATGCAGATACGACTTCCTGAACCCCGAACTAAACCCGAACCTCTCCGAATACCCGAACACGAACTCCCAAAGCTTCCCGAACTCCCGAACACAAACCGCAACACCCGAAAACCGGCCGGAGTCAACGCGTTGACCGGCGTTGACCACGGCGTTGACTTTGACTTTGACCGTTGACCGTTGACTTTGACCGAGTCTCCGACCATCTTCTCTCTCCTCTTTTCTCTCTCTCTTTCCTCCGGTTCTTTCTCTCTTTCACCCGGTTCTCCTCCATGTCTCTCTCTCTTCTTCTCCAATCTTCATCTTCTCTCTCTTCTTCACGCCTCTCTCTCTCTCCTTTTTCTTCTTCCTCCTCCTCCTTCTTCTTCTCCTCCTTCTTCTTCTTTCGACTTCTTCTTCTTCTTCTTCTTCTTCTTCTTCTTCTTCTTCTTCTTCTTCTTCTTCTTCTTCTTCTTCTTCTTCTCCTTCTCCTCCTCTCACGCCTCTCTCCTTCTCTTCTCTCTTTCTTTTTGTGTGTTTGTTTTGTGATGAGAACTAATGAATCCCAAGCCTCCTTTTATAGCAAATAGAGATCCTTATTCCCTTGACACATGTCCATGACACATGTCTCTTCCTTCCCCTAGCTGCTGCCACGCCTTGACACTTGTCTTTCCCTTCTTCTAACTGCTGCCACACCATTCAGCAAGAACTTGGCTCCCAAGTCTTTCATTCTCCATGTGCCACCTTGCACATTCTTTGTATTTGTCACACATGTCTTCATCCTACTCTTGCCACCTCCCAATATAAGCTGGCGACCTGGGGGAGAAGACACCTGCCTCTGGTGTGTGCTTTGAGTCCAAAAATGTGTTGGGATTATGTCATGAAATCATATTGTACTAACTTTGATTGATAGTTGTATTGTCGAGATCGGACAATTCATGTGATACTAGGTAGTCATAATGTTTTGCTAGAAGCCGCTTATGACAAATGAGTTGTAACTCATTGCTAGTATTATGTGAACCTACAGGGTCACACACCTAAGCAAGCTGGATACACTTAGTATGGGATTGATCATTGGCATATGGTCTGGTCAATGTGTATTGGATATACATTGAAATCGAGTTTTAAGAGGTGTGTCGATCGACACCATTGGGTGTGTCGATCGACACAAGGCTGGTTACGAAACTGATGTTTCGGTTTGATGACTTAAAAGAATTGGATTAATCCAATGATCGGTTTTAGTCATTCCAAGTCTATATAAAAGCTTATATGGACGACCTAGAACCCTAGCCGTGGTTGAGACTTCTTCTTGACAGAAAACGCAGCCACCTCGAGAAACACAGGAATTCTCAGGAGATCTGATACCCGGCACTAGCATCCCGGCGGATTCCAGCTTGTGTGCGTGTGGACTGCAGTAGAGGCGCAGCATCTGAGGCGCTGGAGATCTTGTTTATCTGACCCAATTCCGCTGCAAAGTTCCAGGTAAACATGAGATCATCGGTAAGGATTCAATTAACTAAACCCTAGATCCTAGGCTTCAGGAACTGAATGGAATTCTGAAACCGTTAGAATTGGCCGATGTTCCTTCAGTGGTATCAGAGCCTTAGGGTTTAATCATTGAATCTAAAGCATGGAATTAGAATAATGATGTATTTGAATAGGTTGATGCTTGCTGATTTTCGTTTTGATAAATATAATCTCGGATTTTGTTTGTATCGAAAACGATAAACATGTGTTTTCGCACAGTGTCGATCGACACAAGTTTGTGTCGGTCGACACATCGCGAAAACGATTATAAAATTTTAGGGTTTTCGCACAGTGTCGATCGACACAAGTTTGTGTCGGTCGATGCACCGCGAATATGCTTATTAATATTTGGGTATCGATCTTAGAGATCGCACTGTGTCGATCGACACACTGGGTGCATCGATCGACACAGGCTGTGCGAAAGGATAGATCGGTTCAATTGGATTGAACCGGTTATCTCGCATGGTTAAATTTCCTGATGCCCTACTGTATCGATCGAAACAGGTTATGTGTCGGTCAACACAGACCTTGCGATTGGTTGATCGGTTCAATTGGATTGAACTGGTTATCATGCTTGGTTAAGGTAGATCAGATCGGTTTAAATTGGATGAATTGGTTCAATTGGATTGGACTGGTTATCTCAATTAGCATAAACCAATTTGATTGGATAAGTCGGTTCAATTGGATTGACCAGTTATCGGGTTTTGTTAAGGTTGGATGTGAACCGTAATCGTTTGGTTATTGAACCAAATGATTGAGAATCCGAACCAAATGACCTAACCCACTTTAGTTAGAACAATTAAAACTCAATTAAAATTAAAATTAGAAGTTAAGCATGTTCTAAACCTATCGAATACACATTGGATGTGTATTAGATCAAAGCTTAGTTTTCAATGTGGTCAACAGTCAAGACTCATTTCGTTGTTATGATACTCTTGCCAAGAGCTAGGTGTCCACAATTACATGTAGCCCTGGGCAAAAAAACCGGAACCGAATAACCGAACCGGATCCGACCCGAAAAATTCGGTTCCGGTTCGGTTCCGGTTCCATCCTAAATAACCGACGGATCCTCTAATTTTGGAACCGTCGGTTCTGGTTCGGTTCCGGTTCCTATCCGGATCCGAATTAAAGAACCGATGGAACCGAATTAGAAATTAGGGGTTAACCCCAAACAAGAGCTAAACCGACCATCAATTAGGAATTAGAAATTATTCGGATAAAAACGGATATTCGGGTACAAAACAGGTATTCGGATACCCATATATCTGTTTTATCCGGGTCCATAAAGGATATTCGGGTACAAAACGGATATTCAGATACAAAATGGATATTCGGATACCCAAATATCCATTTAATCCGGGTCCAAAACGGATATTCGGATACCCAAAAATCCATTTTATCCGGGTCCAAAACGGATATTCGGGTAAAAAAACGGGTATTTAGATATCCGAATATTTTAAGAACCGTATTTAATCGGGTATTTTACGGTTCCTAAACTATTGGACCCGAACTGATCCGGAACCGAGAGGAACCGAACCGGATCCGAACCGAGACCTCTATAAGAACCGAACGGATCCTAAATCTTAATACCCGACATACCCGGATCCGATCGGTTCCTACCCGGATCCGAACCGAGGAACCGAATGCCCAGGGCTAATTACATGAGTAAGGCAGGTAGTTGTGTTGATGGTCTTGCAGTGCTTGACATCAACAATTACATGACCCAAGAGATTGATTTACTAACCTTTTAAAGTTTCGTTTCCTCAACTAAATATCAAGTGACCTTGATGTCTTGCCCAATCTTGTCTACTGTCAATACTCATTTCATTGTTGGATAGTCTTGGAGTCCTTGGTATCTACAATTACATGAGTAAGGCAGGTGATCATTGATAGACTTGCAGTGCGACTGTCAATGATCACAAGACTGAAGAGATTGGTTTACTTGACTGGGCTATCAGAAGTTCTGGGCCCATAGACATCAGAGTGGATGAGACATGGATTGTCTTATCTGCGACCAAGAGTTGTACTTGGTACAATTAGCAATGATTTGCTTACCTAGATAACTGAAATTTGGGTGATGGCGAGTCGTCCACTCAGATTTTGGTGAAGTATGGGTCTTGTATCATTATATTCATAGAGGAAACATAGTTTGAATATAATGCGAGTTTTCTTATTAGATAAGATTTCTCATTTCCTGAACTTCATAACTAAAACTTTTCTTTTCTTAGTTTTCAGCCTATGTCTAAAACTACTTTCTCGTTGCGATCCGTCCTTGAGAAGGACAAGTTAAATGGATCAAATTTCGTGGATTGGTATCGTAATTTGAGATTTATTCTCAAGAAAGAGAGTAAGGACTATGTCCTTGAGAGAGCTCTCCCCGAAAGGCTTGGGACCAATGCCTCGCATGCAGTATATGATGCTTGGAATAAGCATTATATTGATGTGGTAGAAGTGTGTGGTCTGATGTTGGCTGCCATGAACTCGGACTTAAAGAGTCAATACGAGAACATGGAGTCGCCAATAGAGATGATCACCAGCCTGAAACTGAAGTTTCAGGATCAAGCACGAGTTGAGAGATACCAGATGGTTAAGTCTCTCATTGGGTGCAAGCTACCAAAGGATGCTCCAGTGAGTCCTCATGTCATTAAAATGATGGGTTACATTGATAACCTGGGGAAACTGGATTGTCCTGTTAGCCTAGAGTTGGCTACTGAAATCATCCTGCAGTCATTGCCGTCAAGTTATGATAAGTTTATCAAGAACTATATCAAGAATGGCTTGACGAAGACGTTGACTGAGCTGCATGGCATGCTCAAGACAGTTGAGCAAAACATCATAGAGGGTAAAAGGTTTGAGAAATCTTCTAAAGACAAGGGTAGAGGCAAGGTCGTCCAGATTTGGAATCAGGATAAGCATGTGTCATCTTATAAGCCTAAGTCTGGCCCATCTGATGTTGATAAGTGCTGCTATTGTGAAGAGTTTGGGCATTGGAAGAGAAATTGCATTAAATTCTTAGAAGATTCACAAGAGATGAAGGAGATGTGCGGAACTTCTTCTTCAGGTATTGTGTTATTACTTCAAGTTCTACGTAGGTATTGGATACCAGTTGTGGTACTGATATTTTTGAAATATGCAGGGCCTAATCAACAGTAGAACGTTGAAAAAAAAAGGACAAGTGGAACTGCGCGTCTGGAATGGAGCAATGGTTGCTGCATTAGCCGTAGAGATCCTCCACTTGTAGGAGCCTTTCAAGCTTGGTTTTTGAATTAAGTAATTGCTGCTATGTACCTGCTTTAAGCAGAGATGTCTTTCATTTTCTTGTAAGAATTTGAATGTTTTTCATTTTGATAAAAGACAAGTTTTGCTCTTTTGATCTTGATGAAATATTCTATGGTAGCACCCCTTTTGATAATTGGGTTTTATATCTTAAACCAATGTTCGAATGTATATAACATAAATACCAAACGGTTTAAGTCTGATGACTAGAACTCGACTTTTCCTTGGCATAGTCATTTAAACCACGTGGAGTGAAGCGAATTTAGAAGATCCATGGTTATGGGCTTTTGGGCTCATTTGATTATAAATCATATGAGATATGAATTCTACTTAATGGGCCAAATGACTAAGGATTCTTTAGCAGAGCTAAAGAAAAGGGCCAGAGGCTTATTGGGCCTTGCTCATACTGATGTATGTGGCCCGGTGAGCATTAGTGCCAGAGGAAAACTTCAGTACTTCATTACCTTTATTGATGACTACAGTAAGTATGGTTGTGTTCATTTGATGAGACACGAGTCGGAATCCTTTGAAATGGTCAAAGGAGTTCCAGAATGAAGTATAGAACCGATATGACAGAAGTATTAAAAATCCTCGAGTAGATCGCGGAGAAGAATACTTGAGTCAAGAATTGAGTGATCATCTCAGTGAGTGTGAAGTCGTCTCACAGCTCATTTCTCCTGGAAAACCTAAATGGTGTTTCTGAGAGAAAGAATCAGACCTTATTGGATATGCTCCGATTAATGATGAGTCACATGAATCTTCCATTATCCTTTTAGAAATACACTCTAAAATATCTGTATTTACGCCAAATAGGTTTCTATCAGAATCAGATGAAAGACACCACATTGGATGTGGACTGGGAGTTTTCCAAGTATGTTTTCACTGATTAATTGGGATTGCAAGGTTTATGTAAAGCAGTTAATAACAGACAACCTTGAACCCAAATCTGATAAGTGCTACTTCTCTGGTTGTCCTAGGGGAAACCGAGGCTTATTACTTTTGCAACCAAACCGAGAACAAAATTTTGTTGTTCGGAACTCTGTTTTTCTAGATAGAAAGTTTCTTTCCAAGAAAAACAGTGGGAGTAGAAGTACAGCTCGAAGAAATTTGAGAAACACAGGAGGCTGCTCAACCTGTTGAAGGAAAGCAGCGGTTGGATCTACAAAGTGTTGTAGGACCTACACCTGTAGAGCCTGAATTTCGCAGATCCCAATGGATCCGTCACTAACCCGAGAGTGATTTCTCGTAACCAATTGTCGTGATCTGTTGATCATTGAAAAGTGACGAGCCTGCGAAATTCAAAGGAGCGATGGTGAGCCCCAACTCCGAAAAATTTACTAGGTATGCATGTTAGCTTCACCGATCCATTTATGGATTGAAGCAAACATCTTGGAGTTGGAATCTACGTTCTGTTAAAACGGTCAAATGTTTTGACTTGATCAGGAACGAACAGGAACCGTGCGTTTGCAAGTAGACTAGTGGGAGCGTAGTTGCATTTCTCACATTGTATGTATATGACATACTTATTCTCATAAACGACGCTCCGTCGCTTAAGTCTTATGTGACTTGGGTCGGAAGTCATTTTCAACGATGGACATGGGAGAAGCCGCGTGAGTTGTTGGAATAAGGATCTAGTGAAATAGATTGGATAGGCTTATTGGATCGTGTCAGAATCCTTATGTAGATAAGGTATTGGACAGTTCCAATATACATGATTCCAAGAATGGCTTCACACCAAAGGTCTTATGGAAAAAACATTAGCAAGATGAAGTGTCTTGGACACTGGCTGAGCTAGTATGTATGAGTGTGATTCCTTATGCTTCTGCAATAGAATCCATCATGAATGTCATATTTTGCGCTCGTCTAGATGCAGCTTACGCATAAAGCATGACGAGAAGATACCAATACATTCCGGTAAAAATCACTGGATAGGTTCTTGTTCAACTGAGAAAGTGACGAATCTGTTAAAAGTAGTTAGACGGACAAAGATGACTCCCGGTTTCCACCTGGTTATGTCTCTTTGTCTGTGTAACGGTGCTATCTGTTGGAAGGGCTCCAAGCAGAGGACCGTAGAATAGTACTTATTAATGAATGGCGGTATGATGGTTGGAATGGTTCCAAGCAAGAACACCGCAGCCTCTCTCACAACCTAAGCACGAGTTTTATACTATTTCTGTAGGTACTAGATATCTGAAGACGTGGTCTTGATTCTAGTGGGAGTTATGTTAGTTATGATGTTCACATAGACATGCTATGGTCATGTTTATGAAAAACTGACATCAGTATTATTTGATTATTGGATAACTAAATAATGGTCCCAAAGTATTTTATGTTCATTTTATAGGTCATCAAGTTGAGGACTTGATCATGAAACCCTATAAATGAAAGATGACATAAAATTATGTTTGTCCCTGGTCGTAGGTTGTTAAAGTGGGACACTAACAACTGTTAAGACTAGTATGTGAGGTGACGTATGACTAAGTTTCATGGAGTCATTGATATGAGTATCAACGTCAATCACATAGATATATGTTGGTGAACATATGATCGGACATGACCCGCTAATGAGAACTCTACAGGATAGTTATATCAGTGTCATGAGAGATTCTCATTACAACTATAGAGTATAGTCCTTAGACCTGAGTTCATCATGCTTTCTAGCATGTGAATTGGTACGCGTTGACCTTGTCAAACGTCGTTCCGTAACTGGCGGCTATAACGGCATTGCTTAGGCGTATCATGAAGTGTGTGTAGAAACAGGGATGGAACAAGAAGGGATTTGTCCCTCCTATATAACAGGAGAAAAATATCTCAGGGCCCATCGAAGATTTGATACTGAGAAAATGCATGGCCGTGCTCAAACGAGGTGATTGTCAGTCGTTTGTTTTTATCAGTATAAATCAGGAGTTCGATGAACATGATGTTGGCTATAATAAGGATGACACAGTTTCTTGCCTTATGCCATATCGAGATATAGTGACGAAGGGATTATGGGAATAGATGATTCCAGTATAAGTGGGAGATTGTTGGGATTATGTCCTGAAATCATATTGTCTTGACTTTGATTGATAGTTGTATTGTCGAGATCGGACAATTCATGTGATACTAGGTAGTCATAATGTTTTGCTAGAAGCCGCTTATGACAAATGAGTTGTAACTCATTGCTAGTATTATGTGAACCTAGAGAGTCACACACCTAAGCAAGCTGGATACACTTAGTATGGGATTGATCATTGGCATATGGTCTGGTCGATGTGTATTGGATACACATTGAAATCGAGTTTTAAGAGGTGTGTCGATCGACACCATTGGGTGTGTCGATCGACACAAGGCTGGTTACGAAACTGATGTTTCGGTTTGATGACTTAAACGAATTGGATTAATCCAATGATCGGTTTTAGTCATTCCAGGTCTATATAAAGGCTTATATGGACGACCTGGAACCCTAGCCATGGTTGAGACTTCTTCTTGACAGAAAACGCAGCCACCTCGAGAAACACAGGAATTCCCAGGAGATCCGATTCCCGGCACTAGAATCCCGGCGGATTCCAACTTGTGTGTGTGGACTGCAGTAGAGGCGCAGCATCTGAGGTGCTGGAGATCTTGTTTATCAGACCCAATTCCGCTGCAAAGTTCCAGGTAAACACGAGATCATCGGTAAGGATTCAATTAACTACACCCTAGATCCTAGGCATCAGGAACTGGATGGAATTCTGAAACTGTTAGAATTGGCCTATGTTCCTTCAAATGCCCATCTAAACCGGCCCAACCCAATAATAACCCTTCTTGCCATTTCTTGTCGGTTTCTTCAATTGCGAAAATATTGTTTTAGAAAATACCAGATGATTCCCATAAATCTCCAAACTTCTATAAACTGATTCTCCCTTATTTTAGAAGAATTTAGCAACTTGAATCATCTCATTTGGAGTTTCCTAGCTCCCGTTATGATTTTCCGAAGTTTTCCCGGTTTTGCTCGGTTTTCACCCGATAAGCCGAAAAACACATTTCTGCTCCGTTTCTTCGAATTCCGTTCTTGTAAATATTCTTTATGATTTATAAAGAGAACATTTGGCCCGTCTCGGCTTCCATCTTGAAATTTGACAAAATGAATATTTTGCCCCTGGATTTGGCGAAATTACGGTTTTGCCCCTGATGACTTTTCTTCCGCCCGTTGACCCCATTTTTGGATATGGGGTATCACATTCCTGGTGGCATATTGGCTAGATTAGGCACCAGATCTAGATTACACTTTCGCTTATTGTGTCCAGTTTGCCGGCAGTTGCTACTTGTCTACATATGAAGAGATTTTTAACTTAGACAAGTTCATTCCCAAGCAATGTAAATGATATGAAACTTACCATTTTGGCTTTTTCATAGTAAGAAGGAAACTCTGAAGGCTGTTTGGGTGGCTTAGGCTGATTAATAGGCTCTTCCTTGCATGTTCGTTTGTTATGTACCGCTAGTCCACAATTGGAACATTTCTGCAAACACCAAAAACACATCACAAAGTTAGATAGAAGTTAACTTCCCAACCGTAAAGCAACATAATGAGAACACAAAAAACGCACTATCAATACAATTTCTCTGCAAGGTTTTCTGTTGGATCACTTGGATTATCAGATTGGTTCCTTTCTTCTGCTGGATGAGGAACTCTATCATCACTAGCACCACGAGGAGTGCCTTCACTGGGATCACGGATTCTGTCATTGTTTTTTGGTCTTATGGGCATGATTCTATCTGGCAGAGGCATAACAATGACATCACTATGTGTCTCCCACAATTTTATACCATTCACCGAGTTAAGAAGTGAACTGTAGCAGAGCTTCCATTTCTCAACTGAATACCAATCAGAAACCACAGTTTCTAGTAGCGTTGTGTCTTTATATTCAGCCCACATTTCAGATATGATTTGACAACAAGATATCCCACTAACGTCATATGCCCTATTACCGAACACCAACAACATACATGTTTCTCCCATGATCAACCTCGTACAAACCTTTACCCTTAGAGTATGGATAACACCACTTAAGGCTCGATTTCCTCTTCTCTAATAGCAACGCCTTAGGTTTGACTAGGCCTTTAGCACTCTCCATCTATTTGATCTTTACTAGGTTATTGGACATAACATGACTCATAATGTCTTCAAATAATACAATCACTAGTTGGTGCCGAGCATCTTTCAAGAGAGCATTGTAAGACTCACTTATATTATTTTCAACAGCTGGTGACTTTATTATATCACTGAAAAATGCCCTGCATAAAAGAGAACGTAAGTGAGGATTACAAGAATGTAATAATCGCCAATTCCATAAAAGATTATGAAGCATAATCGCATACCTTAACCAGTTTGAGCTGATACTTATTTTAACTTCATCATATGCATCAAGTTTCACAGCTTTCATCTTCTCAAGGTTCTTGTAAAATACATGATTATTTTAGGCTATTGCACTTACAAATCAACTTGTGAAAAAGATTCACATGACCATGTCTCGTCTTCAAATTTGAAAAATGTTTCTAGCACACATTATATGCTATGCATAAAGTATGACGTTCTTAATTACATAAATCAGCCTTTTTGCTGGTCTGAAGATAGCGTCATAGCATTCCCATGTTCTAAGTCTAGGTCTGGAGCTAATAATTCCACACACCACTCCCAATATAGCTTGTTTTCTATTAGAACTAAAGCCCATGCGATGATAGACATTGAGTTATTAGGATCCCTTCCTACAGCAGTCAACAATTCCCCTTTTATGCGTCCTTTCAGAAACGTCCCACCAATTTTCTGAGACTGCAAGCAAGTGTAGAACTTTTCAAACATTGCCTTTCGTACCTAAAATCACAGATGAACTAGGATTAGTCCTCCTAAGCTCTTCATCATAGTCATACATCCTTGTAAACTGCTCAGCATACTCATCACTGATTATGTGCATCATAATTTGTCTTGAACTCTGACATTTAGTCTTAGTAACCCGAAGACCTTTCAGAGAAAATCTCTGCATTATTTGCTTGGCACTCAGTTTTGGATTTGTCATAAACTCTTAGATAAAATCGTCTGCAATCTTTGGTGTGGTGTAGAGCTCCACAACGCCTGTAGGGTAACAAGTGTGCTGCGGCTGGTATGATCTCACCACCATATTTTCTAATCGATTATTGATCGACACATATATCCTCCATTCACATTCACCCGCTACACATACCGCTGCTACTTTCTTTCGGATCTTTCAAAACGAATGTTCGATTATCACTTCTCATTCACAACAAACTTCTCTATTGACTCTCTAAATTCTCTTTTGAAACAAATTATTGGCCTACATAAAACTCGATTTGAGCTCCATCATCATCTGAATCGTCATTGTCGACATAATCATCTTCATAGAAGTTGTTCCTCTCACCATCACTCTCTGGTTCCTCTTCTTCTTCATCACCTCCAATAAGCACATCATCTAAGTATGGGGCATCAGCTCTAACCATATATAGATTCATGTTTTCAAGCTCAGATGAGTGAGTCACCATTTACGCAACATCTATATAAAAAAAAACTTATTTCTTATTCTAATCCATTATTCTATATGGAAAGTAGGAGAACATACTCATATTTTCTGGGAATCCCCCACTTGACATCATATATGTGAGCATGGCGAGACATGGCGTGTCAAAATCAACCCTACAACATTGTCTAGAACCACCATTGTACGATCCATCTGTTGTCCAGTATCCTCCAACATGCAATCAGAAAAAGATTGTTCTACATACAAAGGATAGTTGATTGTTATTGAACCAAATTAATTCAGAAAACTCTATACACAAGCTATCAAAAATTGAAATGGAAGACTAAAAAACAATTACGTGGACATCTTCAAAGCTAATGCCGCAAACAATTAACACAACTTCACACTTCTATTTCGGTTTCGGAAACTCAAACGAAATTCTCCGAAACAGCTGAATTCTTACTCGATCTCGAAACTATAACTCTCTCTAAGCCTCTCCTTATCTTTCCCAGATGCAATTTTGACTTCAAATATTAGACCCCTAAATTTTTGATATTAGGGTTCTTCATTCTAGAGCAACAATTTTGGGGATTTCTCAATGGTTTGGGTTTTAAAATCGTGATTTTAAACACCGTGTAGTTGTTTTTAAGAAAAGGTATGCCATTTCTTGACAAAGTTCATACCGTTTTTGAAGATTAATGAAACGTTGCGCTTTATTTAACGATGAATATTAAGTTTTAAATGTATTTAAGATGGAAGGCTAGATTTGTTAAAAAAAGTTGACTTGAAGTGTTTTAGATTTGAAATATTAATATGGGGGTTTAACCATAATGCAATTTAGTTAAGGGATTAATATAATAAAAATCCTTTTTTCTTTTTTATCATTTAAGTTTTTAGTGAAAATTGCCCGTTTCACTAAATCGGGAGAGTATGTTACCAACATAAAAAAAATTATGTGGATGTGTTTTTTGTGTGTGTAAAATACTTTCTTCTGTTGTGTATCCGATGATATTTGAATCTGTTCATTCAATTTCATTTTCCTTTCGGCGAATAAATTTCAATCTAGTATCAACTAGTTTCAGTTATTGTTTTCCGGCTTTTAGTCCGGCTTTGCTCGATCGATCGTTTTCGATTCTCTACGATTTCTTCTTTGCAGCCTCTCTACCTTGGCTTGGAATCAATTATCCAGATCAATTGTTTTGATTCTGCACGGCGGTAGAGCCTCCTCGGCATGAGCTTTCCGGCGAGTTATCGGAGCTTTTCTTCATCTTTAGGTATTTCGTCTTCTGTTGCTTTTTTGGAGGAAGGTGAAATCGGCAGTTTGGGATCTTGTTTCACAGAGAGAAAGCGGTGGCGGAAGTTTATGTAGTTTTTCTGGTGGTCATCGGCGATATATGCATGCCGGCATCTCCTTTGTATTGACATGTGGCATGTACGATCTTATCGCCAATTACTGGGCTTTCTTGGGTCAAAAACCGTGTATTCTCTGTTTGGACTTCATCCGTATCTTTCTGATGTAATCTCTTTTGTCCTTTTGGGCTTTTCTAATAAAAAAATGTTGCCAAAAAAAAATCTACCCAAAGTTACCAACGTTATGACCATCTTCTTCAGAGTTAAATATCACTACACTTTTTTTCCGACGTAATAAATGTAATCGCATCAACTGCAACAAATATTGCCAAATATTACATCATTTTAGCGATGAAACTAAAACCAAGATAAGTCAGCTAAACTACTTGATTAACTTCATACTAGATTTTGATCCGCGCTTAGTAAGCGCGGATTTATTTTTCTTTAAAGATTTAAATTTCAATGTTCAAAAAAAATTATTTATTTTATTATTAGTAATTTTTTTTTAATTATGCAGTTTAATTTTGTTTATAATTGTTTAATCCGAATTATAAAGTGAGTAAATAATTTAGGTATTTTAAAAAATCAATTATATATTATTTGAAAAGAGGTATATCGTAAAGATAAAAAGATTAAAATAACGATTTCGCAATATAAGTTTTAATCCGCGTTGTATCGTAAGATCATGGTTTGAAATTTATTTGTATGAAAACAAACATTGTAAAAGTTATGTGATATAAATTTTATTTTATTTCATTTATCTATTTTTTATAAACAACAAATATGTAATTTATTATGTTTTTAATATTTTAATAATTAAATATTTACGAAAGTAGAAACAGAACAATCCGTTTATATTTTTGTAATTATTTAATTTGTTTTTAATGTTTATATAATTGAAATTGGTTAATTCATCTTTTTAATCTTTTTCAGTGAACAAAGTTCGATTTTAGTATTTTATAATCGATATAAGATAATTTATTTTTTAATACGTGTTGTAATGGTATATATAATTTGCAAATTTGATGGAACAACCCGTTAAAAGCTGCATTCAAACATAAACCACAATTTGACGCATCATCTATTTGAATAATATAAATATTAAATAATTTTAATATATTAATAAATTAAAAATATATCAATGAGAATTAGTTAATATAATTGTACAAAGTTCTTTATAGAAAATTTATAATCAAAATTGGCTAATTTATTTTTCAACTCCTTCTTATAATGGTTTAAATATTTTGTAATTTGATGGAACAACCCGCTATAAAGTGCAGTCGTAAAAACATCAATCGTAATATGACCTATTATATATTTGAAAAAATATAAAATATTGACTAATTATAATATTTTATCAAAGTAAAAATATATAAATCTAATTTTTAGAATTCTAATTTTTTAATTTTTTTAGAAATTAAATTTTAAATTATAGTAATTTATTTATGTTTATAATATTCACTTTTTAAAATTTGAATTATGTTAAAAGGCATGAATTTGTATTTATGTTGGTCTAAATATAAATATATTTTGTATGTGTTATTGATTAAAATGTAATTAAATTATTATTTAGTAAATTTAACAATAAATAGGACTTAGTAACTATTATTCTTTAAAAATAAATAAATTAAAAATATTTTGTAGGATTTTTTTTTAATATTATATATATATACATATATATATATTTCAAATAAAAAAAATACTAAAAGATATTATGAATAAAATAAAAAATTAGAGAATAGATTAAAATGTAATAAAAATGGTTTTATAATAAATTGTATAAATAAATACGAATTCATTAATATTTTCTTAAGAAATAAAATATTTAATTATATTATAAAAATATATTTATTATTATACGAATTCATTATTATTATATAAAAATATATATATTTATATTTGAAACAAAAAAATAAAGAAGATATTAAAATATATTATAAATATATTTTGAATAAAATTATAAATTAGATAATGTTATTTTATATATACAAAATAATTGATGTATAAATTATTTAATTATTATCAAATGATTTAATAGTCTAATAATTATATATTTATATATATATATATATATATTTTGTTAATTATTTAGGAAAATAGAATCTAATATATTTATGTTGTTTGACTAGATGGTTAATAATTGTTTTGTTTGAAACATGAATAGTAAGAAAATGTTATATTCTCTAATTACCCTTAATAAAATTTAATTATTTCTTTAATTTGTAATGACATAAGTTGTAATATCACACATAAAAGAAGGTTAGTTTCCAATATACTCTATTTTTTTAATAGTATTGATTACAACTCCTTTGAATAATTTATGAATTTGGCATCAACGTTTACCATATTTCTATAATCATTCTCCTCCTCGTTTATCCCTCCGGCTTCCTCCTCCTCATCGTCTTCTGTTTCCTCGTTCTCAATCTCTTCGTCGTCTTCCTCTTCCTCTTCGTCATCCTCCTCCTCATTCTCGGATTCCTTTTCCAAATCTATTTCTTCCTCTTCATCAATTTTTTTCCACACTTCTTCGGCTTGGCGATTCGTTTCGTCTCTCTCGGTTGGGGATTCGGTTGGAGGAATCGATTTATCCTCTACTCTCTTCGACTTTCACAATTTTTTTCTCCCATAAGTCCGCATGATTTCCTTCTATAAATGGATTGAACTTCGGAGGTTGTCGGATGAACTTGAACGTTTAATATGGTGAGAAACTGGGAGAAACTGAAGAGAATATGGTGAAAACGATTTTTGATTTTTTAAATCAATTTTAGTGATTTAAAAAGTAGATCCGATCCGACTCAAATGGATCGACCAAACTCTTTGGGTCAACCCAGGTTGGATTGTAAATAAGTCTAAAAATTCAGGTTTTGCTGTCTTTTACCCCTTCTCACGAACTAAAAAAAAAAAAAAAATTAATTAGAGAGGAGTATTTGGGACTTTGACCTTAAGTTAAAGAGGCCTGAATTTGATCCCACTTATTCACAAAAATGTGATCGAACAAATATTGCCGAATATTACATCATTTTAGCGATGAAACTAAAACCAAGATAAGTCAACTAAACAACTTGATTAACTTCATATTACAACTTCTTTCGATCGAATAATTTATGAATTTGGCATCACCGTTTACCATTTCTATAACCATTTCCCTTATTTTTATAAAATTGGAACTTGAAAATTAGTGGTGTTTTGGGTTTGTGATTGAAATAAATAAAGTGTTTGTGTGTTGGGTAATTTTGTGACACACACACCATCGATATGTGAAAAGTCTGGATCTTTAAGTGTTGTTATCGCTTTACCGCTTAAAAGGTACACACTTCTCTCTGACCAAACAAAGAATCACCCAACGATTTATTCATTCATACACAAACCTCCTCTCGATCTTTGTCTTTTAAATTCTGATCGGTAAGTTTCACCGATTCGAGATTCGCCGTTTTGTTGATATGAGATTTGATCGATCATCGTCTCGGTTTTGCTTTTTCAGTTTGGATTTCTGATTCTCCGATTCGTCGAAGGGTGATGCGTTTTGTCATCTGCAAGTTATTCCTTAATCCTTGAATCTGACAGCAACAATTGAGCCTGAGATTGTTTAGTCGAAATGGTGGGACCAACTTTATTTCACCGTAGAAAGCATTCATGGCCGCCTGAGGAATTCATTACCAGAAGTACTTTGCAATTAGTAAGTCAAACTTTTTGTTGGATGAGAAATCGTTTCGATTTTGGAAAAATTAGGAACTTTACTTGTATATATTACTTTTTTTTTGTAGTTTGATTTCGATAGTGCTGCTCCGCCACCACACGCATGGAGGAGGAGGTTAAACTGCCATGCAAATATCTTAAAAGAATTCACTATAACCTTTAGAGAAGCCATTAAAATGGTATCTATCCAAGACACTTTTTGTTATTTGTTTTCCTTCATTAAAATGGTATGTAAATATCCAAAATTGGTTTATTTTGGAGTTTCAACTTCATTTTTATTCGGAATTACAGGTACGCTTGGGGATACGGTTATGGTCTTACGTCAGAGAAGAGGCCTCTCATGGAAGGGTAACTCCATAAAACTTTCGTTAAAATGTATTTTATGGTTGGTAATGTTGTGCTGCAAAATTTATTGGTCTTTGTTGTGGAAATTAAACTTGTGATTGCTACAGAAAGCTCCGATTGATCCTTTCACCAAAGAGAACTGTAAACCATCTGCATCCCAAGGTGTTCCACTTGGAGGAATGGGGTACAACAGCAGAGACCCTCTGATTTTTGGTTTTATTGGCCATAATTTCGTTGCTTATGTTTTCATCAATGCTGTTTGCAATTGCAGAAGTGGAAGTATATCCAGAGGCTTCAGGGGCGAGTTTAAGCAGTGGCAAATTACTCCTGGAACGTGCGATCCATCACCGATGATGTCTAATCAATTTTCTGTAAGTTTTTTTCTATGACCTTTGTGGATTTTTTTTTTCAATCCCTGACTCGTTGTCCATTGTTAGAGTCTTTTATACTTCCAAAGTGTAGCCTTTTATACTTTCACTGTTTTACTCTTTCTGAATCTTTCAACAAAGAATCTTCTCTTCCAGTTGTACCATATAAAGTGCATAAACATCGTTTCCTGCTAAAATCCTCCCTAGTTGTTGTTCTTAGTTCGATTGCAAATCTTACTCTTGCGAAATTTCGTCATGGTTGTATGATAACTCTATGGTAGTTGATCTTCTTCCAAGTTCCAATGCCTATGCTAATCCTGGATTTTTAGTATTTAGTTCAGAATTACCCATGTTTTGATTGTCATTTAACCAGTATGCTTTTCTAATGATACATTATTTCCACAATGAATGTTTTCTTTTTTTTGTAAAGCATGTGCCAAGTTTGTCTATAATTGCTATTTTGTTACTTCTGTTTCTAATCACATTTCCTTTGCTCATTTTTGGTAGATTTTTATTTCTCGAGAGGGTGTGCACAAAAAGTATGCATCAGTTTTGGCTCCAGGCCAGCATGGAAGTTTAGGGTAAGTATCTGTTTTATAACTATCCTCTATCTCAACGATGCAAGTTTTTTTCTTTTAATTCACGTACCTTATGGTTTCATGGTCTCAGAAAATCGCGTGATAAGGGTATTTCTTCATGGGGTTGGAATCTGAATGGCCAGCATTCTACTTATCATGCGCTGTTTCCTCGGGCTTGGACTGTATATGATGGTACCAACCTACACGACTTTGTCTTTTAAGGCTATATTATTTCTCTCTGTATGTTAATTGTAATGTTGCTTCTGTTTGTAGGTGAGCCTGACCCAGAGTTAAAGATTTCATGTCGACAAATATCCCCCTTTATACCAAACAATTACCGAGATAGTAGTCTTCCAGCAGCTGTTTTCGTATATACAGTAAGTATTCTTATTCATGTAGTGGATATTCATATCGAGTTGGTGCTAAATATTGAAAGTCTTAGTTCTGAAAACATGTGAAATAAGAGGATATATAATCTTAGCAAACAACCTTCGAAATATCTAGACCGTGCACATTCCACATGTATGGGTCTGTTGTATTTTTTTTCCTTAGTTGATGAACCTGTACATAATGTTATATTTCAATATCCGAAGTGGTAGCACTTTTACAGTATCAGTCTCCTTCAAGCAGAATCTAAGGAAAGCCTTAAGAGTTACTACTTTTTGTTTTAGTTGGTGAACACTGGAAAGGAAAGGGCAAAAGTCAGTCTTCTTTTTACATGGGCGGTGAGTTGGTATCTGATTCATTTCTACTACATTATATCCGGAAGAGCAGATTTTACAGCTTTGTATTGTGCAGAACTCAATTGGTGGGACTTCGCATATGTCAGGGGGTCATGTTAATGAGCCATTCATGTAAGGAGAATATTTGACATCTTTTGCATAAGTGATTATGGCTTCAATTTGATGTGTAATTTTTTTGTTTGGGTCCTTCCTTTCAGAGGCGAAGATGGGGTCTCTGGTGTCCTCTTACATCACAAGTAAGTCACTTTACCATAAAAGCTGTAAAATTGTTGGTTTGCATATATCTCGTGGTCCACATTGCCATCTTTCTTAATGGTTTAATGGAGGACAATTAGGAAAGTGCAGTACCTGAAGTGGTATTTGTTAAAAGCAACATTACATTTGAAATGTGCAAATAATTGATCAATCAGATTGTACAATTTGGAAAATTAGTTAATTAAGGACACCTTGTTGGTCAATAGTAAATGCACATTACCTGGAGAAAACTAGTTGAGCCAGAAGTTTCCCATTCATTTTTTCTTGCACCAAAATGTTCCCTAGATAGACTTTTCTCCACGCATGAATGCACAGTCTGTTTCATTTAGACTATTAATGTACCGGTCTTATCTCGTTGCATTATCTATCCAAGTGCTGCATTTAGATTCTACTGCTGTGTGAGTAGTTGAAAATTTGATCTCGAAATACCAACTTGTTCATTGCAGTATGTTTCCTGTACTAGGCCAGTACTTGTGTTGTGCATGTGTCTTCTCGAATGTTTTAGTATAGTCTTATTTTCTCTCTCTTGTCCTCTATTGAATGAGTGCAAGCATGTTATCTTGACTATCTCTCTCTGCATAGAGGAAAGATCTCCAAGTAAATCCTCTTGCTAAAATATTTAAACACTGTTGTTGCTTTTTGGGTGTTTAACATTGTTTGCCGACTTTTCTATTCACATGCCCCATTGAGAAGCTAATGTGATAGAAGATATTCTTGTTACAGTAGAAAATTGTGTTCTTTTCTCTAAGCGAACAGATTTCTTTTGAATGTGTGATAATTGTTCAGGACACGCAAGGGAAACCCTCCTGTTACATTTGCGATCTCTGCTTGTGAGACTCAGAATGTGAATGTGACTGTTTTACCATGCTTTGGATTGTCTGAAGACAGTTCTTTTACAGCGAAGGATATGTGGGAAAAAATGGAAAAGGTGACTTTTCTTTGCAATCTTCAACTTTGCATGTGGATTTCATCGCTTGTCAAAACATGCTATTGAGTCTATAGTTGTTTTTTTGCTTGTTCTGAATTGTCAGGCATTTAAGAACGTCTGTGTTATATATCTGGAGTAGTTGTTGTAAATAAGACTGACATTCACATATTCTATCTTAAAGGATGGGAAATTTGATCAAGAAAACTTCAATAGTGGGCCGAGCATGCCTTCATCAGCTGGGGATACTATTTGTGCAGCGGTCTCAGCTTCAGCATGGGTAGAGGCTCATGGCAAGTGCACTGTAGCTTTTGCTCTATCATGGTCATCACCAAAAGTGAAATTCTCAAAGGGAAGCACATATGACAGGTAAGTAAAGTACAAACATTTGTGGCCTCTTCCTAAACTTGAGAGATTAATAAGTTGTTTACTTGTCGATTTTATCACAATTTTCGTTTAATAAATGTTGTCATGAAAATGGCGGCTACTTGTCCTTTCCGTTGTGTTAGTTTTCTGTGTACCATGTAACTTACATTTTCTCATTAATGGTGGATCTCGTTTTAAATTTTGAAGAAGCTCGCAGCCATTTTCATGTTTTTAATGTCACAAGACTGATTCTTAGATCTGGAAACTGTGTTAACAAGCTAATGGTAAGCATAGTGTCGAACACTAGTTAATATACATAAAAAGTGCATAAGAAAATGTAGGTTGCTACTTCAGAAAGCTAATGAGAATGCATGAATATCCCCTTTTTGGTATCGGTTGGTTAACAAAGACCTTGTGATTGAATTGAGTGTATCAAGTACATGCATTTTGAAGATAAGATATTTAGCCAATATTTCAGTGTGGTATGTCAAACACCGTTAATTTTCTGAGTTCTATGTTTTTGTCGTTATCTGCTTTCGGATTGTAGGAGATACACCAAATTTTATGGAACTTCGCCAAGAGCAGCTCTGGATCTTGTGCATGATGCACTAACACGTATGTATCTCTGGTGTCTATGTCTTTGTGCTTCACTTGAGTTGCCACTGTTCAGTTTGGATGTATACCTGATATTGCTGTTACGCATACACAGAATGGTGCTTATGTATTACTGACTAGCTTTGGTTTTTAAATTCAGATTATAAGAGGTGGGAGGAAGATATTGAGGCGTGGCAAAATCCCATTCTTAGAGATGACAGGCTCCCTGAGTGGTAATTGCTTTGGAACCTTTCTTTGTATACTCAAAGCATTGCAGTTGGTTCGTTTTGCAAACTCTTTTTTATTTCCTGATCATCACAAATGCATCATTGTACTGCATATTCATGTATCCCATAATAGATGAACTTTTAATACTTAGATCTCTTATCGTTGTCCCGTGTATTGTTTTTGTGATTGGCAGGTACAAGTTTACTCTGTTCAATGAGCTTTACTTTTTGGTAGCCGGTGGTACAGTCTGGATAGGTACACATCTTTCTATATGCCTATATGATTGGAATTTTGTTACTTCTCTTATGTTACCTTGAAAATATTTTTATTACTTTCTCAAACATTTTTCTATTGCAGACTCTGCTTCACTCCATGCCAATGGGAATGATTTAAGAAATTCAGATGGTAAAGCTAGTGGAGTTGACAGTAAAGACCAGCAGAATAACCTTGATAATGGCGACAGCAATGGAATAGAAAGCAACGGGAAAGCATCAGTTGTTCACAAAAGGAATGGTTTATTTGTAGACACTTCGCACGTAGATGATGACGACGATGTTGGTCGGTTTCTGTACTTAGAAGGTGTGGAGTATGTGATGTGGAACACATATGATGTGCACTTCTATGCATCATATGCGCTCCTTATGCTATTCCCAAAGATCGAACTAAATATCCAGCGGGATTTTGCTAAAGCTGTGTTGTCGGAAGATGGGAGGAAGGTTAAGTTCCTAGCAGAGGGAAACTGGGGAATTCGCAAGGTTAGAGGCGCTGTTCCTCACGATCTAGGGATGCATGATCCTTGGAACGAAATGAATGCCTACAACATACACGACACAAGCAAGTGGAAGGATCTTAACCCAAAGTTTGTGCTTCAGGTGTATAGAGATTTTGCAGCTACAGGGGATTACCAATTTGGAATAGACGTTTGGCCAGCAGTTCGTGCTGCTATGGAGTACATGGAACAGTTTGATAGAGACAACGACGATCTAATAGAGAATGACGGTTTCCCAGATCAGACATATGATACGTGGACTGTTCATGGCGTGAGTGCGTACTGCGGTTGCCTGTGGCTTGCTGCTCTTCAAGCTGCAGCAGCAATGGCTCTCCAAATCGGCGATAAGTTCTTTGCAGAATTGTGTAAGAATAAGTTTTTGAATGCAAAGGCAGCACTGGAAGCGAAACTGTGGAACGGAACGTACCTCAATTATGACAGCGGGGCGAGCAGCAACAGCAAATCTATACAGACCGATCAGCTAGCGGGTCAGTGGTATACGGCATCTTCAGGTCTGCCTCCGATTTTCGAGGATTTTAAAATAAGAAGCACTTTGCAGAAGATATTTGATTTCAATGTGATGAAGACCAAAGGAGGCAAAATGGGTGCTGTAAATGGGATGCATCCTGATGGGAAAGTGGATGAGACTTGCATGCAGTCGCGTGAGATATGGACAGGTGTCACTTATGCAGCTGCGGCTACTATGATCCTCTCTGGAATGGAAGAACAAGGGTTCACTACCGCTGAGGGAATTTTCACAGCTGGCTGGTCGGAAGAAGGTTTCGGGTAAGTTTATCCAGTCTGTTAAATGATATTCCTATGTTTCAAAAATGACATTGTTTCATTTGAAATTGATACAGATATTGGTTCCAGACACCGGAAGGTTGGACAATGGATGGGAGTTACCGGTCATTGATATACATGAGACCGCTCGCAATATGGGGAATGCAATGGGCGCTATCACTGCCAAAGGCAATTCTGGATGCTCCTAAGATCAACATGATGGACAGAGTTCACATGTCCCCTAGAAGCCGCAGATTCTCTTACAACGCCAAAGTTGTAACACACAAAGCTAAGTGTTTTGGCGATTCTTCCTTAAGTTGTTCCTGCTGAAATGGAGGTTTCGGGTTGTAATATAATTAATTGCGTGGGAAATATTTCCATGAAAGATAATGGAAACGTTCCTAGAATGTTGCGGTACATTTTGCTCATAGAGAGAGAGAAAGAGAGTTTGTATGTAACCGGACTGCTTGCTTTTTTCCATGGTTAATAACCTGAGAAGAACATATGTATTCAGTCTCTTTACAGGTGATCTCGAGAAAGTATTTGCTTCATAACAATTGTTAATGAGTCTTTGCAATAAATGTTGCTGTAAATTAGAGATGTTTGTCAATAAAGTGCAAAAAATGGAAGCAGCTCCTCTTCCACAAATTCTTATTGCAGAGAATTTGAGATCAGTACCTACTCGGCTACTCTAGACGGTTAGATGTTTCTGGACTTCACATGTAACTCTGTTTGTGACCGTTAGATCATGACCACGAGAAGCACTATTTAATAGGCCACAACAAGAAAACGTATGATTGGGTTTGGTCATTTCTAGTCTCAGCCTCTGAAGAACAAATGTCGGGACCTCAATGCTGCGAAAACCCGCCGGCTCTTAACCCAGTCTCGGGATCGGGTCATGTGGAGAAGCTGGGCGGGCTCGATGCTTACGTCTCTGGCTCTCCCGATTCCAAGTTGTGCGTCATCCTTATCTCTGATGTTTTTGGTAAATCATACCTTCTTTTTTTTATTTGTTGATTTTTATCATTTCATCTCTGTATTTTGACTTGAGTTTCGTTTATCTTCTTCAGGCTATGAAGCTCCAAACTTGAGGTACTTCTCCCCTCGTCATCGATTCCACTATTGAAGATGGGAATATTTTTCTATTTGGGTTTGTTGCTTTACATAATTTTGAGCACAAATCTCTATTTGATTATAGTTTTTTTCAGTCTCGTAAGATTTTGCATTTGTGACTGAAAATAGTTTGGTTGGTTTTGCAATTGTACAAGCTCAAGTCTTTTAAGTGTCCAAAATCGAACTTCATCTAATCGGCTGCAAATTATTATTATTTTCTTAAGCTGGAGTCATAGTTTAATTGCATTCTCTGCAGCCACTTTCGAGATTCTATGAATGTTTAATGAAGTGATTAATGTTATGTTTTAAGGGCGCTTGCGGACAAGGTTGCAGCTTGTGGATTCTATGTTGTGGTTCCTGATTACTTCTATGGAGATCCTTATGATCCCTCTCATCAGGAGAGACCCATCTCTATCTGGCTTAAAGACCATGGCGCTGTTTGTTCCTTGATCCTTAGTCCTAGTTTTCCCTCAATTTGTTTTACCATAACTTGGTTGTACTAGGTGTTATGTCATCTTGTTCTGTTGTTTCCCAGGATAAGGGCTTTGAAGACACAAAGCCAGTACTTGAAGCCATAAAGAACAAAGGCATAACTGCCATTGGAGCTGCTGGGATGTGTTGGGGTGGTGAGTTTACTTTCTTAATACTTACACCAAGAAATTAGTGACACTTTCTGGAAATGTCACCTTTGTGTTAATGTTCTTCAGCAAAAGTGGTGGTGGAATTGTCTAAACAAGAGCTTATTCAAGCAGCTGTTTTGCTTCATCCTTCTTTTGTCACCGTCGATGATATCAAGGGTAAGTGAAAGAATATTAGTTCACATTTGAAAACATAGAAAAAAACTGTAAGTGTACCAGTCTTTTGATTATACGTTATCGATTTTCATGGTTTCCTGCAGGTGGGAAGATTCCAATTGCTATATTAGGAGCTGAGATTGATCATTTGTCCCCACCAGAACTCTTGAAGCAATTCGAAGAGATTCTTGCTTCCAAACCCCAGGTATAGCTTTGCTTCTGCTACTCAACAAGTTGTAATCCTCTCTGAAACTGTAGATATAAAACTGATTTGACTTGAAACATAATGTTTAGGTGCAGAGTTATGTGAAGATATTCCCTAAAGTCGCACACGGTTGGACAGTTAGGTACAACACCGATGACCCAGAGGCAGTTAAAGCTGCGGAAGAAGCTCACAAGGAGATGCTTGATTGGTTTGTGACTTACCTTATATGAATGAGAAAGGCTGTCTATGTGATCCCATTAGCTACTACTAAGTGTGTTCATAAAGAGAGACTTGTGTTTAACTCTTTGTTGGTGTCTCTACTCTCTATAGCCTTTGGAAGCATGTTGCTATGTTTTTTTTTTTTTTTTTTTTGTCAACTGTTGCTATGTTGTGAGTGTTCTCTGATTTTATCATGATTGCAAAAAGTAACTCTATTGAAATATTTTTATTACAAACTTTTTATATATAACTATACATTTTTATCACAGATCTTTTATATCAGTTATTAGAATAACGTTTTTGTCAACATTAGAATAACGTTTCAACAGACAATTTTACATCTTTACAAAGTTCTACGATAACTGGAATTGACATGTATCATATATTCTATTAAAACAGGAAGGTTTTAAAAAACTAACATTGACTTGAGGTGTTATTTATAAGTGATGCTATTAGAAATTAGAAATAATTAAATAGATTCATTAAAGATAATAATGTAAAACTAAATTATAATTAATTAATCATAATATCTTGCAATATCTTTCATTACTTTAAATATAAATGTATATTTCCTTTTTATTATACAAAATCTAACAAAAATCTTTTTAATCCATTTTATTTTTAGTTAACTAATTAATTTCGTAATTATATTGTATATTTATATTTAATCAATAATGATAAGTATAATTAGATGAATTAATACACATTTATGTTTATAAATTATAAAATAAATATAAAAATTATAGATATCTTTTTAAAAATAAAAAAGAATATATAACCTACTACTTTTTATCAAATATACACATAAAAGAATAATAAAAATATGTAATATACTTCATTTTCAAAAAGTGAATTCTATAAAAAAAAATCAAATTACTATTAACTAAAAAATAATTTATATTAAAAATTAAGCTAAAATATTAAAAATAGATATATATTTAAATTTGATAAAACGTAAAATATCAACAATAAGTAAATATTTATATTATTCAAATATATAATTGTTGGGTTAATTAATGATTATACTAAAACATTTTTTTAGTGGGTTGTTTTATAATTTTTATAATTTGAATACTATAAAAATATACAACTTATTATTAATTAAACTTTAATCTATAAAATAAAAAATTTAAAGCTAAATATGAATATATATATTATTTTATATGATACAACTCATATTATAACTTATAATATGAATCGTTATTTTAATCTCCGATATCTCCTCCCAAATAATACAAAATTCATTTTTTAAACCTAAATTATTAACTCACGTTTTATAATATGGGTTAAACAATTATAAATAAAATTATATTGCATAAATAAATAAAAAATTACTAACAACAAAATAGCTAAAATTTTAAAATTGTAAAGAAAAATATATCCGTGTTCTGAACATGCGGGTCAAAATCTAGTTAATATATTATATTATGATGAACGGCTTCTATTAATCAGATAACTGGATTTTCTGTCTTCTATTAATCTGAAGAAATCACATTATATGGGAATGATATGTTTGGTTTAAGATTTTGTTTCTCATATTTCGAAACTGAAGTTAGCTCTTTTTTCATCAACTACTTTGGCTCTTTTCACAATTTTTAAATTTTATTAGAAAATAATCTATAAATTTTTAAAAAATAAAATTTCCAGTACAAAAAATTCAATTGATAAAAAAAAGATGTCGTAGGGCTAAGAAAGAAACACATGTTTTTTCTTTCTTTTTATTAAAACAAGTATTACGTCACGTGAATAAACCACATATAACCCATTTTCGCTCTTTGGCACACTTTTCGATACAAATGAGTTAGTTTCAAAAGAAGTTATAAGCAAAAAAAGAATTTTTTTATAACCAACGGTTAAAAAGATTTCACCAACTTTCTTAGCCCTGTTTTGAAAAAGGTTTACTTTAACCAGTAGTTTCTCCGGCGACCGCTGACCGCCGAACTTCCTTAATGCGGCAAAGAAACCGTTATCAACGTCGGTTCCACCACCTCAACACTCAGCGACAACTCTCAGGTGAACCCAACCAAATTCAAAAGACATTTGCTTTTTCTAAGTATCGGTGGAGACCCAAAGAACAACTAAGAAACCGAAGTACAAACCTCTTTAACATCTTTGACAGTGCTTTGAAGTTGACTCGGGGAACTCAAAGGAACTCTCTTTTCAATCAGAACAACAAACCTATCTCAAGAAAAATAGCACAAATATTTTCGTATGCTCTGAAAGGAAAATGGTAGCTGAAGAAAGAGAAGGACCAGGCAGAATAAGAATCAAGGCACCAGATCTTGACACTTTAAATCAAATAAGGGAAAACAGGCTGACTTTGATTGGAAGACTGACAAACACGGAGGCTCAGAACTTTTGGGATATGTTTTCATACCTATCTCGTTGATGGAACCTCAAGGGCAGAGCAACACAGTCAGATCTAGGAAAATAATATTTTTCAGTTTAGATTTGAGTTTGAGGAAGATCTTAAACAGGTGCTTGACGACAGGTCATGCCAATTTGCAAGGTGGATGGTCATCATCCAGAAATGGAACAATGCCTTGACCCAACCTTCCCCTCGTTCATACCCTTCTGGATCCGCATTAGAGGCCTCCCACTCCACTACTGGCATAAAGAGCTGGTGAAGAGCATAGGCAGAGAGATTGGTATACTGGACGAATTCGAGATAAGAAAGACAATTGTTCGAGTGAGGGTGAAAGTGAATGGACTCCAACCACTGGTCATGGAATTGATAATAAAATATGCTAATGGTGAAGAATTGATGATTTCACTGGAGTATGAAAAGCTGGGGAAGTATTGTTCACGCTGCTTCAGACTGACACATGAAAAAAGAAAATTGTCCAACTACTACAATTACAGAGTTAAATCCCCAAGGCGAGAAGAACAACACACTCAACAACACAATTAACAAAGGAAAGAACACGCATATGAGACCAGAAGAGACAGACACATAGCTCCTTTTGTAAATAGAGTTAAAGAGAGACAAAGCAGATATGGAAGATCTGATAACTCTCTCCATTCTCTCCCCAAAAGAACTGGAATCATAAGAGAAAACCTAAGGAGCCAGATAGAATGGTGTTCTACTAGAAATTTGTTAAGCAGAGAAGTGTATGAATATAAGCAAATAATCTAACTAGACGAGGAAAGGATCCCTCCCCAAGAAAAACTAAGGGAAAGCTCTATTTACCAGGTTAACTATCTGACCAGACTATGATCAAGTTTGGAGAAAGGAACTGGATTCCATAATCGACAACAACTTGAAAGATCACCTTTGTACAACTATGAGAAGTCGAAAGCTATGGAAACCGACAATCCGATAAATGCAAATACAAGGCGAAACCAAGTCAGAGAAGCATTACTGCTAATCATGAACCTGAAGCTAACAGACTATCCGATAACAAACGAGGTACCTTATTTTGAGGATGTAAGGAAAGAACTCCAAGAAACGACCAGAGGATATATTTGCTGCATAGACCCTGTGGAGAGGGCAGCAAGGATTCAAAGAGTGAAACAAGGCAAAAAGAGGGACATAGTGAAAGATACTGCTGTGATGATAATTGAAATAGCAAAAGCAAAAACATCAGGACTTATCAACAAATACCAGCTGATAGATGAGGAAGAGGAATCAGTCAATAACCAAGCTATAGAGTTCTCAAGACTCCCAAATGACAATAAATCATGAGCGTCCTTAATCACACACCTCATGAAGAAGATCAAAACACCTCATAGAAGGACAGGAATAAACACTTCACTACACCTGAAGGGAACTAGTCTGAAGAAGAGGAGACTATTTCAAAATCAAGGTGTAATCAAGAGGAGAGCAACACCTATCCGAACGGGAATCAGAACTGAATAAATAGGGGAAACGATGACGAGAAATGATCTAAACGATATGACTCTCGAAGAAGAAACACAGAATCATTAGACTGTACCGCTACGGAGAACAGAAATGACCAAGCTGACAACCAGAGCAACATTAAGGATTTCCAGGCATGAGACAAGTCCGGTCCTTAGCTGTGGCAGCCTGGAACTATTGCGGACTGGGGACCCTGGCAGCGTTTCAACGCCTGAAAGATATCAAAGAAAAATACTCCCCAAATATATTATTTTTAAGTGAGACAAAAAACCAGAAAGAGTTTGTAACGGATAAGCTGAAAGAATTAAGGTTCGAGAACTTTTCTCTGGTTGATCCCCAAGAGAATGCTAGTGGTGTTGGGAATGTCCCGAAATCAATTGTACTTACTCTTGTTTGAGTCGTAACTTCGAGGTTCGGCAGTCATATAATATTAGGTGGTTATAATGTTTTGCTAGAAACCGCTTATAATCTATAGATTGAGAATCTATTACTAATAATATATGACCCTACAGGTCACACACCTAAACAAACTGGATCATAAATCTATTAGGGTTTTATATTTAATATTATATATATGTAATATGTATAATATTATATATGTGTATGTTGTATATATATATTGTAGTATACGAATGTGGCACTATTTTGGTTAATGGACGTGTGACTTAATTAAATTAGTGAAAGCTCTCATATGTGAAATGGGCTTGGTCCACTACGAAACCTAATTGTTAGGTTTAGTATATATATATAAGGTGATGATATAAAATATACTCTCTCGCCGTCAATACCAAAATACAGAGAGTTTATAAAACCCTAAAACACGAACGGTTCGTGGAGTGATTTTGAGATTAGATCTCAACGATAATAGCATCTCATTATGATCTAGTTTGTGTGTGTGTGAATACCGGTAGAGGCATTACACTTGGAGTGCTAGACAACCGCAAATTGTTTTGTTCATCTTTCCGCTGCCGAATATTCAGGTATATTCGAAACCTTAGATCTATATATGTTTCAGTATTTGTATGAGTTCCTGGCTAGTTATCCATAGGTTGATTTATAAAATTGTTTTATAAACCGGTATGAATTCCAACAGTAGTGTCAGAGCCTACTTGCTTAATATTGAAATTGAATCTATTTTATTGGATAAAATATATGTCTACGTTTTGAAAAATCAGGACTATGGTATTTTGATTAGGGTTCTAAAACGTGAATTGATGTTATCTTAATTCAATTAGTGTTTAACTCAAATAGTCACTCATTCATACCGTGGTCATATGGTAATGGTATGTTCTTATAGGATCAGACTAGTGTCTGACCCGCGTTATAAACGCGGGTTTATTCTTCTTTTTATTTAAAATTTTAGATTTTGTGAGACAATAATGTTAGAATATTTATCATTTTTTAATTATATTACAATTTCTGTTGGCTGAGTTTAATTTTTTTTTTTTATTATCATGTTATGAATTAGTTTTTGTTTTGGTTTTTATGGTTTTTAACACTTTATATCGTTTTGTCAGTTTTTAGTGTTGTATTTTAGTTATTGAATTTATACCCGCACGCTAGTACAATATTATATACTACTTTCTTATTTTAATAATAGTTTATTAATTTTAATGATTATATAATTTATAAAATAATTATGTATTAAATTATATAATTATATGTACCAATTGATTTAGTAACTTAATTATGCTTGATTTTATTTCTTTAAATTAAATTTTAGTTAAGAATAATTTATAATATTTATTTAAATATTAATTTCGAAATTAATTATTATTTTATTAAATTTTTGAAAAAGATTTTCTTTAGATATAATTAGGATAGAAAAAAGAAAACAAAAGATATTATAAAATATTATGAATAAATCAAATATAAACTGTTTTACAGTTTTGCCCTTAATGAAGAATACAATTCTTAATAAAATCAAGGGCAAATTTCGAAAACAACATTTATGTACCATGGTCAATATCCTGTTTTAATAGTATAGATAGTTTTGATTTGCCTCCATGTACTATCTCATACGATGTGATATTGAGGCCTATTATAAATACTATGTAATTAAAAATAAAAGTCAACCCTAATTCCATTAATCGTAATGGTATCTCCAGTCAAATCTAAAAGCGATTCCTTTTAGGAATAATTGGATTCCATTTTGATTGGAGTTATGTATTTTTAATTATTCACTGTTTCTAATTTGATTAGATTCAATAAAATAATACTACCTAATAAATAATTATTAATTTTAATCAGATTAAAATTAAATTAATTATTTATGATCTAATTAATCACATATAAGAAATGTATTAATTCTATTTAATTATTTATATCAGATATAAATTTTAAATATAAATTAAAATTGGATTAAAATATGTTCCTCAATTAATATCAAGTATTTTTGATGTCTCTCCAATATTATCAACTATCAAGGCTTGTTTCGTTGTGTGATGGGCTTGCCAAAGCAAGATGACCGCAATTACATAAGTGAGGTAGATGGTAATGGTTACAATGTGAAACAAGATTGGTTTACTTGACTAAGCTATCAAAAAAGTTTCGGGCTTAGAGGCATATGTTGGATAAGACATAAGATGTCATCTAACAACCATGAGTTATATTTGATATAATTAACAAGGTGTTGTTTACCTAAAGAATTAGACATTCGTGGGTTGGGCCAGGGCCAAAGGTCACTCGAATCTAGTAAAATATGGATCTTGGATCATTTTATTCAATTTGAGGAAATTGTTATTTGAATATAATGTGAGTTTTTCTAATTGTTAAGATTTCTCTTATTCCCGAACATCATATTAACATTGTTATTCTTTATCTTCAGCAATGTTAACTCCCCACAACTCGTTTTCATTGAGATATGTCCTTGAGAAGGATAAACTTAATGGATCGAATTTCTTCGAATGGTATCGAAATTTGAGAATTGTTCTCAAATAGGAGAAAAAGGACTATGTCCTTGAAAAGGTTCTTCCTAAAAAACCTAAGACCAATGCTCAGCATGCAGAGAGAAATACTTATGACAAGCATGTCAATAATAGGGTCGATGTGTGTTGTCTTATGTTGGCTACCATGAACTCAGACTTGCAAAAGCAATATGAGAACATGGATTCGCCATTTGACATGATCACTAGCCTGAAAGGAATGTTTCAGGAGCAAGCACGAACTGAGAGATACCAAACGGTTAAGACTCTCATTGAGTGCAAGCTACCGAAAGATGATCCAGTTAGCCCACATGTCATTAAGATGATGGGTTATATTGATAACTTGGCAAAACTGGATTGTCCTATCAGCCAAGAGTTGGCTACTGATCTCATCCTGCAGTCATTGCCGTCAAGCTATGATCCCAAAGACTTTGACTGAGCTGCATGGGATACTCAAAACTGCTGAACCCAACATCAAGAAGGACACCCCAAATGTCCTTATGGTACAAAAGGGTAAAAAGTTTAAGAAACATGGTAAAAACAAAGGTGATGGCAAGACGAGCTCGATTGTGAATCCTAGCGAGTCTAACCATGCTCCTAAGTTTAAACATGGTCCTTCTAAAGATGATAAGTGCCATTATTGTAATGGTTATGGGCATTGGAAAAGAAACTGCAATAAATTCTTGTAAGATCTGAAAAAGAAGAAGAAGAAGACTTTCGAGACTTCATCTTCAGGTATTTATGTTATAGAAGTAAATGTTACTACTTCTGGTTCTTTTTGGGTATTGGATACCAGTTGTGGTGCTCATATTTGTACAAATATGCAGGGCCTAAGCAACAATAGAATTTTGGAGAAAGGACAAGTGGACCTGCGCGTGGAAAATGGAGCAAGAGTTGCTGCATTATCCGTAGGAACATTTCATTTGTCTTTGCCTTCAGGCATGGTTTTGGAACTTAAGGATTGATACTATGTACCTGCTATAAGCAGAAATATTATTTCTATTCCTTGTTTGGATATAGAAGGATATCAGTTTTCAATTAAGAACAAGTGTTTTTCATTTGATTACAATGATATATTTTATGGTAGCGGTCCATTAGAGAATGGACTTTATGTTCTAAACCAAAGTGTGCCAATCTATAATTGTACCAAGAGATTTAAGTAAAATTACACGAATCAAACTTTTCTTTGGCATTGTCGTTTGGGCCACATAAATGAGAAACACATTCAAAAGTTTCATAGTGATGGACTATTGAGCTCATTTGATTAGGAATCATATGAGAAATGTGAATCTTGTTTATTGGGAAAAAATGACTAAGGCTCCTTTTACTGGACACAATGAAATAGCTAAGGACTTATTGGAACTTATACATACTAATGTATGCGGACCGATGAGCATAAATGCTAGAGGAAACTACCAGTACTTCATCACATTTATTGACGACTTCAGTAGATATGGTTATGTTTTTCTAATGAAACATAAGTCTGAATCTTTTGAAAAGTTCAAAGAATTTCAGAATGAAGTATAAAACCAGATTGGCAAGACAATCAAAGCTCTTTGATCAGATCGAGGTGGTGAATATTTGAGTAAAACATTCGATGATCATCTAAGAGAATGTGGAATTGTTTCACAACTCACTCCTCCAGGAACGGCACAGTTGAATGGTGTTTCTGAAAGGAGAAATCGAATTTTATTAGATATGGTTCGATCAATGATGAGTCATGCAGATCTTCCATTATCCTTTTGGGGATACGCCCTAGAAACGTCTACGTTTACGCTAAACAGATGTCCATCAAAATCAGTTGAGAAGACGCCATATGAGATATGGACTGGAAGAGTTCCGAATTTGTCTTTTCTGAAAATTTGGGGTTGTGATGCTTATGTTAAACGTATGTTTACCGATAAGCTCAGACCCAAATCTGATAAATGCTACTTCATGGTTATCCCAAAGAAACCAAAGTTATTACTTTTACAACTCTAATGAGAACAAAGTGTTTGTTGCTCGTAATGGTGCTTTTCTAGAAAGAGAATTTCTTTCCAAGAAAAATAGTGGGTGTAAAGTACAACTCGAAGAAGTTCGAGAAAAACATGAGATTTTTCCAGCTTCTCAAGAAGAGGTTCAATTAGATTTACGAAGAGTCGTAGAAACTACACCTGTGGAACCTGAGGTACGTAGGTCCGAAAGGACACGTCACGAACCTGTTAGATATGGGTTTTTGGTGACTGATCGTCATGAACTATTGATAATAGAGAGTGATGAACCTACGTCCTTTAGGAAGCAATGATGGGCCCTGACTCCGAAAAGTGGCTAGAAGCCGCAAAATCTGAAATGGAATCCATGTCAGTAAACAAAGTATGGACTTTGGTTGATTTACCTGATGGTGTCAAAACCATTGAGCGTAAATGGGTTTTCAAGAAGAAAACAAACATGGATGGGAATATACAGATATTCAAAGCTATATTGGTGGCTAAAGGTTACAAGCAAATTCATGGTATAGACTATGAAGAAACCTATTCCCAGTCGCAATGCTTAAGTCTATTCGGATTCTCTTAGCAATTGCCGTTTATTACGATTATGAGATATGGCAAATGGATGTGAAAACAGCTTTCCTTAATGGATATCTCGAAGAGGATGTGTACATGAAACAACTTGGGGGTTTCACAGTCCATGGAAGTGCTAGGAAGGTATGCAAGCTTCAACGATCCATTTATGGTTTGAAGCAAGCATCTCGGAGTTGGAATCTTTGTTTTAATGAGGCAATCAAAGAGTTTAATTTCATTATAAGCGAAGAAGAACCTTGCGTTTACTAGAAGACTAGTGGGAGTGCAGTTGTTTTCTTAGTATTGTATGTGGATGACATACTTCTTATTGGAAATGATATTCCTATGCTTAATTCCGTAAAGACTTGGCTAGGAAGTTTTTTCTCAATGAAATACATGGGAGAAGCAGTGTATATTTTTGGAATAAGAATCTATAGAGTAGATTAAATAAGCTTATTGGATTGTGTCAAGATACTTATATAGATAAGGTCTTGCACAGATTCCAAATGCATGATTCCAAGAAATGTTTTCTACCAATGTCTCATGGCATAACTCTCAGCAAGACTCAGTGTCCTTTGACACATGATGAGCGAGAGAGGATGAGTAGAATCCCATATGCATCTGCTATAGGATCTATCATGTATGTCATGCTCTGTACTCGTTCAGATGTTGCATGCGCTTTGAGCATGACGAGTAGATACCAATCTGATCCAAGTGAGTGTCACTGGACAGCAATCAAGAACATCCTTAAATATTTGAGAAATACTAAGGATAAGTTCTTTGTCTATGGAGGAAATGATGAGCTTGTTGTGAGTGGTTACACGGATGCAATTTTCCAGACAGACAAAGATGATTACCGATCACAATCTGGTTTTATCTTTTGTCTTAATGGAGGAGCTGTAAGTTGGAAGAGTTCCAAGCAGAGCACCGTAGCACACTCTACAACTGAATCTGAGTACATTGTTGCTTCAGAAGCAGCAAAGGAAGCTGTTTGGATTAGGAAGTTCATTATTGAATTAGGTGTGGTACCTAGTATTTTTAGCCGAGTGGATCTCTGTTGTGACAATAATGCAACTATCGCACAAGCGAAAGAACTTAGATCCCACCAGAAATCCATACACATCCGGAGGAGATATCATCTCATTCGTGAGATTGTTGATAGAGGAGATGTGAAAATTATCAGAGTCTCAACGGATGCGAATGTTTCTGATCCATTGACTAAGCCTCTTCCACGGCCTATGCATGAGAGTCATACTGCGGCTATAGGCATTAAGTTCCTTAAGATGTGATCTTAATTCTAGTGGGAGGATTTTCCTTTTATATGATGTTCATGACTACATACATTTGATTATGTTTTCAAATTAATGAAATTTGTTTCAGATTTATTTGGCTATTGGATAACAAATAAAGTCCCAAAATAATTTATTTCATTCTATAGGTCATCAAGTACGTGACTTGATCATGAAACTCTATAAGTGAAAGATGACATAAATTATTGTGGTCCCTAGTAAAGGTTATTAAAATGGGACGTTAATAACTGAAGATGACTAGTATGTGAGGTGGCTGATGACTAAGTTTCGTGGAGTCATTTAATATCTTGTATTAAAGCCAATCGCATAGACATGTGTTGGGGAACACAATATTGGACTGACCCGCTATGAGAACTCTACAAGATTGTTATATGAGTGTCATAAGAGTTTCTCATCACGACTATAGAGTATAGTCCTTTGACCTGAGTTCGTCATAATTTCTTACTTATGGATTAGCTCACTTTGACCTTGTCAAACGTCAGCCGTAACAGGTGACTATAAAGACATTGATTGGATGTGCTATGAATTTTGTAAGGAACAGGGATGTAACAAGATGGAATTTGTCCCTCCTATATAACGGGAGATAAATATCTCAGGGCCTATCGAAGATTTGATACTGAGAAATGCATGGCCGTGCTCAAACGAGGTGAATGTCACTCGTTTGTTTGATTAGTATAAATCGGAGTTCGATAAACATGATCTAGCTTAATAAGGATGACACCGTTTCTTGCCTTATGCTAAGATCGAGATATTGAGACAATGGGATTATGGGAATAGATGATTCCAGTACAAGTGGGAGATTGTTTGGAATGTCCTGAAATCATTGTACTTACTCTTGTTTGAGTCGTAACCTCGAGGTTCGGTAGTCATATAATATTAGGTGGTTATAATGTTTTGTTAGAAAGCGCTTATAATCTATAGATTGAGAATCTATCACTAATATTATATGATCCTACAGGGTCACACACCTAAACAAATTGGATCATAAATCTATTGGGGTTTTATATTTAATATTATATATATGATATGTATAATATTATATATGTGTATGTTGTGTGTATAAATATTGTAGTATACGAATGTGGCACTATTTTGGTTAATGGACGTGTGACTTAATTAAATTAGTGAAAGCTCTCATTTGTGAAATGGGCTTGGTCCACTACGAAAACTAATTGTTAGGTTTAGTATACATATATATACATAAAAGGTGACGATATACAATATACTCTCTCGCCGTCAATATCAAAATACAGAGAGTTTATAAAACCCTAAAACACGAATGGTTCGTGGAGTGATTTTGAGATTAAATCTCAACGATACTAGCATCCCATTCTGATCTAGTTTGTGTGCATGTGGATACCGGTAAAGGCATTACACTTGGAGTGCTAGACAACCTCATATTGTTTTGTTCATCTTTCTGCTGCCGAATATTCAGGTATATTCGAAACCTTAGATCTAGATATGTTTCAGTATTTGCATGAGTTCCTGGCTAGTTATTCATAGGTTGATTTATAAATTTTTTTGTAAACCGGTATGAATTCCAACAAGTGGAGGCTTAGGTCAGGCTTGGTCAGGGGATGTGGAGATTGAAATACTGAAGCAAAACAGGAACTTCATAGACACCAAAATCAAGTTTGAAAGAGACTCTTTCTATGCAACCTTCATTAAAAACCACCGGAAAGAGAAAACGGCAAATGAATTTGGGAGAAGATGGACAAATTTTCAAACACGAGAGAAGGAGCTTGGTACCTGACAAGGGATTTCAACGAGAAAGTGAATGAACATGAAAAGAAGGGAATACCAGCTAGACCTATAGGCTCCGGCTATGATTTTTGAACGTTATGTGCAAATGCGATTTATTCGATCTTAAACACTCATGCAACCTGTTGTCGTGGAGATGAAGAAAAGGAGACCACCTGTTTATTGCAGGCTTGATAGAGCTATGGCTAACAGTGAATGTTCTGATGACTACCCTAATGCTAGAAGTGAGTAATTGAAATTTGTAGGGTCTAAACACAGGCCACTACTAACCTATTTTGCGCCAAGGAAGAATAAAAGGAAGCGCCTAATTAGATATGACCGACACCTTCGAGACAATGAAGAGTTTGTATCATTGATAAGAAGAGCTTGGGTAAGGAATGGTAATGGATCAATAGCTGAGCGCACAAATTGATGCAGGAAAGATATAAACACTTGGAATAAATAGGAACATAAAAACTGCAGGAAAACAATTGACAAACTAAAGGAAGATCTGGACAAAGAAACGACAGACGCATAAACGGTAATTCAGGTCGTAAACAAATCTCTTGGTGAAGCATATAAGACAAATGAGGCTTATTGGAGGCAGAGGAGCAGAAAAAATTGGCTTGCTTAGGCGACAGTAACACCAGTTATTTTTTCACAATGACAAGAGGAAGAAGAGCACAAAACCGAATCATTGTTCTTGAAGATGACGAGAGAATAGCTCACTACGAGGATGATCAGATAATGCGAGTAATATCTGACTACTTGAGGAAACTGATTCATCTGAAGTATTTAACAAGGCCATATAGAGAGTTATCTGTTATCTCAGAGGAAACAAAACGCAGATTGATAACCATCCCCACGAATGAGGAAATTAAGAAAGTTATGTTCTCCATTCACAAAGACAAGGCACCTGGCCCAGACAGGTTTTCAGCTTGTTTTCACCAGTCAAATTGGGAACACATCAAGACGGATCTGGTTAAGAAGATACAAAGTTCCTTCAAGGATGACATGCTTCATGATTCATTAAACAAAACGCACATCAGGCTAATCCCAAAGACAACAAGTCCAAAAAAACATCAAAGAATACATGCTGGCATTATGTAATGTATACTACAAAATTTTCTCAAAGATTATCACCAGGAGATTGCAACCAATGCTCAACGACATCATCTCGGAAAACCATACAATCTTTGTACCGAAGAGAATCATAACGGATAATGTGCTCATCACGCATGAAGTCTTACACTACCTAAATAACTCAAAGGCAACAAAAGATGTACAATGGCCATTAAGACTGATATGAGTAAAGCATATGATTGATTAGAGTGGAATTTCATCCAACAGGTGCTGAGGAAAATGGGTTTTCATGAAAGAATGATAAACTGGATAATGCAGTGTGTTTCTACTGCCTCATACTCTTTTCTGATCAATGCAGAAGTAAGAGGTAGAGTTATACCAAAGAGTGGAATCCGACAAGGCAACCCTCTTTCACACTTTTTGCTTATCATTTGCAGCGAAGTCTTGAGCTGGCTGTGTAAGAAATCCGAGGCAGAAAGCAACCTAGTTGGGATCAGAGTTGCAAACAAAATTCCAAGAGTAAATCATCTCTTATTTGCTGACGACACAATGTTCTTCATAAAGACGGAAAAAGGAAGTTGTAACCAGCTAACCAAGATCCTAACAGAGTATGAGAAAGTCTCGGGACAGAAAATCAACAAGGATAAGTCTTCAATTACATTCTCGTCAAAAAAAAGTCCAGAGATAAGGGAAAGGGTAAAAAGCCAAATTGGAATCTCAAAGGAAGGGGAAATGAAAAGTATTTAGGCCTCTCATAACTATTTGGAAGGAAGAAATGAAACTTATTTGCTTCCATTGTTGACATGATCAAGCAAAAAGCATAGAGCTGGTCTTCTTCACGATTATCTAGTGCTTGGAAAATGATAATGTTCAAGTCAGTCCTGTCTGCAATTCCTATTTACACAATGGCTAGTTTCAAACTGCCACTCAGCCTCTGTAAGTGAATCCAATCAGCGTTAACACGCTTTTGGTGGGACTCAAACACAGAGAGATGGAAGCTATGCTGGATAGCTTGAACTGAACTAGCAAAATCGAAGAGGAATGAAGGTATTGGTTTAAGAGGAATCCAATGTTTCAAAGATGCTTTGCTTGCAAAAACCATCTGGAGATTACTGAGGAATCCCTTAAGTCTGATTTCACGATGGCTAATAGGGAAATATGCATACAATAAATATTTATTAGAAGCATCAGTCCCTGCAAACGATTACCATGGTTGGCGGAGCATAATTGCATAAAGGGTCTTTTTGAGGAAAAACTTGGGAAAATCCATTGTGAACGGACAACACACGAGCATATGGAGAGAAAACTAGTTAAATGCTGGCAATGTAAACCTCATAACTGGCCCAACCATTGCAGATACTGCGGATTGGACAGTGGCAGATCTAATTCATAGGAACACGATGTGTTTGGAAGTAGAAAAGGTCAAAGAGTTGTTTCCCTTGTTATGGGAACAAGTTATGTGTATAGAACCATGTAAAACAGGATAAAATTACGAGTATATATGGTTGGGAACAATGGATGGCAGGTACAATACAAACTCTGGGTACTACTTTGATGTAAAGTCACTACAGCCTCACGATCTCACTAGTCAAGACCAAAGTGGATTTAAATGGGTAAATGAAATTTTGAAAGCTAAAAATGAAGGCCAGACTCTTTTAGGGTAAAGGCATCCCTGCCAGTGGGAATGAATCTAGTAGTGAGGCAGATTACCACTGTTGGAAACTGTATTAGATGCAACAACCATAGATATCAAACCACTTGCTAATTAAATGTGAGTATGCGTAAAGAGTATGGGACATAGCACCGTTAAACGAGAGGTTGAGAACCCATGAAGGAGAAAGCTTTAAGAGCATACTGCAAAGAGCGAAGGATCTTAAAAACATACTTTTAAAGGATTTATGTTCTTCTGGTTTTGTTGGAAACTCTGGACAACAAAAAACAAACCCTTGTTCGAGAACAGACTGTGCTCTGGGACAAATACAATCACAATAGCTACAAAGGCTGTAATAGAATGGTCAAACGCTCAGCTAGACAAGATTGAAGGCAACACCTCAAAGGAAAACAAGTTGAAGACACCGACCATCATGAATCTGGAAACTGGCGAAGTGCAAATTAACACAGATGTACCATGGAAACATGATAAGCAAGTTGCAGGACTCGGATGGTGCTACACAACAAGGAAAACCAAGTGTTCAGACATAAGGCCAAAACGTGAAAATAAACAACATCATCAGCCATGGCGGAGGAGCCATGGCAGAGGTGTAACACTCGTTTCCCAGCTAACCGGAAACGCGGCATCCAGGCTCCCATCGAACCGGGGCGGTCCGACCGGGACGCCTTTCCAATCCGGTCCCAGGTACCCAGACGCTTCCTTCGTATTCAAATCCACCAATCTCATCACACGACCGATCAATCCCTCATCCGGACCTGCAAGGAAAAGGGGACGGGAAAGGGAAAGAGGACTGAATAATTGTTTCAAGAACAATTGCCCAGCGAGGGAGGATTTAAGGAACCCACGATCCCGGCTTATGCCACACAATTTCGAATCCTAGTCCTAAGCTAATATCACCTTGCACACACGCCCGAAGGCTTCACCACACAATCTACGTTCGTTCGTGCTTACCTGGCCCGAAGCCCACACACTCCTGAACACCTACGGGCCCGAAGCCTCACACATGTGCCATTACGCACCACAACGGAGGGCTCTTCACACCCTCCCCGAGGAAAAGGCCGTGTACCATTCCCGTTATAAACACCTTCCACACAATCCCTAGCACAGTTCTACCAAACATATCCATCACGCACACACAATGTTTACGGTTTAAGCGATATCCTAGCGTTTCTACGTTCCACAATCATTCACATCAGCGCTTTACTATCCCTACACTACCTAGGAAAGATGGTATTAACAAAGGACTATCGTCCGAAATTGATGGAGCAAGGGAAGATCATAACCGGTCCTCACCTTGGCCAAGAAGGGGCAAAAGCGTAATTTAGGAGTTCCATTAGCATAAACGGACATCAGATCTGGAAAGAGGATGGAAAGAAGTGATTTAGGCTTTTATTTTGCTCAAATCGAGCTTAGCACGGACAGGTTATGGCTACTCGAAGTTGGGTTGACTGAAAGTCAACGGTCAAGTCAAGGTCAACCGGTTGACCCGGTCAACCCTGACCCAGACCCAAACCCAGAATTAACCAGGCCCAAAAACATAACCGGCCTAAATCCTAAACCAATCATAAACAAATAAACCAGAATGGAATTGATTTAAACCGGGAATTGCAATTGAACCGAACCGAACCGGCAAAACCGGACCAATCGGTCAACGGTCAACGGCGGCGGTGCGTGGCGGATCTCCGGCGGCGCGTGGACGCACGTTGATCTCACGCGCCCGACTCCTCTCCGGAGCGTGGGAGCGCATGCGGCGGTCTCCGGCGGTGCAGAGGGTATCTTCTGCTTCGTCTCGTCGCGCTGGTCACGATGGTGGGATCGGTTTCTCTAGATTCGGGGTATTTTGGGAGTTATAAAATGAACAAAGTGTTTTCGGTTTATAATTACTAGATATAGGGTTTCGGGAGTTACTTGCAGTGAGGAGAAGGAAGCAAAACGTGGAGATGGTCTGCTTGGACTTCGAACGGTTCGGGATCTTGACAGGGCTCCGCCAGAAAGAATGAGAATAGGCTTTTCTGTGGAAAGGGGGCTACTATTTATAAGGGAAAAAAAAAGAGGAGCCCTAGGGTTTTAGAATAGGAAAGTGTGCTTTGGGCTTTGGGCTTTCTCTTCATTTTTCAAAAAAAAATTAGCTGGCTGGGCCAGAGCAATTACAAATTCTCCCCCCCCCCCCACTTGAAAAGAATTCGTCACAAATTCTGAGGTGCGCGGTTTCCCGATCACTCCCGTACTCAAGGGCACCGTTCTGCTCCGGAGGTGGAGACTTGTGCTAAGGAAGGTCCGAATGGGAAAGGCACGAGATAGTAAAAGAATGAATATAATATAAGGCGTAGGGCTACATAGTTTGAATAAATAGAATAGAAGAAAACCAACTACGCGAAAACCGCGGAAGAACAAAAAACGAAAAGAAAAACCCCAACAACTAAAACAATAAATATGCCCTACTCCTAACAACCCCCAATCCTCCGACTCTAACCACTCGGCGATCATGGGGGCCGGTACTCAAGATCCTTGTAGCCCCGATACACCTGATCTGCATCGCTCTGGTACTCATATGGGTCAGATTCCGGCTCTGTATCCGAAATGGTGATCACTGGTGACACTGCCACCTGCTCTTGCATCTGTGCAGCATGCTGCTGCCTCAACCTCTCCTCACGGGCCCATGCGCCCTGCTCCTGGTTCAACCTCTCATGGACCCGTTCCTGAGTAGTTTTCTGCTCTCTTAACCACTCATAATCCATGGCTTCCTGTTGCTGCCTCAAACTCTGCTTACGGTCCCATGCAATTTGCTGCTCTGCCATTACTTGCTGTCTGATGGCCTCATCCCTCTGGTTCCTCTCTCTCACTCTCTGCCTGTAGACCAAGTCCTTTTGGTTCCTCTCTACAGCCTCTGCATAGCGAGCAGCTACATCACTAAGATGTACTCTCTAAACTCTCTACCATATGTCATCCCATGGCGGATCTCCGGTAAAAGTCCATCCATGAACATAGTCATCATGTGTGACGGTGAGCGGGGGTAAGTGCGACCCGCGCCCCCAATAAACTACTGCAAGTAATCCTCAACGTTCATCCCAAGCATCTGGAACGGTCGGGGTACATCTGGTAGGGGCGCCTGCGCCTGGGGCCTCGATGCCGATTCTCCTGGGGTATCGTCTTCCTGCGGAATCGACTCTGGTCCAAACTCCGGGTAGGGTGGGTGGTACGGCGCTGGAGGTCTCACAGTCATGAAACACACATGCGTTGGTGGCTCTGGGTAACCCTCCTCCACTACCGGCTTCTTCCCGGGTCTCCTAGCACTCGGTGCATCCACCGGGTTTGCTGATGTGAACGGGACATCTATGGGCGTCTTCTGGTCGGCCTCTCTTTCTCGCTGATCGCAAAACTGTCTCAATTGTCAGTCTTGGAAGCACTGGTCTGCCTACATGGTACAAGGTGGGTGGTGGAACTGCGCCTGGGACCAAGACTGGCGCATCCGTCGCGAGACCTCTCCTCTGACTGCTTCGTGGCGGAACACTCCTCATGGACAAGGCACATGCACGTAGAATGCTGACAGGACTGGAACTGTAATCGGACCCAGGATCAAAGCTAGAATCAGACGATATCTTGCATAAAACGAGAGTGTGTGAGGTCACAACAAGAGATAATCAGTGATATATTGGTGTTTGAAAAAAAACTTTTGCAAAGTAACCATTTTCATAAAATTTCGCAAACACTTTGAAAAAGAACTGAAAATTCGGTTTTTGGGTAAACAACGAAAGCTGATTTGACAGGATGGCACTGGGAGACCTTAACCTAGGCTCTTATACCAAATTGTAACACATGTTTCCCGGCTAACCGGAAATGCGGCGTTTAGTCTCCCGTCGAACTGGGATGGTCCGACCTGGACGCCTTTCCAAGCCGATCCCAGGCACCCATACGCTTCCTTCGTATTCAAATCCACCAATATCATCACATGACCGATCAATCCCGCATCCAGACCTGCAAGGAAAAGGGGACGAGAAAGGGAAAGAGGACTGATTAATTGTTTCAAACACAATTACCCAGCGAGGGCGTATTTAAGGAACCCGCGATCCCGGCTTACGCCACACAATTTCGAATCCTAGTCCTAGGCTAATATCACCTTGCACACACGCCTGAAAGCTTCACCACACAATCTACGTTCGTTCGTGCTTACCTGGCCCAAAGCCCACACACTCTTGAACACCTATGGGCCCGAAGCCTCACACACGTGCCATTACACACCACAAAGGAAGGCTCGTCACACCCTCCCCGACGATAAGGCCGTGTACCATTCCCGTTATACACGCCTTCCACTCAATCCCTAGCACAGTTCTACCAAACATATCCATCACGCACACAAAACCTTTTCGGTTTAAGCGATATCCTAGCGTTTCTACGTTCCACAATCATTCACATCAGTGCTTTACTATCTCTATACTACCTAGGAAAGACGGTATTAACAAAGGATTATCATCCGGAATTGAAATGGAACAAAGGAACATCATAACCGGTCCTCACCTTGGCCAAGAAGGGGAAAAGCGTAATTTAGGAGTTCCATTAGCATAAACGGACATCAGATCTGGAAAAAGGACGGAAAAGAAGTGATTTAGGATTTTTCGCTCAAATCGAGATTAGCACGGACAAGTTATGGCTACTCGAAGTTGGGTTGACTGAAAGTCAACGGTCAAGTCAGAGTCAACGGGTTGACCCGGTCAACCCAGACCCAGACCCAAACTCAGAATTAACCAGGCCCAAAAACATAACCGGCCTAAATCCTAAACCAATCCTAACCAATTAAACCAGAATGGAATTGATTTAAACCGGGAATTGCAACTAGACCAAACTGAACCGGCAAAACCGGACCAATCGGTCAACGGTCAACGACGGCAATGACGGCGGTGTGTGGCAGTCCTCCGGCGGAGCGTGGAAGCACGTGGATCTCACGCGCCCGACTCCTCTCCGGCGCGTGGGAGCGCATGCGGCGGTCTCCGGCAGTGCAGAGGGTAGTTCCTGCTTCGTCTCGTCGCGCTGGTCACGATGGTGGGATCGGTTTCTCTAGATTCGGGGTATTTTTGGAGTTATAGAAAAAACAAAGTGTTTTCGGTTTATAAATACTAGATATAGGGTTTCGGGAGTTACCTGGAGTGAGGAGAAGGAAGCAAAACATGGAGATGGTCTGCTTGGACTTCGAACGGCTCGGGATCTTGAGAGGGCTCCGCCAGAAAGAATGAGAATAGGATTTTCTGTGGAAAGGGGTCTACTATTTATAAGGACAAAAAAAGGAGGAGCCCTAGGGTTTTAGAATAGGAAAGTGGGCTTTGGGGTTTCTCTTCATTTTTCAAAAAAAAATTATATGGCTGGGCCAGAGCCATTACAAATTCTCCCCCTTTAAAAAGAATTCGTCCCAAATTCTGAGGTGTGTGGTTCCCGATCACTCCCGAACTCAAGGGCACCGTTCTGCTCCGGAGGTGGAGACTTGTGTTAAGGAAGGTCCGAATGGGAAAGGCACGAGATAGTAAAAGAATGAATATAATATAAGGCGTATGGCTACATAGTTTGAATAAATAGAATAGTAGAAAACCAACTACGTGAAAACCGCGGAAGAACTCAAAACGAAAAGAAAACCCCCAACAACTAAAACAATAACTATGCCCTACTCCTAACAACCCCAATCCTCCGACTCTAGCCACTCGGTGATCATGGGGTCCGGTACTCAAGATCCATGTCTCCCCGATACACCTGATCTGCATCGCCTTGGTCCCAAGAGATCTGAATCCCGGCGCTAGCATCCCGGCGGATTCCAACTTTTGTGCGTGTGGACTACGATAGAGGCGAGGCATCTGAATCGCTCCTGATCTTGTCTTACCTGATTCATCTTCCGCTACCAAAACAAGGTAAACGCGAGATCCATGATTCAATTACTTAAACCCTGAGATCCTAGGCTCGGAATTCAGACTTAGGGTTGCCTAATCGGATTAGGAACATCTAGGAATTCCAACAGTGGTATCAGAGCCTTAGGTTTTTATCATTGAATCAGCCAGTTTAGTAGAATTTGATGATTTAAATTCGTTCATAAGATAGTATGAATAAGAACAGGTTAGATCGATTCAGATCGAAAACGATTCTGTGTTTTCGCAGAGTGTCGATCGACACACTAGGTGTTTCGGTCGACACAGAATGGTGAAATCGACAGACTCGGCGGCTAGGGTTTTTCACGAAGAAAAACATAAAGCCTGCTGTGTCGATCGACACAGGTTGAGTGTCGGTCGACACAGACCTTGCGATTGGTTAATCGGTTCAATTGGATTGGACCGGTTATCATGCTTGGTTAAGTCCGAACAGATCGGTTTAAATTGGATGAATTGGTTCAATTGGATTGAACTGATTATCTCAATTAGCATAAACCAATTGCTTAAAATCAGTTTGATTGGATAAAACGGTTCAATTGAATTGGACTGATTATCACAATTAGTTGAAACTGGTTGAAACGGTTTGAATTGGATTAATTGATTCAATTGGATTGAACCAGTTATCTCAATTAGTATAAACCGATTTAAATAGTAAAGATCAGTTTGATCTGATAAGTCGGTTCAATTGGATTGGACCGATTATCAAAACTGTATCCGGTTTAGGTCTATGTCGACCGTCACACATGGGTAGTGTCGATCGACATGACCGGTTCGATGAACCGAGTTAATTGGATTAACCGGTTATTGAAATCCGGTTTTTGGTTGGTAGTGTCGATTGACAGACATAGTCTGCGTCGATCGACGCAGTGCTAACAATTCTGGTTATTGAACCTTGAATTTGCAGAAACCAAACTCGACTTAAACATTGATCAAAGATTAGCTTCAATATGGTCAACTGTCAAGACTCATTTCGTTGTGTGATGGTCTAGCCATGAGCTTGGTGTCCACAATTACGTGAGTAAGACATGTAATTATGTTGATGGACTTGCAGTGCTTGACATCAAAAATTACATGGCCTAAGAAATTGGTTTGCTAACCTTTTAGAGTTTAGTTTCCTCAACTAAATATCAAGTAACCTTGATGTCTTGCCCAATCTTGTCTACTGTCAAGACTTGTTTCGTTATTGGATAGTCTTGGAGTCCTTGGTATCCACTACTACATGAGTAAGGCAGGTGATCATTGATAGACTTGCAGTGCGACTGTCAATGATCACAAGACTAAAGAGATTGGTTTACTTGACTGGGCCATCAGAAGTTCTGGGCCCAGAGACGTCAGAGTAGATGAGACATGAATTGTCTTATCTGCGACCAAGAGTTGTACTGGGTACAATTAGCAATGATTTGCTTACCTAGATAACTAAATTTTGGGTGATGACGAGTCGTCCACTCAGATTTTGGTGAAGTATGGGTCTTGGATCATTATATTCATTGAGGAAACATTGTTTGAATATAATACGAGTTTTCTTATTTGATAAGATTTCTCATGGAATGCATAACTAAATCTTGGTTTTTCTTGGATTTCAGATTATGTCTAAGACTACTTTCTCGTTGCGATCCGTCCTTGAGAAGGACAAGTTAAATGGATCCAACTTCCTGGATTGGTATCGGAATTTGAGATTAATCCTCAAGCAGGAGAGCAAGGACTATGTCCTTGAGAAAGCTCTTCCAGAAAGGCTTGGGACCAATCGCTCGAATGCAGTATATGATGCTTGGAATAAGCATTATATTGATGTGGTAGATGTGCGTGGTCTGATGTTGGCTACCATGAACTCAGATTTGAAGAGTCAATACGAGAACATGGAGTCGCCAATAGAGATGATCACCAGCCTGAAACTGAAGTTTCAGGATCAGGCACGAGTTGAGAGATTCCAGATGGTGAAGTCTATCACTGGGTGCAAGCTACCAGAGGATGGTCCAGTAAGTCCTCATGTCATTAAAATGATGGGTTACATTGATAACCTGAGGAAACTGGATTGTCTTGTCAACTTAGAGTTGGCAACTGACATCATTTTGCAGTCACTGCCGTCAAGTTATGATAAGTTCGTTGAGAACTATATCAAGAAAGGCTTGACGAAGACGTTGACTGAGCTGCATGGCATGCTCAAGACAGCAGAGCAAAACATCAAAAAGGGTAAAAGATTTGAGAAATCTTGTATAGACAAGGGTGAAGTCAAGGCCGTTCGGATTTGGAATCAGAATAAGCTTGTGTCATCTTTTAAGCCCAAGTCAGGCCCATCTGATGTTGATAAATGCTGCTACTGTAAAGAGTTTGGGCATTGGAAGAGAAATTGCATTAAATTCTTGGAAGATTCACAAGAGATGGAGAAGATGTATGGTACTTCTTCTTCAGGTATTGTGTTATTATTTCAAGTTCTACGTGAGTATTGGATACTAGTTGTGGTACTGATATTTTGAAATATGCAGGACCTAAGCGACAGTAGAACGTTGAAGAAAGGACAAGTGGAACTGCGTGTCTGGTATGAAGCAATGGTTGTAGCATGAGCCGTAGAGATTCTCCACTTGTAGGAGCCTTTCATACTTGGTTTTAGAAATTAAGTAATTGCTATCATGTATCTGCCTTGTGCAGAGATGTCTTTCATTTTCTTGTAAGAATTTGAATGTTTTTCATTTTGATAAAAGGCAAGCTTTGTTCTTTAGATCTTAATGAAATATAATATGGTAGCACCCCGTTTAGAATGGGTTTTATATCTTAAACCAACGTGAGTTTGAATATAACATAAATACTAAAAGGTTTGAGTCTGATGACTCGAACCAGTCTTTCCTTGGCATAGTCGTTTCAACCAGACAGAGTGGAGCGGATTCAGAAGTTCCATAGTTATGGGCTTTTGGGCTCATTTGATTTTAAATCATATGAGATATAAATTCTGCTCACTGGGCCAAATGACTAAGGCCTTTTAGCAGAGCTAAGACAAAACGGGCCAGAAGATTATTGTGCCTTACACATACTGATGTATGCGGCCCGATGAGCGTTAATGCCAGAGGAATCTTCTGTACTTCATTACCTTTATTGATGACTTCAGTAAGTATGGATGTGAATGAAGTATAGATTTGATTTGACAGAAGTATTGAGATCCTCGATTAGATCGCGGAGGAGAATACTTAAGTCAAGAATTTCGTGATCATCTGAGTGAATGTGAAGTTGTTTCACAACTCAATTCTCATGAAAACCTCAGTGGTGTTTCTAAGAGAAGTAATCGGACCATCTCGGATATGCTCCGATTAATGATGAGTTACATGAATCTTCCATTATCTTTTTGGAAACACGCTCTAGAAATGTCTGTGTTTGCGCAGAAAAGGGTTTCAATCAGAATCAATTGAAAGACACCACATTGGATGTGGACTGGAAGTTTTTCAAGTAAGTTGTTTCTGATCATTTGGGGATGAAAGCTAACAAGCTTGAACCCAAATCTGATAAGTTCTACCTCGCGGGTTGTCCTAAGAAAACCGAGGCTTGCTACTTTTATAACCAATCCGAGAACAAAGTTTTATTGTCCGGAACTGTGTCTATTGAGAAAGATTATACTTTCCAAAAGGAACAGTGGGATTAAAAGTACACATCGAAGAAATTCGATAAACACAGGAGGCTGCTCAACCTGTTGAGGGAGAGCAGCGGTGAGATCTACAAAGTGCTGTAGGATCTACACCTGTTGAGCCTGAAATTCGCAGATCCGAAAGGATCCGTCACTAACTCGAGAGTGATTTCTCGTAGCCGATTGTCGTGATCTGTTGATCATTGAAAAGTGACGAGCATGCGAAATTAAAGAAGCGATGGTGAGCCCCAACTCCGAAAATTGGCTGGGTATGCATGTTAGCTTCACCGATCCATTTCTGGATTGAAGCAAACATCTTGGAGTTGGAATCAACATTCTGATAATGTGGTCAAAAGTTTTGACTTGATCAGAAAAGAAATGAAACCATGCGTTTACAAGAAGACTAGTGGGAGCGTAGTTGCAATTCTCACACCGTATGTACATAATGTACTTAATCTCTTGAACGACGTTCCATCGGTTAAGTCTTGTGAGACTTGGGTCGGAAGTCAAATTTAAACAAAAGACATGGGAGTAGCCTCGTGAATTATTGGAATAAGAATCTATTGATATAGATTGGATAGGCTAATTGGATCGTGTCAGAATCCTTATATAGATAAGGTGTTGGACAGTTCCAATATGCATGATTCCAAGAATGGCTTCACACTAAAGGTCTTATGGCAATAATCTTAGCAAGATGAAGTGTCTTGGACACTGGATGATCTAGTATAAATCTTAGCAAGATGAAGTGTTTTGAACACGTACTGAGCTATTATTAATGAGTGTGATTGCTTAGCTGTTGCAATAGAATCCATCATGAATGCCATATTTTGCGCTCGTCTAGATGCAGCTTACGCATAAAGCAAGACGAGAAAATACCAATATGTTCCGGTAAAAGTCGCTGAACAGTTGCCAGAGATATCCCAAGTGTTTGAGAAATACTAAGGATATGTTCGTGGTGAACTGAGGAAGTGACAAACCAGTTGAAAGTAGTTAGACGGACAAAGAAGATTCCCAGTTCCCACCTGGCATATCTCTTTGTTTGAATGGCGGTGCTATCTGTTGGAAGGGCTCCAAGCTGTGGACCGTAGAATAGTGATTTTTTCTGAATGGCAGTGTGGTTTGTTGGAATTGTTTCAAGCAAAAACACTGCAGTCTCTCCCACAACCTAAGCACGAGATTTATTCTGTTGCTATAGGTATAAGATATCTGAACAGATGATCTTGATTCCAGTGGGAGTTATTTTAGTTATGTTATAATCTTTATATAAACATGCTATGGAAATGTTTGTGTAAGTTAAAACTGACATCAGTATTATTTAGTTATTGGATAATTAAGTAATGGTCCCAAAGTATTTTATGTTCATTTTATAGTTCATCAAGTTGAGGACTTGATCATGAAACACTATAAGTAAAAGATGACATAAATTATAATGGTCCCTAGTCGAGATTGTCAAAGTGGGACACTGACAACCGCGAGAGACTAGCTTGTGAGGTGACTGTTGACTAAGTTTCATGGAGTCAATGATATGAGTATCACAGTCAGTCACATAGATATATGTTGGTGAACATATGATCGGACATGACCCGCTAATGAGAACTCTACAGGATAGTTATATCTGTGTCATGAGAGTTTCTCATTACGACTATAGAGTATAGTCCTTAGACTTGAGTTCATCATGCTTTCTAGCATATGAATTGGTGCGCTTTAACCTTGTCAAACGTCGTTCCGTAACTGGCGGCTATAAAGGCATTGCTTAGGCGTATCATGAAGTATGTGTAGAAACAGGGATGGAACAAGATGGCATTTGTCCCTCCTATATAACAGGAGATAAATATCTCAGGGCCCATCGAAGATTTGATACTGAGAAAATGCATGGCCGTGCTCAAACGAGGTGATTGTCAGTCGTTTGTTTTATCAGTATAGATCAGGAGTTCGATGAACATGATGTTGGCTATAATAAGGATGACACAGTCTCTTGCCTTATGCCATATCGAGATATAGAGACAAAGAGATTATAGGAATAGGTGATTCCAGTACAAGTTGGAGATTGTTGGGATTATGTCCAGAAATCACATTGTACTTACTCTAAAGATAGTTGTGTTGTCGAGATCGGACAATTCATGTGATACTGGGTAGTCATAATGTTTTGCTAGAAACCGCTTATGACAAATGAGTTGTAACTCATTTCTGGTATCGTGTGAACCTACAGGGTCACACACCTAAGCAAGTTGGATGCACTTGGTATGTGATTGATCATTGGCATATGGTCCGACCAATGTGTATCCAATACACATTGATATCATGTTTTAGGAGGTGTATCGATCGACACCATTGGGTGCGTCGATCGATACAAGATGTGTGTCGATCGACACCATTGCGTGTGTCGGTCGACACAAGGCCGAAACCAAAACTGATGTTTCGGTTTACATCGAGGTCAATATATAAACGCTTGTGTGTTTCGACCTCGGGGATGATGCAAGCCGTCGCAGACAGTTTTTCTTGACAGAACAACTGATCCTCTTCCTCTAGAAAACATAGAAATCCCAAGAGATCCGAATCCCGGCGCTAGCATCCCGGCGGATTCCAACTTGTGTGCGTGTGGACTACGATAGAGGCGAGGCATCTGAATCGCTCCTGATCTTGTCTTACCTGATTCATCTTCCGCTGCCAGAACAAGGTAAACGCGAGATCCATGATTCAATTACTTAAACCATGAGATCCTAGGCTCGGAATTCAGACTTAGGGTTGCCTAATCGGATTAGGAACAGCTAGGAATTCCAACACATGGTCCCATGCAATCTGTTGTTCTGCCATTACGTGCTGATTGATGGCCTCATCCCTCTGTTTCCTCTCTCTCACTCGCTGTCTGTAGACCAAGTCCCTTTGGTTCCTCTCTACAGCCTCTGCATAGCGAGCAGCTACATCACTAAGCTTTACTCTCCAAACTCTCTACCATATGTCATCCCATGGAGGATCTCCGGCAAAAGTCCATCTATGAACATATTCATCATGTGTGACGGTGAGCGGGGGTAAGTGCGACCCGCACCCCCGATAAACTGCGGCAAGTAATCCTCAACGCTCATCCCAACCATCTGGAACGGTCGGGGTACATCTGGTAGGGGCGCCTGCGCCTGGGGCCTCGATGCCGATTCTCCTGGGGTATCGTCCTCCTGCGAAATCGACTCTGGTCCAAACTCCGGGTAGGGTGGGTGGTACAACGTTGGAGGTCTCACAGTCATGAAACACACATGCGCTGGTGGCTCTGGGTAACCCTCCTCCATTACCGGCTCCTTCCCGGGTCTCCAAGCACTCGGTGCATCCACCGGGTTTGCTGATGTGGACGGGACATCTATGGGCGTCTTCTGGGGTCGGCCTCTCCTTTTCGGTGGTCGCAAAACTGTCTCAACTGTCAGTCTTGGAAGCACTGGTCTGCCTACATGGTACAAGGTGGGTGGTGGAACTGCGCCTGGGACCAAGACTGGCGCATCCGTCGCGAGACGTCTCCTCTGACTGCTTCGTGGGGGAACACTCCTCCTGGACAAGGCACGGGCGCGTAGAACGCTGACAGGACTGGAAGCGTAATCGGACCCAGAATCAGAGCTAGATCAGACGATATCCTGCATAAAACGAGAGTGTGTGAATCACAACAAGAGATAATCAGTGATATATTGGTGTTTGAAAAAACCTTTTGCAAAGTAACCATTTTCATAAAATTCCGCAAACACTTTGAAAAAGAACTGAAAACTCGGTTTTTGGGTAAACAACGGAAGCTGATCTGACAGGATGGCACTGGGAGACCTTAACCTAGGCTCTGATACCAAATTGTAACACATGTTTCCCGGCTAACCGGAAATGCGACGTTTAGGCTCCCGTCGAACTGGGATGGTCCGACTGGGATGCCTTTCCAATCCAGTCCCAGGCACCCATACGCTTCCTTCGTATTCAAATCCACCAATCTCATCACACGACCGATCAATCCCGCATCCATATCTGGAAGGAAAAGGGGACGAGAAAGGGAAAGAGGACTGAGTAATTGTTCCAAACACAATTACCCAGCGAGGGCGGATCTAAGGAACCCGCGATCCCGGCTTACGCCACACAATTTCGAATCCTTGTCCTAGGTTAATATCACCTTGCACACACACCTGAAGGCTTCACCACACAATCGACGTCCATTCGTGCTTACCTGGCCCGAAGCCCACACACTCATGAACACTTACTGGCCCGAAGTCTCACACACGTGCCATTACACACCACAACGGAAGGCTCGTCACACCCTCCCCGACGACAAGGCCAAGTACCATTCCCGTTATACACGCCTTCCACACAATCCCTAGCACAGTTCTACCAAACATATCCATCACGCACATAAAAACTTTACGGTTTAAGCGATATCCTAGCGTTTCTACGTTCCACAATCATTCACATCAGTGTTTTACTATCTCTACACTACCTAGGAAAGATGGTATTAACAAAGGACTATCATCCGGAATTGAAATGGAACAAAGGACTATTCCATTAGCCCGAACGGACATAATATCTGGAAAGAAGATGGAAAAAGAAGTGATTTAGGCTTTCGTTTCGCTCAAATCGGGTTTAAGACGGACAAGTTATGGCTACTCAAAGTTGGGTTGACTGAAATTCAACGGTCAGGTCAAAGTCAACCGGTTGATCCGGTCAACCCAGACCCAAACCCAAACCCAGAATGAACCAGTCCCAAATCCATAATCGGCCCAAATCCTAAACCAATTCTAACAAACTAAACCAAAATGGAATTGATTTAAACCGGGAATTGCAATTGGACCAAACCGAACCGGCAAAACCGGACCAATCAGTCAACGGTCAATGGCGACGACGGCGGCGGCCAACGGCGGCGCTCCGGCGGCGCTCCGGCGGATCTCCGGCAGCGCGTGGGTAGTTACGATGGCGGGTGGCAACGCGTGGATCTCATGCGCCCGACTCCTCTCTGTCGTGTCTCCGGCTTCGTCTCGTCGTGTTGGTCACGTTGGTGGTCTCGGTTTCTCGGGATTCGGGGTATTTTGGGAGTTATAGAAAAAAACATAACGTTTTATGGTTTAGAAATCTTAGATCAAGGGTTTCGGGAGTTACCTGGAGTGAGGAGAAGGAATCAAAATGTGAAGACGGTCTGCTGGAACTTCGAACGGCTCGGGATCTCGACAGGGCTCCGCCAGAAAGAATAAGAATAGGCTTTTCTGTGTAAAGGGGCTACTATTTATAAGGACAAAAAAAAAGAAGAGTCTTAGTGTTTTTAGAATAGGAAAATGGACTTGGGCTTTCTTTTTTTTCAAAAAAAAACTTATCTGGCTGGACCAACACCATTACAAGAGGCATCAACCATATTGGAAATCTAATATATAATGAGAAACCATTTCTCTCCTGTTTGTGCCACCTGTCCTCTCAAAAAAAAACTGGGCCTTTAATTGAAAATCTTCATCTTCGTTTAAACTCTACTCCTAAGCACACCACAATCCGTTCCCAACCAAAACCAAAAGAAGCCCACTTGAAAACCTTAACGCTCCATCTACCTTCATCTTCCTGCCGATCTGCAGAGTACGGTTCGCATTCACCTGTTAGAATCTCAACTTTACATTTATACCAAGAATCTCAAACGATTTCCCAAAACCTTCCCTCTCCAACCGTTTTCATTTCTCAGTATATTAGGTCTTATAAATTAGCATCTTCTAGAGGCACAAATCTCCTCGCCAACTTTGCAAATAAATCCCATACCACTCACAATCCTCTGGCCTCCATCATTCACGAATTTCGAGAGTGAGCAAAGCCCTGAACCGTTTTATTTTGGAGAAGGTTACGGTGTCCTTAATGATTTTCTCCTGTGAAAATAAGGTACCAGCGACCAAGAGATCGAGGACTAACTTCAGAAAGAGGGGTGGAGCTCACGCAGAGAAAGCGCAGACACCACCCGCCATGGATAAAGCGGAGAAAGTTAAGACAGCAAAAAGGAAGCGCGGCACACAAGGATAAGCTGGGAAAGGTAGGCATGATGGGTGAAGACATATTGGTAGATGATGAAGATGATGAAATATAGCAGGTATTTAAGATAAGACTGTCTTATCCTTTGGAATGTTTCTTCCTGCAGCAGCTATTAACTGCTATGTCGAATCTTCAGGATATTCAGTCTGAGTGACTTTTCAATTAAGCTTCTTCATGATTCGATCATCTTCTACTTCCCTTTTATACAATTTTTACATTTTTTGCATTGTTTGTGTGTAGGCTTCTTATTTCGACCAAACAAAACCCAAAAAAAGCTTTCTCTTTGTTATGTTGTATCATTGACTTTGTAATTTTTAGAAACGAATCTTCTTATGGTAACTTCTTTTTAGTACCCAATGTTTGTTGGTTTTGTTTTGATATTAGATTTTGAGTTTCTTTTGTTGATGAAATTAGTAGATTTGATGTCTCTGTTATTTGGTTTTTGCTTATCATAGTATAGAGGACATATAGTTTCTCTCCATCATTAGAGGTGCTAATGACTTTCTGTTTCAAATAACTCAAAATTTTGGGTCTATTTGAGATTATTGTTGATGTTTCTCAGTTCTTCGTAGCTCCTACTGCAAAGATCCGTGGACTGAAGGACGACATGCTCTTAGGAGCCGGTTCTGTATTTCCAGATGCTTGCACTACAAAGATCCTGGATTTCACAGCTGAAAGCAATGCCATATCAATCGGGTTGAAGAACGTGGCGATACCAGGTGGACGTCTATTCGGTGTGATTGATAAGTTTATTATGTAAATTCCATTTTGAGCAGCCTGAAGAAAACAAAACATTCATCATAACTATGTCAAATATTGAATCGTTTTATCAGAGTTTCAGTTACAAAGATAACACTTTTTTACACCTGATCAATGGCTGCAATGATATCTGCTGCAAAAGCTCCAAACCTCTTATACATGCTTTGTTTTCTCTTACAACAGCCAGTCTGTCTTTCTGCTTATCATGTCCTTCTTTAAGTTCGACTATTGTATACTCTTTGACTCATTTCCGAGCAGATAGTATTTGTTGTGGAATATTGCCACCGGAACATGGGTGTCCACAGAGACCTGAAGCCTGAAAATTTTCTACTGGACTCGAGGTGCAATATTAAGATGGATTGACTTTGGGCTGAGCAATGTCATGTGGGATGGTCATTTTCTAAAGACTGGCTGTGGAAGCCCCAACTACGCTGCTCTCGAGATATGAGTTGAACAAGGTAATGATGGAGATATTGGAGTCGACTTTTACACCCGTTACAATGTACACCATTGTGTTATAATGAGTATGTTTTATTGAATAGAAAAACGTTTTTGGGGTTTGTAGTGAAATCCATTAATTGGGTTCATTTATATTGAAAAGATTGTGGGGGGGGGGTGATATTGTAGGATGATATAAAGTTAATGAAGGAGTTGAAAACGAATGGGATCAGATTACAATTTAAAGGACCAGAGTCTTACCTGTTGATATTCACTGGTTTGTTCGTTTCCATATTTTAAACTAATATTGCATTGTACGTCACCATGGAATCAACGCCATAGCTGGTTTATGCTCATGCAGGTTCTTGACATGGTCTTCTAGGACGTTCTTCCCAACATGTTGTTAGCCGCCTTTCACATTATTGTAAGCGAGTTGCTACGAGAAGTTTGAGGAACTGTAGAGAATCATGAAAGGATTGAAGCAACCAACAGAAAAGATGATTGAGGATGAAGGAAAGAGAACATGCTTGGAAATATCTTTAGTCTTCTGATGATTTTGATCTCAAGATTCAAGAGAAGCTAAAGATGGCAACTTTCTGGTGAGTAAAAAAAACGTTCTTAAAATAAATGGAAAAATAACTTTGTTGAATCCTGATGACTTTTTTTTTTTGGAGGTTACAAAACTTGGATTAAAATATTGATCCAATCATGGATTACAATTTACAACGCATAGTTAAAACGAAAAGAAAGAGTTAGAATCGCTTTTATAGCATCAAAGAATACAAGTTATCGGAAAAATATATTCCTACCATTTTTGTATTTAATAACAACAATTGAAAAACTAAAAAGAAATGAAAGAGTAAATAGTAGGATGGGTAAATATTGGAATGGATAAGGTATTATAATGGCATATACCCACACCTACTACGTCGATCAGCAAAATATAAAAGAACAAACCATAAAAGCCACTAGACCCCAGCGCATGCGCGGGGGTACTCAATCAACTAGTGTAGAATGCAAAACGAATTGGAATCTGGAAATTGAAGATAGCGTATGACTGTGCAAATGTCATTGAAGCCATTCATCAGAATAGTGCTCTACGAGACTATTTCGGAATCATTAAAAACATTCTTAATGTGCCAAAAAAACTTTATCAAATGTATTTTCTTGTATATACCAAGAATAGATAATAGAAAATCTGTTAAACTCGCAAAAAACGGTTTTCGGCAATTCGAACTCTCACATTTTGTAATAGTGTAGTTTATGTTTTTTCAATGAAATTTTTTTTTTTCGACCGAAAAAGGGTTAGCAAAAACATATTCGGAGAATAAAACTCAATTTGTATAAGCAATATAATTTCTCAGAACTAATTAGTTTTATGCTATAAAAAAATAAAAATGGACTTATACCAAAAAAGAAAAACGCAGAATATATATAAAGAGAAGTTAATTTGCTGAAAAAGGAAAAAAATAATAATAAAAAGGAAAAGTTATGAGTTTCTCTCTCTTCTCTCTCACGGATCTTCCAGAGAGAGAAACTCATCTCCTTCGTTTGTTTATAGTTTCATCTTCGATTCGCTTCGTTTTTTAATTTCTTGGTGTTGATAGAAGCGATTCGTGTTCTTTTGTGTTTCGTGGTTGCCCGGCTTTGTCCGGGATGAATAAATTCCGATTTCATCGGATCTTAGGTGTTTATACACTTGCTCTCTCTTGGGAGCAGCTCCCGATCTTCCTCCGTTGTGCTTTCTCCCGGCGATAGAACCGATTCTCTTCGGCTTCCTTCGTGTTCTCCTTTTACCGGCGGATTAATATCTCTGCAGCTTCCATCTGCTCTCGGAGGTGGAGCTTTAGATGGGCAAAGTCCGAACCATTCTTATAGGTTCGTGCGGCGGCAGAGCCTCCTTGGAGATGGTGATACACGGTGGCGATTTTAAGCAGCGCTTTCTACAACTCAGCGGTTGCTCTCGGCGGTCATCTTCACGGAGTCCAAGATCACCAGATGGGTAGCGGTATACAGCGATTGGAGTTATGGTCACCGGCGACGTTTCCCTCCTCGCTCGGCGGTGGTTGCATGACGGCAGTTTTTTCTGGGCGACGCGTGGAGTTTCTTTCGATTGGGTTGCGGCATGTTTGCCACGTTTCACTTAATCGGGCTTTTCATGCAGGCCCACTATCATCTCTGTATATTTGTTTACTTTTCTGTACTAGGCCTTTCGGCCCATCAAATACAAACCCAGTTGACAAAAAAAAAAAAAAAAAAAAATTTGCTGAAAAAGGAAAAAAATATAAATGTAGTTTCAAGGGAAAAAGGAAACAGCGTTCTCTCACTCCACGCCTCCCTATATATAAAACTAAACACCAGAGAAGCTGCCATCACAAAACTCTCTTCTTCTTCGTCTCGGCTCTTGAGAAGATAGGGTTTTGTTTTTCCCCTATATACTTCAGAAATCAACAGATCGATTCCGATCAATGGCCAAAAGATTATTCGCGACGCTTGAATGTCAATCGTTACTGGAGAATTTATCTCCGTTCGTAGATACCAAACGCCCAAAACGCTACTCCGACGCACCGACCGATAGTACAACGACAACAACATGTTTACTGTCCAACGCTGTTATCGGATTCCCGGAATTGACAGAAGAGCCAAACAGCGGTTCGGATCGAAGCGTTTTGTGCAGGCTATGCGTTCGATTACCCGACGGGAGAAGAGTTCAGAGAAATTTCCTCAAATCAGAAACGGTTCAGCTTCTCTGGTCGTTTTGCTATTCACATATCGATCAATCGGAGAGGAATAAGTCTTTCAAGCTGATTCAAGCGATTCCTGGTGAATTCAAGACTCTTTATTACGGATCTGATACGACTTTCGAACAATCTGGGCTCGCCAACTCGTTGATCTCTATGATTTGGGTGTGAGTGAAGGTCTTTGATTTTATCTTTTCAACAAAAAATTGGATCTGTAAATAATTAAAACCTTGTATTGATTCTACTTTCTTCTTCTGTTTTTCGATTGTCGATTCGTAGTTTCTCTAAAATTAGTTTGGTGAAATCGCTAGTTCATGAAGAACAAGATCTCATCGGATTCTCAATCGTTCACGGTTCAACAGTAGATATATTGTCAAGTATCGATCAAATCAATCGGTTTCACATATAAACAATGTTTCCAAGTCAATTTCATGAAACATGTATTTACTCTTCGAATTAATCCGTTACCAAAGGTTGAGGTGAGGCGTCGTTGGGTTGAATTGAACAAATCTGCAAAAATCACTCAATTCTTACTTTAATTTGGTGAAGTTACTATAACCGAAAAGATCACTCACCCCCCCCCCCCGAAATAAATACGTAATTACACCCGAACTTTTTTTCCTGCATAATTAAAACTGCACAATCAAAATTGTTAATTGTGATTAAAATTGTTAAAAACGCCTTTTGTAAAACTAAGGCCCCGAAATCTCGACTCGACCCATTTATTAAACCCTACCAAGCAGTAACCCAGACCAACATTACAGCCGTAACCCAACCTAATTATCTAAACCGGACCAACCACAGTTAATGAAATTAACCAGAATAAACCAGCCTTTTTTTCTTGCGATTGTTAGAGAATAGGGTTCCTGGTGTCTTCTTCTTCCCCGTTTAATCTCCATCGTCATTTTTCCAGAATTCAAACACCTCTGTGCAACTCATACATACGAAACGAATTCTGGTGGAATGGAGAGAGAAGACGAAATGGATGTAGACGAGAGAGCGATTATTGTCAGGCAAGTATCGAAAATTCTTTGTGAATTTTGTTATTATGCAGCTATGTAATCCGAAATATTTATGATACTATAGGGAAATTGCTGAAGAAGAGGAGAATATCGATAGGAACAAGGAACCAGAAGAGAATGTAGAGGAAGATATGGAACCAGAGGCCACAACTACACAAGTTGCAAGATCCGTCCAAAGAAGAAGCCAAAAAACTTTGAGGTTTTCATTGCTCTTTATATAATGTTCTTATAAACGCTTCAAGTATAGTCTGTTTTTGAATTCTTTTTTGGCTTTGCAAGCTTCAGCTATAGAAAGCTCAACTCAAGGACCGGATTTGATTGGACTCACATAACCATCTCAAATGTCTCAAGATTTGTGAAGTTCAGTTCTGTTGAAGACTTTTTAGACTTGGACAAGTCTGAGAATTCAAATTCACCATGGCAGCAGATCAAAGGTAGTACATTGCTGGCTCACAACTGAATCATAGTATAATCACAAGACTTGAATGGATTCTCTGGCTTACTTTATCTGGTTTGTTGTGATCATAGATTTCCCTGACGAACTTGCTACACTTTCATACACTTGAGCTAGTTCAAACCAAAATCTCTTAATCCTTTGATTAAAGAAGCGCCACCTAGCTTATATCCACCTGAAGCATCGTACATTGAAGGATCTGATGTTCTAGCTGCAACGACATTACATGAAAGAAACAGAACTATAAAATGTAGCAAATGACACAACAAAACCTTGCATTAAAAAGGATCACGAGCAGAGCAAGTAGGTTTCTGCAACATTTTTTCCAGTCAATAGAGCTGCAACATATTGAAATAAGAAACAACTCTCACAACTAGACAGATTATCACAACTCTCACAGCTTAGAAACTCTTGACACAAATCCATCCCATTACTCCTACTACTAAACAGATTATCACAACTCTCACCGTCATCTTCTTAGTCACCTCTGCACACATATCTTCAATATTTGCACTCGCCACCATCAACCCTTCGTTTAGCTTCACTTTTATCTCATCATACATTTTCTTTTCCAGCTCTTCTTCCACATTAGCCAAAAGTTGCATCTGAGGAAGCTGAAGACTCAATCCCTAATTTAGATACAAGCATCATCGTGTTTTTTTTTGTTCTAGTTAATTTCATTAACTCTGGTTGGTCGGGTTTAGATAATTAGGTTGGGTTACGGCTGTAATGTTTGCCTGGGTTACGGCTTGTTCGGGTTTAATAAACGGATCGGATCGGGATTTCGGGGCATTAGTTTTTATTAAATGCGTTTTAACAATTCTAATCGCAATTAACAATTCTGATTGTGCAGGTTTAATTATGCAGGAAAAAAAAAGTTCGGGTGTAATTACGCAGCTATGTAATATTTCGGGGGGGGGGGGGGATCATGAGATTGATAGTTTGGGTGGAATTACGCAGAAGCAATACTAAAGAGGGGGGGAAAACCAGCCAACCCAAATTTTTAATAGAGAATGTTCGAATATATTCAGACTCTATTTAAAATACTCATACAAAAATTACCCTAAATTCTTTTCTTTTTTGTCGGCAATTACCCTAAATTGTAAAAGTGTTATCTACCAAAATTAATTTCCTAATATCTTCTAAAATTAATTTAAAATATTAGAACCAGTAAAAAATATGGTTTAGATGATTGTTCAAATATTCAGATTATTAGTTTTAATTCCCTACAAAGATTTTAAAATATTCAAAATTTCAACAAAATTTTTAAATTTTCTAAAATGTGTATCATGTATCAAAGATTTTCTAATATGCTATCAAAAGTTTGGCGAGAGATTTAAAGTGGTCAAGCTATGTCACTTAAATAAAAAGATTTCGTACTTTTATTAGTTAGATTTGGTTATTGGGATTTGTAACAGTTTTGGTGTTAAATGATCATCAAACGAAACGCACATAAGGTTACTCTGAAGATTTAATCTCCAAGGAAGAGTGGGTCAAGGGTCGTTGTACTCTGGTGCGACTCATCTCCCCAAACTCCATTTTCCCCGATTTAATGGAGATAAGATGAAGGAGTGGTTGTTTAAAGTGGAGCAGTTTTTCGCAATCGGTCACACACCAGAAGAGCTGAAAAGTGGGAATAGCGTCGATACATTTCGACGATTGCGCAGAAACTTAGCATCAATCGATCATTTAGTCCGATATGGATGTTCATGTTTTGACAGATCGGTACGTCTACAAAGCGTTATTACTGGAGCGCTTTGACAAAAATATGGATGATCCCATAGCTGATTTGAAGAACTTGCATGGGATTGATGGTATTGTGGAATGCCATGGGCGATTTGAACTTATCAGAAACCGTGTTAACCTGTCAGAGGAGTATTTGATTAGCGTATATCTCGCGGGTTTACAGATGGATACCCAAATGCATTGTTCCGACCACGTTCGGTGACACAATGTCTGATTCTCGGGCATATCTATATGAGAAGGCTCATCCTATAAAACAACAAGGTTCATTATGGACATCTCCACGATTCTCGGGCGTCTGTACGACCTCACATTATTCCTTTCAGGAAAGAATCGAGAACAAAGGTGGGATGTTCTAAGCCGGTAAACAGGAACAAAAGTAGCCATAAACAGTTGGTACCATTTTTGTCAAAGGAGGAGATGAGTAGGAGGAGTGATTTGGGTCTTTGTTACTTCTGCGATGAGAAGTACACACCCGGCCATACATGAAACATAAGAAGCCACAATTTTTTCTTATGGAAATTGAATATGATGATGAAGAAGAAGAGTGTGAGGAAAAGAGGGAAGAAGATGAAGAGGGTTATCTAGCTCAAATATCGGTTAACGCAGTGGCATGGATCTTTGGGATTACCGAACTATGAGGGTCCGAGGTTTGAAAGGGAAGAGAACCTTATCCATATTGATTGACTCGAGTTCCACAAACAACTTCATAGAAGTGCATTGCAGTCAAGCTGGGTTGTAGTTGATGGTAGTATGTTAGCAGTGGAAGCAATTGTGGAGAATTTCGAGTGGGAATTCTGGAGCACATAATTCGTTTTAGATGTGTTAGTGATTTATCTAGGAGAATCCGACATGGTGCTAGGGGTTCAATGATTATCTCAATTGGTTTCTATTACGTGGTATTTACATAAATTCGATGCAATTCAAATGGGGAGAATGAAAGCTTCACTTGCACAAGATCAAAATCGGGTTGTGCACGAGTTGAAAGTAATGTGACTGAACAAGATGCAAGAGGATCACGTTCAATTGATGATGCTTTGTGATGTAAGATCCGGGGTGGATCCTACACGGGCAGAGATATGGGTCGCAAGGTTGGTCGAAGACGCTCTCCTTGCTGGAACATGGGCGAGTGATGGTCGAAGGCGGGACGATGTTCGAGTGATGGTTGGATGCGGAACGGTGGTCGAGCGATAGAACGGGTGGTCGAATGGAAGCTTTGCACTGGCCGAAGGCGCCTTGCTCAGATCTATGGATGGTTCAATGGAGGTTTCGATCTAGTAACAGGAACAAGTAACCAAGGATCTCAAGCTTAAGGGAAACCACACAAAAGACTTGTAGATCGACGCCTTCAAGGCAATGTAAACACTAGGGTTTTTATTTAAAAATTTCTTAAGGGTTTTCACCATACACAAGTGGCTTATATAGGCCACGAAAATACAGCTAGAAGGCTTATTTGGGCCCTTAAAATAGAAATAAGCATAATAGAAATGATAGGAAAGATAGGACGGGCCATGATCCCTTTCTCATGTATCAGGCCTTGGTTTACCTCATTAAAAACCTTAGTGGTAAAACTCATTGGGATAAAACATACTCAAGGGAAAAAGAGTATAAACCTTGTCCCAAATAGATGTTGCAACACCCCCCTGGTCGCCAAATATAAGTCTGGAGTGAATCAAACCCGTGAGCTTCCAAATAAATCAAATCCATAAACCATCGGGATTGAACTTGAGTAACTTCTTTGTCCGAGCTGGTATTGTCTTGATTCCAACTCTCCTGGGTTCCCTGATGATTCAAAACTTCAGAACAAGTTCCTTTGTTGCTTGATTCATCATGGTCCATTTTGAGCTCTCCAATATGTGGTAGTTAGTCTCCAGCGGGTTCCTTGGAAGTCTTCTGTTTTGTAACTTGCATAACTTCTTCTTGGGAAAGGCTATCGAAACACTTACACTTCCTGATGATTTCTGGGAGAGTTAAGTTTCTGGAACATATCGATTTGTAGCTTAACTCCTCCTGGTTAGGTAGATATGCTCCAAAACGTGCACCTATGTCCCTTGCACGATCAAACTGATTCTCTCTGAAGGCATGTACCGTCTTGTTGAGGCATCCTCTAGTCTTCCGGGTTGATATCAAAATCACTTTGTGTACAAGAAAATGGTGATCCATATCAAATGATGTTTTGTTCGGTAGAGACTATGAACGTAGATAATTAGTCAATGCGATCAGCGATAACATCATTGATCGAAGAGTATATAGACGTGTTCGAGGAGATGCATATTATCACCATTTTGAGCAAACCACAATCACAAGATCCCATTGTTGGAAGGCTCGAGTCCGGTCAACCAAATACCTTATCGATATGCGATTCATCAGAAAAATGAGATCGATAATATCACACAAGACTTGTTCTATACGGGTTTTATTCAAGCCAGCTCAAGTTCTTATGCATCACTAGTGGTTTTGGTGAACAAAAAGATGGAAGTTGTCGTATTTGTTTCGATTACATGAGTAAATTTTATGACAGTGAAAGACATGTTCCCTATTCCACTGATTAAGGATCTCATGGATAAATTGGTGGGGGTTCTTCAATATACTCCAAGATTGATTTAAGAGAAGTCTATCATCAAGTGTGTATGGATCCCATGGATATTCATAAGACAACTTATACAATCACATCGTCATTACGAGTACTTACTAATGCATTTTTGCCTTACTAACGCACCAACCACATTTCAGGGATTTATGAATACTCTCGTTCGATCGTTTCTTCGTAAAACCGTCCTCATATTCTTTGACGACATTTTGATATACAATTCACCAGTGAAGGAGCATATAAAGCATGTGGGGAGTGTTTTTGAGCTGATGAGGTGCAATAGTTTGTTTATAAAAGAAAGCAAATTGTGAGGGTTTTTGGATTTAGTTGGATATTATCATCGGTTTGTGAGGAACTTTGGTACGATTGCAAGTCCACTCACACTTTAACCAAAAAAAATGCCTTCATATGGTCAGAGGAAGCAGGGTATGCATTTGATGATTTGAAGCATGACACTATGCTCAACACCAGCTTTGGCACTTCCATTGTATGATAAACCGTTTGTGGTGGAACCGATGCATGGGGACAAGCGATCGGGGGAGTATTGATGCAAGAGGGACAACTTTTGGCTTATATCAGTGGGCAACTAAAGAGGAAGCGGTTACACTTATCTTTCTACGATAAGGAACTTCTAGCAGTAGAAAAATCACACTTCTATTTTCTTATGGGAATTCGGCCATATAAATCCTGAACTTTGCAAGAATTGCCAATTGAAACCCAAACTTTTGTGTGGCCAACAAAACACCAGACTTTTATTGACTTTTTGAATTTAATCTAAAACTTATCGTTGACTTGCCAACATAGCACACCGTTAACTTTCTTTAACAGAAAATTAAACACCATTAATATTGCCGTTTACTGTTGTCGTTAATGGAAACAACGTAGTTTTGTATCATAGATTCTTTTAAGATGAAGCTTGAAACGACGTCGTTGTGCTTTCAAAACAAATCGAAAAATCGATCCACCATTGTGGATCGAACTCGAGACATGGGGAGGATTTATGGGATACATTGACATTGTGCTATTAGTGTTAATCGATAATATATGAAACACAATACAATATATTGTGTGAAAATGTCCCTTAATTTAAAACAAAATCATATGACCACGAACCCTAATTTCCCAGTTCCCAAATCGATTTGAGTATTAGCTCTCAACTCTCCAAACATTGACAATGGCGAAGACGAGATTTACCAGAAACAGAGCTATGATGCCGAATCCGGCGAAGAAATCAACTCCAGCAAAGAAATTCTCTACCCCGAAGAAATCCTCTCCTGCGAAGAAATCATCTCCTGTGAAGAAATCGAAGCCTCTTGCTCCCAAAAAGACTGCGAAATCGAAGAATAAAAAGAAATGTGTTGGTCGATCGAAGAATTCTCGAAGAGAGGTACGAGTCTCGCTGGATCCTTCTATTATCAGTCTCTCACACCGGTGATATGCTTACAGTTTAATCCCTAGAGTTATACTACAAGTGCATAGACGTGACTAGTAGTATATAGGGGTCGAATCCACAGAGACTCAAGAATATTACGATAGGTTATAGAAATTCAGGTTAAGCTAGGAAGCAATCAGAAAATAAGTAGTAAATCAAAGCAGAAAGTAAATCAGGAGGTTTGTAAGCAAGAAGACAAAGCGTCAGGTCAAGGGAGTTCTCAGGAAATCAGGAACATAGGCTAATCAATCAATCGGGATCTAATTAAGAACTGTTCTAGAACTAGAATCACAGAATTATAACAGACCAACTTTTGTTGCGAATATTATCTATGTCTAACAACCTAGCAAACCAACTTTCGTTGCGAATCCTAGAGTTCTAAACAAGCATTAATCTCAAGTTCTTTCGTTCACAATTCTCCTAAGCCAAATTTCTTTGCGAATAGTCAAATTGCTAATCTAAGTTCTTTCTAGTTAATTAATCAAATGTCGTTGCAGAAATCAACCTAACATCATAAATCTAAGTGGCCAATTCAGATCAAGCTGTAAGAACAACCCTAGATGAAGAACTAGAAAGATATGAATCCCTACAGATTGATCAACCTATAAATCCATGAAATCCCCTGTGAGAATTCCTAAACCTAACTGGTAAACTACTCAGACATGATCAATGAAACAGAAATCATAATGAATAGAAAACCAAATAGCATAAAATAAAGTAAGAAATTGGGGTTCGAAATCTCTTCTCTCTCGAGTACAAGATCAGCCCCTAACTCTCTCAAAGTAAAATAATGCGTAGCCTAAACAAGTGGCTAAAAACCCTAATATAATGATCTAAACACGTTTTGGGCCTTTTTGTAAGTCTGTGAAACTTCTGGGCAAAAACTATAATTTCTCCAAAATGCAGGTTTTTGTGCGCAGAATCCTGGAATCACCTTGCGTCGATCGATGCACATACTGCGTCGATCGATGCAAGGTGATAACGTAGCCAGTGTACTCTGTGAAATCTCTAAGTAGTGCAAAATTGCTCCAAATGCCTCCAAAACGTCCAATTAAGCTCCAAATGTCCTTAGACCTGTAAAACACCTGAAAAGACTCCAAAACACATAGAAAGACTCGATAACAAAGACATATACCATGGTTGAAAGTCCTAAAAACCATGATATATCAGCCGGATCCTCATGAAGATACTCATGAGCTCAATTCCACCGTAGACACACATGAGCTGAATTCACCTGAAGACGGAGAAGAGCTAAATCCCGCCGAAGATAGAGATGAGCTGAATCCCGACAAAGACAAAGAAGAGCTGAATCCTCCTAAAGGAGACGGTGATGCAACGATGCTGATGGTATTGGTGGCATCCAGGAAGAAACATGTAGAGATTTGAGTATCTACATCAGAGACGATGCTAGGAAAGATGACTCTGAGGCTGAGGAAGACAATGGAGATGAATACACATGGGATGACGAAAAAATCCATGATCCTCTGTCTTCAGATGAAGAGAATGAAGAAGAAATGCGACCTTCAGAAGTATACAGACAAGACGTAGATCCAGAGGAGCTGATTCAATTGGGTAAGATATTCTCAGACGCTGAGGACTTCAAACACGCTTGCCTCAGGTAGACATTGAAAACTAGGTACAACATCAAGTATCATCGCTCCACTAGTCTGAAGATGGGTGCAATATGTGCTGCGTGTTGGAAAGCCTAGGATCTAGGGTTCGTTATATTGAATCACTGACCTCGATCTTACCTTGTTCTGGCAGCGGAATGATTGGTGAAACGAGATCAGTAGCGACTCAGATGCTTCGCCTCTACCAGATACACACGCACACAAACCTGGAAAGCCAGGATGCTAGTGCCGGATCTTGGGATTTCTAAGTTTCTGGTGTTTCTGCTTTCTCTGCAATAGGAAAGTCAACGGCTAGGGTTCCAGGTCGAAACTATATGTTTATATAAAGACCTGGAATGACTTAAACCGAGCTTTGGTTAATCCAATTCGTTTAAGTCATAAAATCAAAACGTCAGTTTCGAAACCCGATCTGTGTCGATCGACACACCACTCTAAACTCAATATTAATGTGTATCCAATACACATCAACACGATCATTACCATAATGACCATCCCCATATTTATGCTTCCAGATTGCTTAGGTGTGTGACCCTATAGGATCATATAATACTGGCAGTAAGTCTACGACTTACAGATTGCAAGAGGATTCTAGCAAAACATTGCAACCTCCCAGTATTATACGAATGTCTGATCTCGACACACAATTATAATCAGGAGTGAGTACAAGTGTGATTTCAGGACACTATCCCAACAATCTCCCACTTGTACTGGAATCATCAATTCCTATAATCCTTTTATCTCTATATCTCGATTTGGCATAAGGCAAGATTAGTGTCATCCTTATTAAGCCAATATCGTGTTTATCAAACTCCTGATCTATACTGAACAAGAAAAACAACTGAACTACAGTTTGTTTGAGTGCGGCCACATATTTTCTCAGTATAAAATCTTCGATAGGCCCTGAGATATTTATCTCCCGTTATTCAGGAGGGACAAATCCCTTCTTGTTCCATCCATGTTCCTATACACACTTCATGATACACCTGAACAATGCCGTTATAGCCGCCAGTTACGGGTCGACGTTTGACAAGGTCAAAGTGCACCAATTCATATGCAAGAAAGCATGATGAACTCAGGTCTAAGGACTATACTCTATAGTCGTAATGAGAATTGATATATCATGGTTTTTACCCATTTTAGACCATGATATAGATGTGTTTTTAGTGTCTTTTGTCTTTGTTTAGAGTCTTTTACAGGTTTAATCAGGTTTGGAGCTAATTGGAGATATTTGGAGCATTTTGGGACTTTTGGGACGTTTTGGCCGAGAGCTTAACTCACTGTCCGATTTATTGATCATGCATCGACCGACACACCTTGTGCATCGGTCGACACACTAGCGAGATGGGCCGTACGCGTCGGTTTAATGAAGTTATGAAGATTTGCAAAGAAGCCCAAGATAGTTCCAGTATTTACACAGAAGCCCCAGCCGAGATTATACCTATATAATCAAGTTTTAGTTGTTTTTATTAGATACACTTTCATAATTAAGAGCAGAGGATTTTTAGAGCTTTTGGGGCTGATCTGAACCTATTACTTCATCTGTATTTGGAGAAGATTTCGAACCCCTTTTACTCTTATTCTTTTATGCAATTTATTCATCATATGATTATGTTTTCATTATCTATGTCTGAGTAGATTCCTAGTTAGGTTTAGGGTTTCTCACATAGGATTTCATGACTTGCTAGACTTGTTCAAATTCAGTTAAGGATTCAAACTATATCTGTTCTTCAATTTAATTGTGCTTAAAGCTAGTTCTAACCTGATCAATTAGAATCTAGATCTTAGGTTGCTAAATACGTCACGGAAGTGGGGTTTAGGAATCTGAACTAATTAAATTGGGCAATTAAACTTTGCGCAAACGGAAGTTTGGTTTAGGATAATTGTGAACATATCAAACTTGGGATTAATGCTAGTTTAATCTGTTAGTTCTCGCAAACGAAAGTTTGGTTTGCTGCACTTAGACTTAGAGAATTATCGCAAAGGAATTTGGTTAATTCTATATCTGTGTTTTGAGTTCTAGAACTGTGCTTAATTAGATCCTTGCTGAATGAACTGTCTGCTTGTCTGATTTCCTGAGAATACCCTGGGCTTGACGCTTTTAATTACTTGCTTTCACAACCGTTAATCTCTGCTACTGATTTACTTTCTCGCACCGCTTTTAATTCAATTACATTGCTTTCTTTCTAGTATTAGTCTCTACTGTTCTGATCTATTGAGACCAAGTGTCCCTGTGGATTCGATAACCCTATATACTACTTTGACATTGCTGTTCACTTGCAGTTTAGAATAGGGTAAAACTTAGAACCTATCAAGTTTTTGGCGCCGTTGCCGGGGACTCTTTGAGTCTTCGATAGCTTCGAGCCTAGGGTTTTACTAGGATTTTTCTTTTTCTTTTCGTTTTTGTTTTTATTTTTTTATTTTTGCTGATTTATTTTTCTGTTTTCTCTGATTTCGCATTGCATCGATCGACGCCCTTCTTGCATCGATCGACACACTTCGCAGAATCACCAAGAACACTAAGAGATCATCAGGACGATGTGTCGGAATGATATTTTCAGCTCAGGGATTGACAGTTCACAGATAGCTGGGTTGAAGAACCAAGTTGACTCTCTGCATAGTCTTCTACTTGGAAAGTATGCACAAGAAGCTAACCATTGCGTTGAAGGAACTGGATTCTATAGTCACGGATCTGCTTTTCAGAAACCCTTTACAAGGAGTTGTAGTGTTTCTTCTTACCAAGTACCGCCTGCACCTACAGCTCATGAGAGCAGAATGGAAATCATGATGGAGCAGTACCTTGAGAGACAACAACAGATTGATAGGTCCTTCAACTCAAAGATGGATGCTTTGTATGAAGACTTGAATGAGAAGTTTGAATCTTTGAGCACGCATATGGAGGAGCTGGATATCAAAATTGAACGAAGAGATGTAGCAATAGAGAGGCAGAATGAAGCTAAGAGAGCTGAACGGAAGCTGCACATCAATGCTGTGAACATAAGGGATGAGATTGAGTTGCTAGGTGAAGAAGAGAGCATAATCTCGGATTTTCTGGATGAATATTGTCTGCCTGATACATGCACCGATCGACACCCCCTCAGTGACGATCGACACGCCATTCTGACGGCAATTGCGAGTTCTTTCGAGAAACAGAATCGCCTTGCATCGATCGACACACATCATGCAACGATCGACACAGAACGCAGACATGACCAGAAAACTGCAACAGTACCAGAACGAGTCTACAAGCCCCCAGTGCCATATCCTAAGGTTCCTAAACCCTCCAAACAAGAGCTAGAAGTGGCTAACTGCATAAAAGTGATGGATAAGAAGGTGAATAAAACACCACCAGTTGAAACTTCGCGAGTTCATGCAAAGAAGATGATCTCCACTGATGGTCATCTAAAAGAAGAAGTTCAGATTTGTGGAACTACAGTATCTGATAGTGAAAAGAAGAAGATGGCGGTTCCTCTTGAACCTGCTCTAACATCTTCAGTACCTGCAACTGTTCATAAGCAGAAAGCTCCAGACATCAGATATACATCAAAGGTAAGGTACAAATCACCTAAGCTTAATCCTTCTGATCACATTGTTTTGAATGCAGGAAAACAAAGAATCCCGCCGAAGCTACACTCCCACCCCGACCCTTATCGTTCGTTCCTTGGAAGATCTCATGATCTGAATGCTTATACGCAACCTTGGATGAGGAGACATTCACAGAGACACTCAAAGTCTCTGTTGAAACCTCCATGAGTTCGATCTCTTTCTGATAGGTCAAGCTATTGACCTTAAACAAGCGCTGGGTGGGAGGCAACCCACCATTAGGTACTGGTGTTTTTCTACTTAATTTTTGGTGTTTTTGTTAGGATTTTACGTTTGTTTTTGTTTCTGGTGAGTTATGTTTGCAGGTCTCGGACGAAATCGCAGTGCAACGATCGACGCACTTCTGTGTCGATCGTCACAACACGAAAGGAATCGCATTGCAGTGATCGTTGCGGTCCTGAGCAACGATCGACCATATACGAAAATCGCCAAGTATCGGTCGATGCACTTAGTGCAACGATCGATGCCTGAGCGACAGAGGTAACCCGACAGACATAATTTCATCTTTTCAATTTTTTATTTTCTTTTTACCGATCCTTCGCTGGACACTACTGGGGACAGTGTGTCTTAAGTGTGGGGGGGGTGCTACTGACTTTTGTTTTCTGTTTTCTTAAGAGTCAGTCCGTTTTTCAAAAAAAATTTGTTTTATTGAGTCAAAATTGTTTAAGTAAGAAAGTATGATTTTCTGAGAAGATTTACAAGACTTGCAGGAACTTAAGTAACCATTGGGATGAAGTTGCAGGATCTATCTATGACTATTAGAAAACCCCATCACAGATCAACCTACTGGGAACACCCACATCACTTCAGGTATCAGAGGATCCTTTACTGACTTCACCCTAATACTGACTTAGATTTCTCACCTAAGGGCTTGGTATACTTTGTGTCGGATTACCTGTTAGTTCTGACACAGCCTGTACACCTATCCTATTTAGTTCCCTTCTCCCCTTCTATAAAGAAAAAAAATATATATATATATATATATATAATAAACTGAGGATGAGTTAGTAACTCCGAAGTGGTCATGGGAATGGTAGCAAACACTATTTTCTCTCATGTGATCCATGGAATGTGTCCAAAGTACACCCCATAACGGGAAGAACACTGATAAAAAAAATAAAATGATACCCAGTGGGGAAAAATCAGTTGTTAAAGAAGGGAAAGAGAAGAAAGGGACTAGAGAAAGATAGTATGGTGGTCTAGAGCTGATAAGGTAAGAATCCATGTGCCCTTTGATCGATACTCCTTAGGTGAGACCGCACTTAAATACTTGCAGAAGTCAGTAGGGAGAATTTGAATGCTTGAATGTGATTGTGGAGTTTACCTAGGACAGTTGCTAAGTGTGGGGGAAGTACATGTTGGTCTTGATATCCTGTGATTGATTCTTTCAGTGGTTTACTAAGGGGAATCTGAGTATTGTAGCTTCTAGGATGAAATGAGTTTCTGAAGAGTTTTCAAACCTCTTCACCATGTTTTAGTTCTATGTTTTGCTTGAGGGCAAGCAAAGGCTAAGTGTGGGGGAGTTGATATATCATGGTTTTTACCCATTTTAGACCATGATATAGATGTGTTTTTAGTGTCTTTTGTCTTTGTTTAGAGTCTTTTACAGGTTTAATCAGGTTTGGAGCTAATTGGAAATATTTGGAGCATTTTGGGACTTTTGGGACGTTTTGGCCGAGAGCTTAACTCACTGTCCGATTTATTGATCATGCATCGACCGACACACCTTGTGCATCGGTCGACACACTAGCGAGATGGGCCGTACGCGTCGGTTTAATGAAGTTATGAAGATTTGCAAAGAAGCCCAAGATAGTTCCAGTATTTACACAGAAGCCCCAGCCGAGATTATACCTATATAATCAAGTTTTAGTTGTTTTTATTAGATACACTTTCATAATTAAGAGCAGAGGATTTTTAGAGCTTTTGGGGCTGATCTGAACCTATTACTTCATCTGTATTTGGAGAAGATTTCGAACCCCTTTTACTCTTATTCTTTTATGCAATTTATTCATCATATGATTATGTTTTCATTATCTATGTCTGAGTAGATTCCTAGTTAGGTTTAGGGTTTCTCACATAGGATTTCATGACTTGCTAGACTTGTTCAAATTCAGTTAAGGATTCAAACTATATCTGTTCTTCAATTTAATTGTGCTTAAAGCTAGTTCTAACCTGATCAATTAGAATCTAGATCTTAGGTTGCTAAATACGTCACGGAAGTGGGGTTTAGGAATCTGAACTAATTAAATTGGGCAATTAAACTTTGCGCAAACGGAAGTTTGGTTTAGGATAATTATGAACATATCAAACTTGGGATTAATGCTAGTTTAATCTGTTAGTTCTCGCAAACGAAAGTTTGGTTTGCTGCACTTAGACTTAGAGAATTATCGCAAAGGAATTTGGTTAATTCTATATCTGTGTTTTGAGTTCTAGAACTGTGCTTAATTAGATCCTTGCTGAATGAACTGTCTGCTTGTCTGATTTCCTGAGAATACCCTAGGCTTGACGCTTTTAATTACTTGCTTTCACAACCGTTAATCTCTGCTACTGATTTACTTTCTCGCACCGCTTTTAATTCAATTACATTGCTTTCTTTCTAGTATTAGTCTCTACTGTTCTGATCTATTGAGACCAAGTGTCCCTGTGGATTCGATAACCTTATATACTACTTTGACATTGTTGTTCACTTGCAGTTTAGAATAGGGTAAAACTTAGAACCTATCAAGAATCTCTCATGACACAGATATAACTATCTTGGAGACTTCTCATTAGCGGGTCATGTCCGATCATATGTTCATCAACATATATCTATGTGACTGATTGTGATACTCATATCACTGACTCCATGAAACTTAGTCAACAGTCACCTCACAAGCTAGTCTCTCGCAGTTGTCAGTGTCCCACATTGACAACCTCGACTAGGGACATATCATAATTTATGTCATCTATAACTTATAGGGTTTCATGATCAAGTCCTCAACTTGATGACCTATAATATGGCATAAACTTATTTTGGGACCATTATTTAGATCACAATAAATAATGCTGAAATCGAATTTCATTAAACATATCCAAAAGTATGTTTATAAGAACATCTCAATATAACTAAAATAAAACCACAAAACTCCCACTAGAATCAAGATTACATCTTAAGATCTCTAATGCCTACAGTAGTCGTATGACTCTCATGCTTAGGCCTTGGGAGTGGCTTAGTCAGAGGATCAGCGACATTCTCGTCCGTCGGAACTCGGCTGATCTTCACTTCACCTCTATTGACGATATCACGAATCAGGTGATATCTCCTCTCTATGTGTTTGGACTTCTGGTGTGACCTGGGTTCTTTCGCCTGAGCAATGGCTCCATTGTTGTCACAGAACAAAGCCACTGGCTCCAAGATACTAGGAACCACACCAAGTTCAGTCATGAACTTCTTGATCCAAACAGCTTCCTTTGCCGCTTCTGAAGCAGCAACATATTCAGCTTCCGTCGTGGAATCAGCTATGGTATTCTGCTTAGAGCTCTTCCAGCTCACTGCACCGCCATTTAGACAAAAGACATATCCAGACTGTGATAGGAAATCGTCTCTGTCCGTCTGAAAACTCGCATCAGTGAATCCATTCACCACAAGCTCTTCACTTCCTCCATATACCAAGAACTTATCCTTGGTATGTCTCAAATATTTGAGAATATTCTTGACAGCTGTTCAGTGATCTTCACCTGGATCAGATTGGTATCTACTCGTCATGCTTAACGCGTAAGCTACATCTGGACGAGTGCAGAGCATGGCATACATGATAAATCCTATTGCAGAAGCATAAGGAATCCTATTCATGCGCTCTCGCTCAGCATGTGTCGCCGTACACTGCTTCTTGCTGAGACTAATGCCATGAGACATTGGTATGAAGCCCTTCTTGGAATCATGCATCTTGAATCTGTGCAACACCTTATCAATATAAGTGTCCTGGCACAATCCAATCAGCCTATTCGCTCTATCTCTGTAGATTCTGATTCCAAGGATGTACGCGGCTTCTCCCATGTCTTTCATGGAAAAACAACTTCCGAGCCAAGTCTTAACATACTGAAGCAACAGAACGTCATTACCGAGAAGAAGTATGTCATCGACATACAGTACAAGAAACGCAATTCCGCTCCCACTAGTCTTCTTGTATACACATGGTTCTTCTTCGTTCTTGATGAAACCAAATTGTTTTACTGCTTCATCAAAACGAAGATTCCAACTCTGTGATGCTTGCTTCAATCCATAAATGGATTTAAGAAGCTTGCATACCTTCCCAGCATTCTTAGGATCTACAAAACTCTCAGGTTGTGTCATATACACATCCTCTTCCAAAATACCATTCAGGAAGGCGGTTTTAACATCCATCTGCCAAATCTCATAATCATAATAAGCGGTAGTTGCTAGAAGAATCCGAATGGATTTAAGCATAGCGACTGGGGAATAGGTTTCATCATAGTCAATACCATGAATCTTCTTGAAACCTTTAGCCACCAACCTAGCTTTATAAATTTGGACATTGCCATCCACGTCAATCTTCTTCTTGAAGATCCATTTACACTCAATGGCGTTTGCACCATTAGGTAAATCGACCAAGGACCATACTTGGTTTTCTGACATGGATCCCATTTCGGATTTAGAGGCTCCAAGCCACTTTTCGGAGTCCGGGTCCATCATTGCTTCCGCGAAGGTCGCCGGTTCGTCACTTTCAATGATCATCAGATCATTGCAATTAGTCACGAGAAATCCATAATATCTCTCGGGTTCGTGACGGATCCTTCCGGATCTGCGAACTTCAGGCTCCACAGGTGTGGGCTCCACAGAACTTTGTGGATCCAACTGCTGCTCTTCCTCAGCAGGTTGAGCAGTCTCCTGTGCATCTTGAATTTCTTCGAGATGTACTTTACTCCAACTGTTTTTCTTAGAAAGAAACTCCCTCTCAAGAAAAGAACAGTCCCGAGCAACAAAGACTTTGTTCTCAGATCGGTTGTAAAAGTAGTATGCCTTGGTTTCCCTAGGATAACCAACGAAGTAACATTTATCTGATTTGGGTGCGAGCTTGTCACAGATTAAATGTTTGACATAAGCCTCACAACCCCAAATCTTCAGGAAAGACAGACTTGGAATATTCCCAGTCCACAATTCATGTGGTGTCTTTTCCACTGATTTAGATGGTACCCTATTTAGTGTAAACGCAGACGTTTCTAGAGCGTATCACCAAAAGGATAATGGAAGATCTGAATGACTCATCATAGACCGAACCATATCCAATAAGGTTCGATTCCTCCTCTCTGACACTCCATTCCATTGGGGTGTTCCAGGAGGAGTGAGTTGTGAAACAATTCCACACTCGCTCAGATGGTCACTGAACTCTTGACTCAAGTATTCTCCTCCGCGATCCGACCGCAGAACTTTGATACTTTTGCCAAGTTGATTTTGTACTTCATTCTTGAACTCCTTGAATCTATCAAAGGATTCTGACTTGTGTCTCATCAAATAAACGTAGCCATACATACTGAAGTCATCAGTAAAGGTAATGAAGTACTTGTAATTTCCTCTGGCAACAGTGCTCATCGGCCCACATACATCAGTATGAATAAGGCCCAATAAGTCACCGGCCCTTTCATTCGGTTTGTTGAAAGGGGCCCTAGCCATTTTGCCCATCAAGCAAGATTCGCATTTCTCACATGATTCAAAATCAAATGAGCCCAGAAGCCCATTTCGATGGAGCCTCTGAATGCGTTTCTCATTGATATTGCCCAAACGACAATGCCATAAGAAAGTCGGGTTTTCGTCATTTGACTTAAACCGCTTTGTATTTATGTTAAAGACAGGCATTTCTTGGTTTAAGACATATAACCCATTATCTAATGGGGCGCTACCATAAAACGTACCATCACGATTAAAAGAACAAACTTTATTCTTAACAGCAAAATCAAAACCTTCCAAATCCAAAACGGAAACTGAAATTATGTTTCTGCTAATCGCAGGTACAAAGTAGCAATTATTCAATTCTAAAACCATGATAGAAGGTAAAGAAACATTATAAGTGCCTACGGCCAGTGCAGCAACCTTAGCTCCATTCCCGACCCGTAGCTCCACTTGTCCTTTCTTTAGCGTTCTACTGTTTCTTAGTGCCTGCACATTAGTACAAATATGAGCACCGCAACCAGTATCCAATACCCACGAAGTAGAACTAGAAGACATAACATTAAGTTCGATAACATAAATACCTGAGTCAGACGCATCATACGTCTTCTTCAGCTTCTTGTAATCTTCCATGAACTTCTTGCAGTCTCTCTTCCAATGCCCTAGCTGCTTGCAGTAGTTGCATTTGTCCTCAGGAGAAGGCCCGGATTTGGGCTTGGGCTTGGGCTTGTCTTGACTCTCAGTCTGGACAGCTTTAGCCTTTCCCTTATCCTTACTAGGTTTCTTAAACCTTTTACCCCCTTGTACCATCAGTACACTAGGAGTTGCCTTCTTGAGATTCGGCTCTGCTGTCTTAAGCATGCCGTGCAACTCAGTCAATGTCTTAGTCATGTTTTGCATGTTGTAGTTCATGATGAACTGATCAAAACACGACGGCAAAGATTGCAGAATCATGTCAGTGGCTAGCTCCTGGCTAATGGCACAGTCCAGTTTCCCCAGGTTATCAATGTAACCCATCATTTTAAGGACATGAGGACTTACTGGACTGTCCTTAGCCAGCTTGCAATCCATGAGAGATTTAACCGTCTGGTATCTCTCTGTGCGAGCTTGCTCCTGAAACAAAGCTTTCAGGCTGTTAATCATCTCAATCGGTGACATCACGTTCTCATATTGCTTCTGCAGCTCAGAGTTCATAGTCACCAGCATTAGACAATTAACGTCTTTGACATCAGCTGAATGCTTATCCCAAGCATTCTTATCTGCCTGCGTGGCATTGGAACGTGGCCTCTCGGGGAGAACTCTTGTAAGGACATATTCCTTGTTCTCCTGCCTGAGAACTATTCTCAGGTTCCGATACCATTCCAAGAAATTTGATCCATTAAGCTTACCCTTCTCAAGGACGGATCTTAGCGAGAAAGTGTTGATGTGAGTTGGGACAGACATAGCTGTAATTAAAAGAGGTAGAGGTTTTAGTTATGATGCTCAAGGAAAGGAGAATTCTTATCCAATAAGAAAACTCGCATTGTATTCAAAAACTAAGTTTCCTCAGATGAATACAATGAACCAAGATCCTCAGCTCACCAAAATTTGAGTGGGCGACTCGCCATCACTGATATATCATGGTTTTTACCCATTTTAGACCATGATATAGATGTGTTTTTAGTGTCTTTTGTCTTTGTTTAGAGTCTTTTACAGGTTTAATCAGGTTTGGAGCTAATTGGAGATATTTGCAGCATTTTTGGACTTTCGGGACGTTTTGGCCGAGAGCTTAAGTCACTGTCCGATTTATTGATCATGCATCGACCGACACACCTTGTGCATCGGTCGACACACTAGCGAGATGGGCCGTACACGTCGGTTTAATGAAGATATGAAGATTTGCAAAGAAGCCCAAGATAGTTCCAGTATTTACACAGAAGCCCCAGCCGAGATTAGGCCTATATATAGAGGATTTTGGTGTTTATTTTACTTAGGCTTTCATAATTAAAGGCAGAGGATTTTTAGAGCTTTTGGGGCTGATCTGAACCTATTACTTCATCTGTATTTGGAGAAGATTTCGAACCCCTTTTACTATTATTCTTTTATGCAATTTATTCATTCTATGATTATGTTTTCATTATCTATGTCTGAGTAGATTCCTAGTTAGGTTTAGGGTTTCTCACATAGGATTTCATGACTTGCTAGACTTGTTCAAATTCAGTTAAGGATTCAAACTATATCTGTTCTTCAATTTAATTGTGCTTAAAGCTAGTTCTAACCTGATCAATTAGAATCTAGATCTTAGGTTGCAAAATACGTCACGGAAGTGGGGTTTAGGAATCTGAACTAATTAAATTGGGCAATTAAACTTTGCGCAAACGGAAGTTTGGTTTAGGATAATTGTGAACATATCAAACTTGGGATTAATGCTAGTTTAATCTGTTAGTTCTCGCAAACGAAAGTTTGGTTTGCTGCACTTAGGCTTAGAGAATTATCGCAAAGGAATTTGGTTAATTCTATATCTGTGTTTTGAGTTCTAGAACTGTGCTTAATTAGATCCTTGCTGAATGAACTGTCTGCTTGTCTGATTTCCTGAGAATACCTTAGGCTTGACGCTTTTAATTACTTGCTTCCACAACCGTTAATCTCTGCTACTGATTTACTTTCTCGCACCGCTTTCAATTCAATCACATTGCTTATTTCTAGTATTAGTCTCTACTGTTCTGATCTATTGAGACCAAGTGTCCCTGTGGATTCGATAACCCTATATACTACTTTGACATTGCTGTTCACTTGCAGTTTAGTATAGGGATAAACTTTGAGCCTATCAATCACCCAAACTTTAGTTATCTAGGTAAGCAAATCATTGCTAATTGTACCCAGTACAACTCTTGGTCGCAGATAAGACAATCCATGTCTTATCCACTCCGATGTCTCTGGGCCCAGAACTTCTGATAGCCCAGTCAAGTAAATCAATCTCTTCAGTCTTGTGATCATTGACAGTCGCACTGCGAGTCTATCAATGATCACCTGCCTTACTCATGTAGTTGTGGATACCAAGGACTCCAAGACTATCCAACAACGAAACGAATCTTGACAGTAGACAAGATCGGGCAAGACATCAAGATCACTTGATATTAAGTTGAGGAAAAGAACTATTTAATCTTGATGCATATCCAATATACATCCAAGAAGTTTTTAAGTTAATTTAAACATCTAGATTCATTAGGTTTAAGTTAGCAGGGAGTTAGATTTGGTTTGACATTCGCAATTTGAGGTCCAACCACAAGTCTGCGATTAGTGTGTCGATCGTCACATCCTTGTATCGGTTGACACAACCTAACCAAAATCAAATAGGTTTTCCGGTTCAATCCAATTGAACCGGGGTGATAACTGATAAATCTAATTTAACCGAAATCAACCAATTAAATCGGTTCTTAACTAATTGAGATAACCAGTCCAATCTAATTGAACCAGTTCATCCAATTGAACCGATTTAACCGACATAACCATGCGAGATAACCGGTTCAATCCAATTGAACCGATCTATCCTTTCGCACAGCCTGTGTCGATCGATGCATCCAGTGTGTCGATCGACACGGTGCGATCTAATAGGCGTATTCGCGGTGCATCGACCGACACAAGCTTAGTGTCGATCGACACTTTGCGAAAACCTTAAAGTTTTATAATCGTTTTCGCGGTGTGTCGACCGACACAAACTTGTGTCGATCGACACTGTGCGAAAACGCAGGTTCATCGTTTTTCAACAGAGACTTAATCCAAGATTAAATTCTACAAAACACGATTTAACAGGCACTTAACTAATCAAATTCATCAGTATTCGATTTAAATGCCTTAGATTCAACAGATTAAACCCTAATAGCTCTGATACCACTGTTGGAAAGCCTAGGATCTAGGGTTCGTTATATTGAATCACTGACCTCGATCTTACCTTGTTCTGGCAGCGGAATGATTGGTGAAACGAGATCAGTAGCAACTCAGATGCTTCACCTCTACCAGATACACACGCACACAAACCTGGAAAGCCGGGATGCTAGTGCCGGATCTTGGGATTTCTAAGTTTCTGGTGTTTCTGCTTTCTCTGCAACAGGAAAGTCAACGGCTAGGGTTCCAGGTCGAAACTATATGTTTATATAAAAACCTGGAATGACTTAAACCGAGCTTTGGTTAATCCAATTCGTTTAAGTCATAAAATCGAAACATCAGTTTCGAAACCCGATCTGTGTCGATCGACACACATACTGTGTCGATCGACACACCACTCTAAACTCAATATTAATGTGTATCCAATACACATCAACACGATCATTACCATAATGATCATCCCCATATTTATGTTTCCAGTTTGCTTAGGTGTGTGACCCTATAGGATCATATAATACTGGCAGTAAGTCTACGACTTACAGATTGCAAGAGGCTTCTAGCAAAACATTGCAACCGCCCAGTATTATACGAATGTCTGATCTCGACACACAACTATCATCAGGAGTGAGTACAAGTGTGATTTCAGTATTATGAAACTGTTTTATGCTTATGTGTTTTATGTTACTATGGTATTTGCTAAGGTCAATGACAATGTTGTTTTATGTTTTTGTTATGACTTTTGTAGTTTAGAATGAAGCCAAATATGATGTTTTATAACACTCAAAAACGACACAAAAATGAAACAAACAGACCAAACGTATGTCTCAAAATGAACACAAATACAAGCATGATCAACTTCTAGTAACTACCCACATACAAACCATTTGATTTCTCAAGCATGATCAACATCATACAAACAATTATGGTTAAACAAAGACACCTGAAACCCAACTCAAGTTAAGCCTCTTCAATTCCATCTTGGCGTTCTTCACTTCTTGCATCAACTCTCCATTTACGTTTTTGATGCCTTCAATCTCCTCTTTAGTTTTGCAATTGTCAGAATGAAAACTCCCAACCATTGGTAGTGCATCTGTCACCTCTTCATAAACAACTTCTTCCACCCATTTGAAAAAGTGATCATGCAACAATGCAGGCACAGTCAAATTCGACATAGATTAAACTGAAATCAAAAGTTGTTCTGAGCATACCTTTCGATACGTGGGACAACGGAAGAATGGCCTTCCCGGATTTTGTTTCGTTTTTGCTGTTTTGATTACAGAGTCACGCCCACACATACATTTCACCGGAAATCCTAGAATTCCCATGGTGTTGACACACGAATCTTCACTTCCATAACTCATGATGGAAACCCCCAATTCGATTTTGTTTCTGAAAATTTGGGGTTCTTATTTGTCTTCATCACCCAAATCGATTTGATTTATATTAAAGTGTTCATATTTTAAACAATATAAAAATTCATGTTCATTAAACACTCGAAAGTGTCATTAGCTCAATGGCAAAGATCCCCTTTACCCAACCTGAGAATGCAAGTTCGAGTCTCGGTGAACACACGATTTTGTAATAAATTTCTTCAAAACGACGTCGTTTTTGTTTTACAAATAAAGAGACTAAACGGCATTAAACGTCTGCTTAATGGCGTTAAAAAATTATGTTAAATTGGTAAACGGCGTGTTAATTTGGTAAGTTAAACTAAAGTTAGTTATTTTCACAAAAGTCAATGAATTGTCTAGTGTTTTTCTGGCCACACAAAAAATTTGGGTCTGAAGTGGCCATTCCTGCAAAGTTCAGGATTTATATGGCCGAATTTCCATTTTCTTATTGGCCATTTTGTGATTAAAACCAACAAGATAAGTTTTAAGTACCTGGTGGGACAAAGGTTGAACACCGCAATACAACAACAACAATGGCTTCCTCAGCTACTCGAGTTTGACTACGAGATTCAATATAGCATGGGTACAAAGATAGTGATTGAAGAACTGAAACATAACAAATCAACTATGAGACTGATACTACAATAAAAACAGTAATTGAAGAGCTGAAACATAACAAATGAACTAAGAAGCATTTTTCACTGTTTAGAATGTTCTGAGGCTTAAAGGAAAATTGTGGTACCTTTGGATTTTTCCGTAAGGAACAAAGTCTTGGCGTGGCTTCATTGTTGTGGTATTGTAGAGCATTATGGTTGGGACGCGACATACCACCGTGTGAAGGGACTGTTTTATTGGAAGGGAGTTTCTAAGGATATTCATGCTTTTATTTGTCGTGCAGGGTTTGTCATAAATGCAAGTACGATACAACTGCTTATGTGGGGTTTCTGCAGCCGCTTCCCATCCTAGAAACATCGTGGACTAACATCTCTATGGAAGGGGTTTCTATGAACCTTTACAGCTCTTATCATCCTCAGAACAATGGTCAAACAGAATTTGTAAACATATGTCTTGAGACATATTTAAGGTGTATGTGTATTGATCGCCCTTACAAGTAGAGAAAGTCACTATCTCTTGAAGAATATTGGTATAATACCAATTTTTACACTGGTATCTAGATGACACCATACAAAGAAGTCTATGGAAAATTTTCCTCTTAGCATTTGTCATATATTCATGGTGTGTCTAAAGTGGTTGTGATGGTGAAATGTTTACATGATGGGAAAATATGTTGTTGTTGCTGAAGTTTCACCTCCTTCGAGTTCAGAATCGTATGCCGTATTTTGCGAATCAACATCGCACAGACCATAAGTTAGCTATTGGTGATTTTGTGTATGTTAAGCTACAACCTTATAGGCAAACCCCTGTTCATACAAACAACAACAAAGATTACATAAAAAGAAGAAGAGAGAAGACAAAAACAAAGAATACATATACAAATACAACACGGGCATTCACTCCGAAAGTCTGGAATCCTGGATATTAGAGGCCTCCTCGGCAAAGACGAGCCCTCGTTTGTTCCGAGCGGCTCATTCACTGTATCCTCGGCGGAGACGAGCCCCTCATTTGTTCTGGCGGAGACGAGCCCCTCGTTTAGCTGTTTTATTTTCTTTTTTCCTTTTGTTTAATGACAGTTCTAAGGTCGAATAGTTGTTCGTGAGTATGGATATGGGGTCTCAACGTCTCGTTGAACTTTGGTTTCTCCATCACAGGTTTTCTCTTTAGCAGAGTTGCACTTTTTTTCTTCCTTGGAGTTCAGATTCTTTTAGCACTGTCGGTAAAGGACCTGAAGACTTCTCTTCACCGATCTCTTTGGCCTCTTCTACTACTTGCTCTTTTTTTTCTCCACATGTTTTCACACAAAAATCAATTCTAGTGACATTAAACATGTGGAACTCCCTTAGTTCAATAATTGATCAATTGTTCATTAAAGTTTTCACAACGGCCCTGTTCTTTTCCTCATCTGGAAATTGCGTCTGGAAACTGCGTCCAGATGCAGTTTCCAAACGTTGCATCCAGATGTTGTTCTTTTGTGCATTTAGAAACTGCGTCTCGAAATTACGTCTAGATACATTTATGTTTCTTTCTATGTTTGTATATATTAGTTGGATGCATTATTTTTAAGGTTTAGATTTTGTGGTTTGGCGGGAAATATTATTTTTACGGTTTTGGCGAGAAAACGCAATTTTACAGTTTTGGCGGAAAACCGCTATTTTGCGGTTTTGACGAAAACTAGTATTTTCGGTTTTGGCGAAAAATCGCGATTTTGCGGATTTGCAGGAAAATCGCGATTTTGCGGATTTGCCGTAAAATCGTGTTTTGGCGGGAAAACACATTTGGCGGTTTTAGCGGGAAAATGCTATTTTACGGTTTTGGCGGGAAAATGCGATTTTGCGGTTTTATTGGGAAACCGCTATTTTACGGTTTTGACGAAAAAATGTTATTTTGTAATTTTGGCGAAAAATGATATTTTGTGATTTTGGCGGCAAAACGCTATTTTACGGTTTTGACGAAAAATGCTTATTTTAGATTTTTGGTAATTGAGACGCACACACTTTGGTGCGTCTCAACTCTACTTTCAAATGCATCCAGAATTTCCAATTATTTTGGATGCAATATCTGATTTTTGCATTTGGATGCATTTCTTAAGTACAACTAAAAGAACAACATCTTGTTTTTGCAATGGGATGCAGTTTTCAACGTACGAAAGAACAGCACCAACATTAGATTTTTTATTCGATTTCGGGTAAAAAAAACTTTTACAGATATTGGTTTATATGGGTTTGCAATCCAATTTTCTTAATTATAGGACCTGATAACTCAAAAGATAATTAAATATTTCGTCCTTGAGAAAAGGGAATTTAGTTTTAGCCCCTTCCCTTTCCTCCCCCTTCTCCGATTTGGGTAATTCCTCTCTTCCTTTACCATGTAAGATCTTCTTCCTTCTCCGTATATTATCTCAAAGATCATTCATCATACTTTTCACAGGATGATGCAACTCTTAGATTCCGATTAATATCTGCCAATACGATTCTTCCGATTGCATATCTGCTAGATTTGATTTTATCATGTGATCAAATCGAGGAACCCTGATTCGTTTCCGTATTTGGTTTATGTAAATTCGAATTAAACGATGATTCAATTCCATTTCCAATTTCAGGAGTTGTAGAGACAGAGGATCTTCATCCTCAGCAATGGATCAGTATAGCGAAACTGTGAAGAATCAGATACAAGCGCTTGTTCGTGTTATTAAAGTTGCTCGTACCTATAGAGAAGACAATATCCCATCCCAAATCGAAGAGGTACCCACTAACAATTTTTCTCTAATTTAATTCTTTTCTTGATTCATTCCCAGGATTAATTTTCAGGGTCTCTATCTTGGATCCGTTGCAGCAGCTTGCAACAAGAACGTCTTGAAATCTTACAATGTTACACATATCTTAACCGTAGCTTGCTCGTTGAGACCAGCTCACCCTGATGATTTCCTCTACAAGGTTGTTCGAGGTATGACTATGATAATCTCACCTTTGTTATCTTCTTGAACAGTATATGTTTTCATGCCTTGTTGGTTGTATGTGATAGTTGTGGATAAGGAGGATACAAATTTGGAAATATATTTCAATGAGTGTATTGATTTCATTGATGAAGCCAAGAAGCAAGGCGGTAGCGTTCTTGTCCATTGCTTCGTTGGAAAATCACGGAGGTTGGTTTTGGTTTTCTTAGATATTCTTCAGTGACTGATTTATTAAGTTGTGATTTGGAACACAACTTGTTTAAACACTTGCAGTGTCACTATAGTTGTTGCTTACCTGATGAAGAAACACGGAATGACATTAACCCAAGCTTTGCATCATGTTAAGAGCAAAAGACCCGTGGCAAGTCCTAACGCCGGTTTCATCAGGCAATTACAAGACCTCGAAATGTCTTTACAAGGTATGCCCTCCCCTTCTCTCTATTTCTCAACTCATATGACATCTTGGGGTCTTCTGTCAGAGTTTCTTTACTTTGACTGTCTGGTGCAATAGTAAAGGAAAATATAGCCGAGGTGTGGGTACCTGAAGTGGATTCTCTCTTTCTATTGAGATGAATAGCAAAGTCTTGTGGGGGAACAAGATCGGTCTCATGTACATAACTCTTACTTGCATCTTCCTCTCTCTTTTCTAAAACAGGAAAGCAAGAACCGATTGCTCAATGTCAAGGGTGAAGAACACTACCATTGTCGTACCTTTTGGAGGAAACTTATAAATCTCACACGAAGCATCATATGTTTCGTTGTCTCTACTTAATAAAAAACATGGAACGATTCTGTAAATTTTGCACTGTTTCATTAATGGCATAGCCTATAACGGTGAACTAAAAGCAAAAGATAAAAACAAAAAAATCTGTAAATATTGTTAATTATAACAAAACCATTTACATCTTCATATACTATATATGTATAAGTGTTGTGTTTTGTCAAAGAAAAGAGAGAGACGAAACAGTAATACAGAAACTAGAAAAAGAGTTATTCTTATTCTTACAAAACTCTATACTGCAATTCGAGTAGGATATACGAGTAACTCGAGTGCATCTAAAATGAATTTAAGAAAGGAAAATATGACTTTTTATTTTATATATATATATAATTGATAATAATTAATATAATCTATCAACTACTCCAACTTTCATCATCAAATTTGCATTAACGCAAAGAAGATGAATGAACTAACAAGTGAAAGAAATTAAAGTAGTTGATTGGAAAGGTAAAGAGCATGTCTAAAAAAGATCACATAAAATAAGTGATATAAGAAGAAAGTTGAATATCAAAAATCTCAAAAAAAGAAACAACTGGCATGGCAAACTTAAACAAGAAGGTAGCCATAATAACGGGAGGAGCAAGAGGGATCGGAGCTGCCACGGCAAGACTGTTTGCAAAGAATGGGGCATATGTCATAGTCGCGGATATCCTAGAGGAAGAAGGCGTCCAGGTGGCAGATTCCATTGGTGGGTGCTACGTGCATTGTGATGTGTCCAAGGAGGCTGACGTGGAGGCTGTAGTGGAGCTAGCCATGACACGTAACGGGAGGCTGGACGTGATGTTTAACAATGCTGGAATGGCTGTGAATGAAGGTAGCATTTTGGAGATGGACGTTGAGATGGTAAACAAACTTATCTCTGTCAATGTCAATGGTGTCGTCCATGGCATCAAACATGCCGCTAAGGCCATGATCAAAGGTCAGTGTTTAAATGTGATGTAAACAAATAACATGATAGCATGTAAACTAGCTACTTACTGTTTTGATCGGTACCATTCGGATCGCTTGGATGGTATCGTGCAGCCTAATTTTTAATTATCAGACAACTAATTAAATTTAGTTTTGATGCATATATATAAAAACGCAAAGGAGGAGGGGGAGGGTCGATAATATGCACATCAAGCTCATCAGCAGTAATGGGAGGACTTGGAGGTCACGCGTATACGCTTTCAAAAGGAGCCATCAACGGCCTGGTGAGGACAACGGCATGTGAACTCGGCTCTCACAGCATCCGTGTGAACATCATCTCTCCGCATGGAGTTCCCACTGACATCTTGGTGAACGCGTATCGTAAGTACCTTAACAATGACAAACTTGATGTGGCTGAGGTCACAGAGATTGTGGCTGAGAAAGGGAGTTTGCTCAACTTAAGGGCTGGTACTGTGGAGGATGTGGCTCAAGCAGCTCTGTTTCTTGCAAGCGATGAATCGTCAGGATTCATTACCGGACATAACCTGGTTGTTGATGGCGGTTACACGTCTGCCACTAAAACCATGAAATTTATCTACAACTAGTTTCAAAGTTGTTTTCTTTTTCATTTTATCTTAAACTAGTATTCTGGCCCGTGCGATGCACGGGCATTGGATTTCAATCCATTTATTTCAAATAAAATTTTATAGTATGAATAACTAAGACAACAATACCATGAAATATTCGATTTAAAAGTGTATGTTAAAGAAGTGTCACAGAGTCATATTTTGTGATAATATTTAACGAAACACATAAACATAAGAAGATGGTCTAAAAGAATTAACCTCAAATTCGATCGACAAAAAATTGGTGAATGTCGTACTAAAAAAATCATTCATCATTGTCTTAAGTTTAGAAATGCAAGAATAGTAATAATTACACAAACATATTCTAATCATCCAAAAAATATGAAAAAATAATTTTTTATATCTATACACATTTTGCATTTAATATGAATATAAGCATTCTAATATACGTCTATTATTCGATTATTCTCATAGCTCATAAAAATAATATATTGTATGTTATTCAATTATAACGTACGACATGAGCTATAGTTTACAAAAACAAATATTAATGTTTGGAAAAGTTCCATTATACCACACATTTTTTATGAAGCTACACACATTTGAACACTTAATCGATTCTATAAACTAAAAAATTAATTTTTACTGTACCATACTTATTTCCTCATATGCAAAAATTAAAATTTGTGATAAAGAATTATTTTTTGGATCGATGAGATTACATGGTATTCATGAAAATCATAGTGCTTAAGAGTTTTATATAATCTACAAAGTCTTTAACTATGCTTTGTGTTGAGGAAATCAATATGATCACATAGGAGGATGGAACTGAGGAACGAATGGTATTGAGACTTAAGAGAAAATTAGACATTTGAGGGAAAACAGAGGAACCATTAATGTCCTTTATTATATTAATCTCAGCATAAACAAATACATACCAGCCTTCCCATAATGCATAATCATATTATGTATATTTTCTCGTCCACATACAATCTTTATCTGCGAGCATTGCTAAAAACCTTAATTGCTTTATCCACCTCCAGAGCCCGCCTGTACACACTGGATCAACACACCAAGATGGCTGGAATATTACAGGACAACCAATTTGCACGATTCTTAACACATAAGGAAGCCAGATCTAGTGCTTTTTACCTAATCATCGTGTTGTAGGTCTGAATCGAAGAAGGAACACATGAGTTACACATCTGTGCATAAATTTCAGATGCACACTGCAGTTTACCTGTGACAACAAATATTTGAGTGTTGGTTCCTTGCATCATAATACTTCCAACATAAATTCATAAACAATTTGTTCTACCTGCTTCTACTATTGCCTTGATAAGAGTATTATAGCCCATGGTGTCAAGCTCCAACTTTTTCCCAAGGGTCTGTTATATATCTTCTGCTTCTCGGTGTTTCCCTAGGATACATGAATAAAGAAACGTTTGTCATAAGTGAAGTCTGAAAGTAGTTGGTTGAAATGTAACAGTATATATCCATTCTCAATTTTCAAAACAATCGAAAATTTTACTATCATGTCCCATAATAAGATTACATTATTCACAGTTGGGACCATGAACTTTAAGTTCTTTGAGAAGGAAGGAGTTGCAATTTTCTTTTTTGACTTACCTCCATTTGTTAAAGTCATTCACAGGTATGTTGATGATAAGAGCACTAGGGTCACAACCCTTTTCTGCTGATTCCATGAAGAGTTCATAGCAGCTTCAAGCCAGCCACATCTGACATATGCATCAATTATTGAGTTGATAACATATTTGCTTTGAGTTTTAAACTCTCATGCTGCAAGATAAAGCGGTTTTGCCTCCCTAAGCTTAAGTTGCCTCCCATACACAGCAATCAAAGTCGTGATTGTTTCCTCCTCTATATTGAGTCCTAGTTTGATAATCAAATCTGCAAGAATATCTGCTTTAGATATATCACATGCATAAAAAGTTGAAGTTACAACAAATATATCGATAGCTTGTTAAGAAACACCCATATGAAAGGAAGAAGAAAAGAAGATTAATGTTTTATACCTTCTCTCACAAAGCTACTTATAACTCGATTTAAAGCCGCTGAACTAAGATAATTCTTTAACATTAAATTCAAGATTTCTTTAGTCTCATTCAGGTTCTCCTCTTTTAGTCGCAAATTGAGCAGCATTCCAAGATCCGTGACTTTACAGAGAAACATCTATCAGTTTCAGGACAATTTAGAGGAGGCTTGAATAAAACTTTCGGATGCGGTTATGGATTTTGATTAATGAAATTTTTATCTGTAGTTTTTTGTAGTTCTCAGAGATCGTGGAGAAAAAGAGATCATGGGCAGAGTGGTGGAGGAGAAAAGGGTGTGATAGAGCTTTTTCTTGTCGACAAAAAAGAACGGAAAATTGAAAATGACAAAACAATTTTTTTTATAAAATAACTTCAAATAATATTTTTCTTGAAATTATTTATTATTTTTAGATATTTTTATGTATAATTGATAATTCGAATTTTTGTTACACATAAAACTCATCTACATACATTATATATATTAGCATGTGTAGCAAATGTTAAGTTGGTCTTTGGCGTAGTGGTTAGTGGCGACATTCAATGCTGTCATCACCCAAGTTCGAGTGCACTTGTCTTCTGTTTTGTTAATTTTCAAAGTTTAGGTTTTTTAATGAGTGAGTAATGACGATTTTATCCTCGTCTCTAACCTAAAAACCTGCAATTTTCTATACATGCAGCCGCCGTACCCTTTTTTTCCCCTTCGATTTCTTTGTTTTTTATGGTTAATCTTGCGAGTTACAGCAGATCTGGAAAGTAAGAGATGATTTCGAGCTTTAAAACATCAAAACGATGGGGTTATTTTTTTCCAGGCTGATTAGTTTCACGATTCAGATCAAATCGCGGCGGCTGTTGCCCGATTGTTCTTCTCTAAGATCTGGAAAGAGAGCATCTAGAAATTTCATCATTATCTCGTTGCATTTTGATATCCAATTGAAATAATCAAATCATCGATTGCGATTTCATAGAGCATAAACCAAATCGGATAGTAGGAATCGAAAATCAAATGAAAAAAATGATTTCATATCTTGGAATTAAGAGAGAGATGGTGAAGAACGAAATTTTTTGGGTGAAGCTTTTTTGGAATTCATCGTGAACGGTTCACGCTTTGAGAAAAAATTTTGGGTGAAGAAATTTTTTTCGTATTAGTCACCAGAAAAAAAAAACGAAATTTAAGGAGAGCTTGACACATCAGCTTTTTTCTCTCTCATGACTTGTCTTTTATATATATTAGATGTTTTCTTGACAAACTTTATTAACTCGTCTATGGAAATATTAAATAAATTAATATTTTCTAAGGACATTTTATATGATATTATTTTTGTCTCTAATTTGCATTATTAACATGAAAGCCAAGTAATACAATCCATGTTCTTACGATTTAAGAGTTGATGTTTAACCTAATTAATGGGTTCAATGATACATTAATCAATTTTCTATCTTTCTCACCTTTATACTTCATAAGTTCCCCCATTATTGTCAAAATATACGGATTATTGTCTCCAGAGACCCTCCGTACACGAAACAAATCCCGTATACCCCTCTATTTATTAGACTTTTTATTAACATTTTCTTTTAATCAAAAACAAACGAAATTACCAAAAGACCTTATGATTTTCGTTTAATTACGTGGTAAACCAGACGGTCTACCAGAACAAACTGAAATCAGAATTCGGACCTTAAATGAACCAAATGAACCATAAAAAATGTGGTTTACCCGATTTATCCGTGTTGGGTAACCCAGAGAGTCGGGTTAGATCCGGATAATTCAAAAAAAAAACCCCAAAAACCCCCAATTCATCTCTCTTGAAATCGGGTACCTCTCCTTTCGATTCCCCCTCTTTCGACTTTCGATTCTCCACTCCCTCTCATCTCTCTCAATCTTAACTTCCCCTATTCTTCCTTCTCCTCCGAATCGAATTCAATCACGCGAACCCTTCCGTAATACATGGCGCCCAAAACTCGTTTAGCCACCAAGAAAATTGAGGATAATCCCGACAATCCTCCTTCTCATCCGGCTACGGAGAGTGTTGTAGCAAGCCCTAAGAAGCCTACGAATGCTCCTCCTCCGGCGACGAAGAGCGGTGTAGCAAGGCTTACAACTACCACGAATGCTCCTCCTCCTCCGGCGAGCGATGTTGTTGGTACCACGACGACGAATTCGGTCGCTAATGTTCCGGGGAACCCTCCTCCTGTCGTTAATGATCTTTCTATGGTCCCTTACGAAGAATCAGAAGTTGATCTCGAGAAACAGGGCGAAGGAGATGAGAGTGAAGTGGAAGAGGATGAAGAAGATGATGACGAGGAGACAGAGAGTTCAGAAGACGAGGTCGTTTCACAGCACCCGAAACAGCAACCAACCCAGCCGAGAGTCGAGGAGACAATGATAATCCCTTCAGAATCTACGGAAGAAGACGAGGAGGAATCCGAGAATAGCGGAGCTGCCCAATCGGTAAGTGTAAAAATAGTTTTAGTGAAACCAAGTATAACCAGGGAAACCGGTAAAACTAAGTATAACTTTTGTAGTAAAACTTGGAAAACTGAGTAAAACTAAGCACAACCGAGTATGACCGTGTAAAACTAACAATGTATTACTAGAATAACTTGGTAAAACTATTTATTTTTGCAGGAATCCGATGATGAAATGACAGCCATGCAACCTTTGAGAATGTACTTCCCCCCATCGGAGTACATGAAGAAAATAAAGCTATCAACGCGGTGCTTCTATATTGATTTTCTGGACACTCTAGATTCATTGAAGCCTAAGCTAACGACTACCGAGAAGAAGTGGTTTGTAGAGCATCCGCAGTTCCAACATATCTTTCACCTGCCGAAACAAGGTAACCACAAGGTGATGGGCATGTGGATGCTACTCCTGCGAACCGCTTGCATCGAGAAGAGGATGGAAGTCTGGTTCGTGGTCTACGGCGTTCCGATTCGTTATGGACTGAGGGAGCATGCACTTATCTCCGGGTTAGACTGCCGCAACTACCCTGTTGACTTCAAGCGTTTGGGAGGCCTTAAGTTTGTGAGGAAACATTTTGGGAACGCCGTAGTTAGAATTCAAGATGTGAAAGATAAGCTTGAGAAAATGGGATCTTGTCCAGATAGACTGCAGATGATCGTTCTTTACTTCCTTTGCAGCGTCCTCATCGGCCAGACGAAGACTGGAAACGATGCTACTCCGGTGGTAGATTTTTTTCTCAGAGCTGTCGATGATCTTGACTTGTGCCGTAGTTTTCCTTGGGGCAGATTCTGTTACGATCATATGGTCGGTGAGATCTCTCACACAATGGACCATTTTAAAGGGGTTGTCAAGGAGAACAAATCGTGGCCGGTTCCCGGTTTCTGTATCCCTTTGGAGGTATGTACTTTTAAATTTTTGGTTTGATTAATTGTTCTTGTGCTGATCTCTAACTAATATAACATATGTGTGCTGTCGTGAAGCTGTTAGCCTTTGAGGCAATTCATGAGCTAGGGAGAAGTTTCCGCGAGCCGGTTGTAGGAGCAGACCATAACTGTCCAAGGATGTGCAAGTCGCAATTCAAGAGTAACTCAATGAGAGGGTTTCCTCTTTCAAGGATAAATGAAGAACTTGCTTTGGCGAAGTGTCCTCAGGGCATTGAGAACATCCTGCCAACCCGAGATGGACATGAAGAAGCTCTTCTTGACCACTTCTATGAACAAAGCGATGTCCATGACCTTGACGATCCTGTTGTTGATAGTTGGATGAAGCTAATTTCGGCTGGGAAGAAGGTTTTTTTTCAGGGGATGTACGATGAGGAGAAGGCTTTCCGACATGTAGAGGAGGCAGAAGAGCTAAAAAAACGTGAGGAAAATAGTCCTGCTGCCATTGATGCACCTGGAACTTCGAATACTTCTAATAGCGAACTTATTGCCATCATGAAAGGGATACAGTCAACTATGGAAGATGGATTTAAGCTGCTGCATGGGAAGTTTGACGAGATGGATAAGAGAGTCAGACCCATTGAAGAATACATGGATCATATGAAAGATCTAGAGATCCAGAAGGCAAAGTTAGAGAAGAAGGCAGCAGAGAAGGCTCTTGGTAAACGAATGGTGGGGGATGCATCCAATGCTCTTCAGAAGCGCAACACAAGGTCGAGGAAGGATTAGAACTTGATGTTAAGTTCTATGTTCGTATTTATGTTGTTTTTGAAACTTGTTTTGGATTTAAGTTGTTTTGGAGTTGTTTTTTATTATACTATGTTGGTAATGTTTGCGGGTAAAACAGTGTAAAACTGGTAGAACTATGTAAAACTGGTAGAACTATGTAAAATTGGTAGAAGTAGGTTGTGCATTTAAGCAATAGGATAAACTCTTAAACAAGTCTTAAACATCAGGACAACATTTGGAAACATTCTAATAACATTAAACACTTGTAGCCCATTTTCCTAGCAATTCCTTAAGCTTTTCAATCTCTTCACCTCTTTTCTTGAGCGCCAATCCCAACTGCTCAATTCGATATTCATGGCTTTCAATCTTCACGGCCTGGGAGGAAACAATATCCCTTAAGGTAGTGGCTTCTTCCACGACGCCCCTAACCCAAAGTTTCCGAATGTGTAGCCCATTATCCTGCACATAAAAAAACTCTCCTTAAACACCGACCAGAACCAACAAATCACCAAATCATCATAGCTTACCCTGAACGCATTACAAACAAAGTGTCTCTTTCCCACGTCAGGTTCAGGCTCCACAATGATTCGACCACCGCACGGGCATCTTGTCGGTATGCCATTGTCAACATCTGCGATGAAGCACATCCTGTCGTACTCCCTCTGCTTCTGCTTCATGTCACTGTAGTAAGGATCGGCTTCGAATTTGTCCATGTCCAAGAGAATAGGGTAGAAGTTGAATTGAAAGAGTATACAATGAAATGGGAGAGGAAAAGCGAAGGAATTAGGAGGAAAAGTAAATGTGGAGGGAGAGGACGATTCCCGATAAGGAGAGAGAATGAGCAGAAAAAGGAGGAAAAGTATATTATAGGGGGCGCCAAAAATATTGGTCAATTCCGGATTTTGCCGCCGAAAAAATTGTTAACTTTGAATTTTCCTGCTAAACAAAATTACACATAGTTTTACAGGAGTTTGTAGTTGTACGAAGTTTCTTAATAGTTTTACTTTGTCTGTTTTCGATATATTCAGTTTTACTGGAACTTTAAATTTGATTTTATAGTTTTACAGATTATTTTACACAATTGATCTACAAATCTAGTATCTATACGTAATAATATGTAACATTCCTCAACATATGAAAATGCATCCTCCTAACATGTCCATTGGACGAAAAATGTTCTTGAGAGTATATGAACATTGTTGGTGATTTCCAATCTGTGTAAAACTATGTTGATTGATTTTCATTCGACATATATACAACCCATTGTCTTACACATCAAATGTGACACTACAAGTTAAAATCTCTTATAGCTATATGTTTATTATTTTCTCTAATGATGTTCATTATACTTACGATAGTCACTTAGTTTTACACAGTATCACCATAGTATTGACATAGAAAAATCAATGCAGGGGTTCACCAAATAGAAAACACAAAGTTATACAGAGTTAAACAAAAGTACATTACAGAACCAAATATTACACACAAAATCACTCACAATCAGTGTTTGAGTCATCCCCAAATAACAGCCTTGATAGTCTACCCCTTTTATTCTGTGTCCTTCGCCGTCTCCCTCCTTCTCCAGCTGATGGAAATCTATGTATTCTCTTCCGACCCCTCGTTATCTTGCAATGCGGAGGTAGGATTTTCTTCTCTTTGATGTAATCCAGGACGTTCCATGCAGAAATATCAGGGACAGCATAGATGGACCTATAATAAGCCAATGCCCACATCTCCGTCAAATAGTATTTCGAAATCAAATCAACGAGTCTTAATCTGTTAGCACTTGCACGAGCTCTATCGCTCTTTTTGTATATTCTGTATGCTGCTAGCGCATGTAGACAAGTGTACATCTGAATATTGAAGAAACCACAGGAGCAAGTTTTCGATTCCAAGTTCACCAAATAAACCTTTCCATCAATATCATCGACTTCGTACTCGAGCTCGAAAGTGTTTACCTCCCTCACAGTTAATGTCTTAGCAATTGCCCAATTTTGATGCACGAAGATCTGGACCAAAGGCACGAGATTGTCTTTAACATCTCCAGCCACGGCCTCTTTCCTATGCTTGTTAAACCAATCCGAAAACTTGCGAATGATAGTATCAAGCAGTGGCATTAAGGAGTACCTCCTCGCATCAAGAAAAGTCTTGTTCAGACATTCCGCAGAGTTACTCGTGTCCAAGTTGTATCGTTTACCTGGAAAAAAACATCTAACCCATTTTTCCTTGACGGTAGTTTCCTCCACATACTTCGCGGCTGAAGGATATCTCCTCTTAAATGTCTCATAACGACTGTAGAACTCAGCCGCTGTGTGAGACCAACCTATCTCCTGAAACCTATCATCGACTACTGTTTTGTCTACATTACCAGCACGTGATTTCACGTTTTGGGATAAATGCCATAAACAGTACCCATGGTGAGCTTGTGGAAACACGTTTGCTATTGCATTGATGAGGCTTTGATTTCTATCACTCACAGATACCAATTCGGGCGAGTCACCTATAACGCTTTTCAACTTCTCGAAAAACCATGTCCAACTAGGTGTATTCTCACCATCAAGAACACCGAACGCTATGGGATAAATGTGACGATTAGGATCCTGACAAATGGCGAAAACTAGTACACCACCATATCCGGTCTTGAGGAAAGTTGCATCAACAATTATCACTTTCCTCATGCATGCAAACCCTTCAATGCTAGCTCCCAAAGCTATGAATAGATACTTGAATTTGTTTTCCACATCCACTTCCACAGCAGTTACCGTTCCAGGATTAACCTGTTCTAACACGTACAGATAACGATACAACATCTTGTAGCTATCTTCCGGGCTACCACGCAAATCACAAACTGCTTGAATTTTTCCTCTTAACGCCGTAGAGTAAGATATGTCTACGCCATATTTTCGCCTGACTAGATCAATGATGGTTCTAGGCTTTGGAGTTTCGAAGTTCCCAGGATATTCCTCACTCAAATACAATGCAACTAGCTGTGATGAGCCTTTCATACAATCAGCGCTTCCAGTTTGATCAACACGGTTGCATGTGTGCATATTCGTGTACGTTCTAATAGAGAACATATCCGAGTTCGGGATCCTTGCTGCTCGTAGACCCCATTTACATCTCTCAATAGAACATTTAACTACCCACCGCATTGTATCAGAATGTTGCGTAACATACTCAAAAGAGTTTTTAAATGCCAAGCTTTCTACAAACTCTATAACCGCCTTCTTATCTCGGAATTCTTGACGCACACTCAACCCTAAACCGTCTTCCCATGGCGCGACAAACTGACTACTTTCAACAACAGGTGGTACCTCACGATATTCATCACGCCTACCAGACGTATCATCCTCTTTCACCTGCTCTTCCTCTCTCACTTGCTCTTCCTCTCTCACTTGTTCTTCCTCTCTCACTTGCTCTTCCTCTCTCACTTGCTCTTCCTCTCTCACTTGTTCTTCCTCTCTCACTTGTTCTTCCTCTCTCACTTGTTCTTCTTGACTTGCTTGACCGTTTTCAATAAACAACGGCACAACATTATCTCCTATTTCTCCGTTTTCAACAAAAAATGTTAAGGCATTAGGTCCTACTTCTCCGATTTCCTCATGGTCATAGTTTAAACCAGCAGAGCTTTTCCCCGCTCTCGACTGTTGCGTGGGCAGCTCCAGTCCAGTCACGACCTCCACACACAAAAGACTTCTACGGTTCTCCTTATCAACGGTCATTAGATAACCACAAAGATCTTCGTCATCAGAAATACTCATATGTTCCTCACAGCCAACCACCAACGGAATGTAACACAGTGCCAATCTAACCTTATTCTCATCTAACGCATGCTTCTTGTAAAGCCTATGGATTACCATCTCCAAAGTTATCTCCTCTTTAAACACTAGGCTACACATGCGCCCCTGATATTTATAATGGATGCACACACTCTCACTCATACTATCCTGCCAAAACAAAAGCAAAAAACTCAGTACTTATAGTTGTACAAAGTTTGTTATCAGTTTTACAGAAGTTGTCCTCAGTTATACCAGTTTTACTAGTTATACCAGTTTTACTAGTTATACCAGTTTTACTAGTTATACATCGGTTATACTAGTTGTCCCCAGTTCTACAACAACATGAACACAAATTTGAATCGATTTAAAGATCATCCAATTACAACAACAATATACTCAATTCGTAGTCTAAATCAACCAAGAATCAATGGCTAAACAACAATGTAGCAACTCATCAGCTGAATCTACCAAAAAACAATCCAAATCATCCCAAACGGATCCCAAACCCATTCAAATTGAGCTGAATGCAGATCGAGGGGGAGTCACAAACCTCGGTGGGTTGACGGAGCACGACGGAGGCGGCGATTGGCAATCGGAGACGCGACGGCGCCGGCAAAACCAGTTCAGATAAACGGAGGGGATCCCAGAGGGGAAGCGGGGAAGTCTGGGATTCTATTTTTTTTTTCCAGCAAACCAAATCAAATCCCGATCCAATTCTCTTAAACCCAATTCCAACCCAATCAAATCATAACCAATTTCGGAACCAATTCCCCCATTCCAATTTCTGATTTCTAAACAACCAATTTCATAGTAAACCAAGGAAAAAAGCGTCAAACCACATTTCATTAAAGTGGGAAAGGTATAGGAGATTAGTTGGGGGTAGTGTAGATTTTTTCTAGAGCCATAAGGCTATAAGAGAAGTTGACCCTTATACTGTATTATAAAAACAATGGAAAGAAAAACCAAAATAAAACAGTACTCATAGTCTTGTCAGATAAAAGTAACAAACATCTAGATAAGCCTCAAATAGAAAGAAGACAGAATGTGTTGCAATTAAGTTTAACACTACAATTAACCATTCTCATTCATAAGTAAAATTATTGTTGCTGCTGCATATGAGGATTTTGATCCAATGGCTTGACGATGAGTCTGCAGAGGATTAACTTTGCTTTCGATGATTTTGGTTATGTTTTTTTTTTTTCCTTTTGTCTTGAGTCATTTTTATATTTGAGTCGTTCGTCAAAGAATGTGTTTGGAATTTGTGAACTTGATATTATGATATGCTTTTGTTTTGGATGTGTGTTTGTGTGGTTTCGTATAGCTAATATGTCAGAATTGGTGTGATGACATGAAATAAGCTTGTTTGCCAAAATCAGTTTGTTTGAACACGTTTTGTGTCGATTGACACATTCTTTGTCGGTTGATGTATCCACTCATTCAGAACAACTGCGTTGATTTAAAATTAATCTTAGTCGGAAAAGTGCTCTAGTAGCAAGATGAGTGTCTTATTATGTAAAGCACTCTCATAAAAAAAGTTGAGCTCATCGTGGAACCGGCGAAACGTTTGGGTCGCATTTAAAAAAAAAACTATTTAGGCTGAATTAAAATATTTAAGTAACATTGGGATCATATTACAATTCTTCATAAGTTGCTGCCAATCTGTGAACATAAAACCCTAGGCTCCCCATATCACTCTCTGAAAAACCTCTTCTTCAATTTTTCTTTTCGTAGCCGTCGCTTTGTGGAAGTCACCGGAAATTGTCAGTCATGATGGAAATACGAACTCCGAAGACCGGCAAATCCAAGCGTGTACTCGAAAAGCGAGCTCCTAAGTTGGTGAGTTTTCTTAAATCTCCTTCTTATACGTTTGATTCGTTTCTCTGAAAATCTGACGGAGAATAAGAGAGAAAACAAAGATTTAAGCTTACTCAAATAGAATTGAATCATGTTTTGAGCTGTATTGGTATATATGGCTATGTGGATTTTCGATTTTTCTGGATAATTTTGTGAGAATCATCGCTTGAAAGTTACTATCTGATTGGTTGTCTTAAATCTCGGGAATTTTTAGGTTGAAACTGGGAAGAAGACATTGATACTTCATGGAACTAAGACGAGCGCTACACTGAGCTCTGTATTAATGGAACTGTACCGTTTGAAGAAGGGAGGTGCCATTAAATACTCGAGGAGGAATGAGAATATTAGGCCCTTCGAGAGTGGAGGTGAAACCTCATTGGAGTTCTTCTCTCTCAAAACCGATTGTAGCATTTTTGTGGTAAGTTTTATGTGTTCATAACAGAAGCAATTTGAAAAGTCTTCGCAGCTTGGTTCTGTAATTATCTTAGATGGTCATCTTGTCTAGGTATGAATTTTATTCAACATTTCACAAAGTTTCTTGATTATTGTACATAAATATGTTATTAAGATTATCTACCCTGTGACATTGGTTCGTCTTAAGCCATCCTGCTGCTGTCTTGTTAGTCTTTATATATGTTCATATGGAAGATGTTAGCTTGTTTTTTTATTGGCTAACTTTGTCTGGTGCGAAAAGAAACCATTTTAAAATGTATCAGCAAAATTTACTTTTGATTTGAGTTCTGACATTGCTTTGGTGAATATTATGTTGCAGTATGGCTCTCACACAAAGAAACGGCCTGACAATCTTGTGCTAGGAAGAATGTATGATCACCATGTCTATGATTTAATAGAAGTTGGTATTGAGAACTTTAAATCTTTGCTATCGTTTTCCTATGACAAGAAGATAGCACCTCATGAAGGATCAAAGCCTTTTATTTGCTTCACTGGAGAAGGTTTTGAGAATGTACCGGAGCTCAAGCAGCTAAAAGAAGTTCTGACAGATCTGTTTCGAGGCGAGGTGAGTTTTTGTTTTTTGTCCCCTAAGACCTATTGTTTTGTTAAGTGTTTGACCCTTATGGCCTACTTTCATGTTAACTCCATAACCAAAGTCGAAGTAATTGTGATTTTGCTTATAACAGAATCTGAAAGAAGTTAAATTATTTGACTGCAGGTTGTGGATAATTTAAATCTTACTGGCTTAGACCGTGCTTACATATGCTCCGCTATATCCCCAACTAAGGTTTTCCTTACCCACTGTGCAATTAAGCTAAAAAAATCAGGGACAATCGTGCCTAGAATAGAGCTTGTTGAAGTCGGTCCATCCATGGACTTGGTTATCCGTCGTAATCGTCTTCCCAACGAAGGCCTAAGGAAAGAAGCAATGAAATCATCCAAAGATAAACCTAAGAAGAAGGTAAAACAAAAAAATTTGTAGCTTTTGTGTTATGTTTCCTTAAATTTGATAGAAACAGGGGAATCATTTTTTGTTTCTTCTACAGCTTAAGAATGTTGATCAAGATGATGTACACGGGAAGACTGGGAGGATTTATATTCCTGAACAGAAGGTAAGAAGGAAAGCACATAAACACATAGCCGATTCCCAAACTGATTGTTTCAATGGTTGTGCAGGTTGGAGAAACCCCATTGCCCGATAAATCCAAGGGAGTGAAGAGAGAGCGAAGAGAGGGTAAGCTGAAGAAGAACAAGGAAGAAGAAGGGTCTGCTTCCAAAAAGCAAAAAGAGTCCGAGTAACTCGCAAAACCATCAGACGATAGTTTCCCCGTGATGAAGATGGGATGATTTTGCAGTGTAACATGTGTTTTTTCCATTAGAATCTTTTTCTGAATGTTTTTTATACGCTAATATTCATCGAGATAGTATTGTTTTGTTAAATTTCTGCAGCAGAAAAAGGAAAATGGGAAAGAGAGAAGTATTATTAAGAGATGAAAAACTCCAATTTTTTTTGTTTTGTTTTTGTTGCTGCTTCCAACATAGTGTTTGCTTCTCGTCCGTTCGAAATAGGTTTTGATTAGAAAATCATTTTTGATATTTAGCTGTCGTTTATAAAAATGAATCTTCCAAGAAAGATAAAAGGTTGAATTGTGCACATTCAGCATCATGTTCATACGTTAAACTTGTAAAATGGTTGAAGTAAAAAGAATGGCAGATAAATAACATTTCCCTTCCTCACTTTTTAGGTAAAAATTCTTATGTTCTAATAATTAATTACTCGACATTTAGGCAGAAAAGAATTGGTCTAAGTTTATTATAGATTAGGACGGCAGTCGAAAATGTTAAATGATGATTAGTTGGTTTAATTGTTACCTACAAGCTTTTAAATGATATTGACTGATCCATATTTGAGTTGAAAACCTAATAAAGCTTTTATTCAGTTAGCTATATCTATCTTCCACACTAGGCTTATACCTTCTTTTAAATTTAAACCTACCCCTATGAGCTTTAAAAAGTTTTTAGTTTATATGTTATATACATTTGAAACCAAACCACATTCGATGTAACCGTTATTTCAAACAAAACTCAAATATATTAAAAAGAACGAAATTTGGCAAATAAAATATTCACAAAACACGGTCTTAACCGACGAAAAACCTAACAAGTCCGTTGTTTATCGGTAATCGGTCGGTTAGTAGTCAATTCAGTGTAGCTGTTAACAGATATATTAATATAGCCGTCGCCATAGCTATTGTCCTGACAACTAACAAACGGATTATCGACGAAAAACGACTATATCAGTCGGTAATCGGTCGGTTAGTGGTTGATTCAGTTTAGTCGTTTATAGTTACATTAATATAGTCATTGCCATATCTGTTGTGCAGAAAACTAACCGACCGATTACCGATGGAAAACGACTAAATCCGTCGAAAATCCATCGGTTAGTATTTCTATAAGTATCAGATCTTTTATTCCTTACCCTTCACAAAATCCATCGAAAACCCAATCTGAATGAACCTGGGGGGAAATGAGATGGCACGCTGAGCATAAAAAAGGTGAAGAGATTTCACATCTTTAGATGCTGAGGCGTGTCGACATTTCAGAAAATATATTTGGATTTTGTGTATAAACTATGTAACGTATACCTTTGGATTATGTACTGATGGTTTCAACCCATTTGGAAAACATGGAAGACAATATTCGTGGTGGCATGTTATTTTGACTCCTTATAACTTACCGTTATTTATGTGTATGCGTCAAGAGTTTCTTTACCTCTCCGTACTCGTTCACGGACCATAACATCCAAAATATCATTTGATGTATTTTTTGCAGCCATTGATATATGAGTTACAAATGTTATGGGACCACAGTGTTGAAGCATATGATGTCTCGTACAAGCAAAATTTTTAATTGTGTGTTGTACTAATGTGGATCATTAGCGACTTTTCCGCTTATGGTATGTTATTTGGATGAATAACACATGGAAAGTTCATGTCTGTTTTGTCAAGAGAAAATGATGTGTTCCAGTTGAAGAACGGACACAAAACATGGTTGTTTGATTTTCACATAAAATTTCTTCTGCGGGATCACCCATATTGCAGAAACACTAAAATTTTTAGAAAGAAGGAAAAAAGTGTTTGATGATTTATCTCTAGACAAGAGCCGGTCAATTACTTTGGGGGCTCTTGTCAACCTTTGGTGCGCAAAGGACTCCTGATTGAGTTGGAAACATGCACATAAATGTTTCTGGAATTTACCATAATCTTGATATCATGCACACAAAGAATTTTTTTTTAATATAACATCATGGACACAATTCTACATGTGCAAGGGAAGACAAAAGACAATTTGAAGTTTAGACTTGATTTTCCAAAATATGTTCTCGTAGTGAGCGTCATGTTATGAAGAACGGAAAATATTGATTAGACGAGCTTTCGAAGAAAGTGTTCTTTGATTTGATTATACGAAGAGTTAAATTCTCTGACGGTTACATTTTAAACTTGTGTAAATGTGTTAACACTGGAGAAACAAAGTTTATCGGAATGAAGAGCTATGATTGTCATGTTGTGATGCAGAAACTTCTACCATTTACATTTTTTTATCTCCTTCCAAAAGACATTCATAAAGCAATCGCATGGTTGATGTTTATTTCCGGGATTTATACACGAGATCACAAATTTCTGCCTAAGATCGAACTCAAAACTTCCTCAATCATATATACATTCTATTCTAGCAAGAAATCATCGATGGGAATGTCCTCTTCAATCTTGATCTTGGAAAGATTATCAACAACTCCATTCTCAACTCCTTTCTTATCTCTAACCTCAATGTCAAACTCTTGGAGAAGAAGAATCCATCTCAAAATCTTTGGTTTCACATCCTTATTATGCATCACGTATTTCAGAGCTGAGTGGTCTGTATATACTATCACTTTTGATCCAACTAGGTAAGGGTGAAACTTCTTAAATGCGAAGACCACTGCCAACAATTTCTTCTTTGTAGTGGCATAGTTCTTCTTTGCATCATCTAGTGTTCTGCTGGCATAATAGATTACATGAAGTTTCTTATCCTTCTTTTTCCCCAGAACGGTTCCAACTGCAAAGTCACTGGCATCACACATCACTTCGAAAGACAAATCTCAATCTGGTGGTTGCACTATAAAGCACTCACTAACACCTGCTTAATCTGTTTAAATGAAGCTTGAGAATCTGCAGTGAACTCAAATTGAACATCCATGCACATCAAATCAATTAGTGGTCTATCAATCTTACTGAAATCCTTGATAAATCTCCTGTAGAAATCAGCATGTCCCGGAAAACTCCTCACAGATTTCACAGAATCAGCTGCCTGAAAACTAGTCATGACCTCAATCTTCGCACGATCCACCTAAATCCCTTCCTCTGAAACTTTGTGCCCAAAAACAATGCCATTTATGACCATTAAATAGCATTTCTCCCAATTTAGAATCCAGTGCTTCTCTTCACATCTAGCAAGCACTTTGCATAAGTTATCCAAACACTCATGATATGAAGATCCATAAACAGAAAAGTCATTCATGAATACCTCCATGAAGTCTTCAACATGTACATGAAGATGGACATCATATATCTCTGGAAAGTATCAGGAACATTACAAAGTCCAAATGGCATTCTGCGATATGCAAACATACCAGAGGGACATGTTAATGCGGTATTCTCCTGATGGGAATATGAAAGAAGCCTGAGTATCCATCTAGGAAGCAGTAATAGGGGTGATTAGCCAACCTCTCAAGCATTTGATCAATGAATGACAACAGAAAGTGGTCTTTCAATGTCGCAGCATTGAACTTCCTGTAATCAATGCACATCATGTGTCCAATCACAATCCTCGTAGGAATTAACTCATTCTTCTCATTCTTGACCACTATGACACCTCCTTTCTTGGAAACCATGTGCACTGAACTGACCTAATCACTGTCAAAGATAGGAAAAATAATCTCATCTTCGGAATCAGAATCTCTTTCTTCACCACCTCCTTCAGATTCGGGTTCTGTCTCATCTGATGCTCAACTGATGAATTTGTCTCGTCCTCAAGATGTATCCTATGCATGCACAAGTCTAGAGAGATACCTAAAATGTCATCAAGAGAATAGCGAAGAGATTTGCGATACTTGCACAACTTTCTCAACAGTAAGTGTTGGAATTATGTCCAGTAATCTCTGTACTGTCTCTAGAAAGTAAGAGTATGTCAATGATCAGACATAAGTCATATAATACTGGGGGTCATGATGGCTTGCTAGAGTCCGCTCATGATCTATAAATCTCGGATTTATTGCCTTTATTATATGATCCCATATGGGTCACACGCCTAAGCTATCGGGAAAACACGTAGGAACGGTTTAACAGAAGTACGGTAAAAGTGCTAGGCATTTACTGGACTTAGAGAGAGATTAAAGGGCCTGATTAAATCCAAGGGATTTAATCAGACTAGGAATTGGGCCCAAAAGCCCATAAGAACTGGACAAGGGTTTTATAAATAAAACTTTGCCCTAGCTCTTATTTTCCAGCCACTTTTTGCGCCAGCCTCCTCTCTCTCTGCGCCTCCTCTCCTGCTCGGTCTAGCAGCCATTTTCCTGTGCGTGCGTGTGTGAGCCTTTGGAGGAGCTATCTCTTGGTGGTTCTGCTGATCTCAGACAATACCTCTCCTTCCGCTGCATAAACAAGGTATTAGGTGAGATCCTTTATGATTCTGCATCAGAACCTAGATCCAATCTGTTTAGAGTGAGTTTAACCTGAAGAATTGAATCAGGATTAACACTAAACGAATCCTACAGTGGTATCAGAGCGGTTGGTTCTATTAGGTTTTGTTTCATTGAATCAATCTAGGATGTTTAAACTTTATTGAATCGAATTTGGTTAAATTTGATTAATAAAAATTTAAAAAAAAAAAAAAAAAACTAGAAAACGTGAATCGGTCATGTTTTTTGGTGACGTTAACGCTTTGATAATACAAAGAAATTGTAATCGTTAATGATGTCATGATTCCACAATTCGATAATAAGTTTTGTAGTTGAAATCGTTTTAATGATTTAGCTAAAGACAAAATCGATTTTGGGGGAGAAATTGATAACGTGAACTATTGTCATCGAATAATGAATTGAACATTCATGTTTATTGTGATGATTCGCTAAAGGTCTTGTTGTTTGTAATGATTCACGCAAATCTAAGAAAATCTGAAAAAAATCATTATAATGAAATCGTGAACCAAAAATAATTGTTAAGTTGTTGGTGATTTTGAATTATTCAACAAGCTTAAAATTATTGAATTAATTTAAAATTAACGTCACGGTTTAATAAACAGACTTAATAATTTTATTAAGTTCTGGTTAAACCGGGATAAGAAATCCAATGTCGTAAAAATTATTGGATTTTGTGCCTAAACCAGGATTTTCTAATTTGATTTGGTTGGACCAAATAAATTGAGAAAATCCGGTTTAGTAAATAACCGGTTGACAATTGTGGTCATCGTAGTAATTAATTTTGGTTAGACCAATTTTAATGAACCAGACCGGTTATGTCATTTAATTGGACAATTGGGTCATGTCTTGGACATGGACCAATTCTTGGGCCTCGGGCCAAGAAGTTAAAACAATTGGGCCAATTATTTGAGTCTTTTCTTCAGATTAATTTAAAAATTTATTTTATAAAATTATAAAATCGATTTTAAAATTAATAAGTTTCCAAAATTTTGAAATTAGAAAGTTTCTTAAAATAGAAGTTTCTGAATTTGCATGTTTTGGATTTAAGGAAATTTCTATAATTAAAAGTTTCTAATTTTAGAAAGTTTCCAAAAATAGTAGGTTTCCCAAAATGAAAGTTTCCAAAAATGGAAAGTTTCCCAAAATAGTAATCTTCTATTTTGGGATGAAATTTTAATAAACCTACGAACCTCAAATAATATCAAGCGTTGGATGTCTTGTCCAGGCTATGTCAGCTGTCGAAGCCCATTCAATTGTATTCATGGCCTTACAGTGTGAGGGTGTCTGCTTTTGCGTGGGTAAGCCAGTTTGTGATTCATAAATGTCATTGGGATTCCCAGACATTAATGATTACATGACTGTATAGTCTGGTTTTCTTGACTAGGCCATCGGGAGTCCCGGGCCTTGAGACATCAGAGTGGATTGGGCCTCGGGCCCAGATTCACAACCAAGAGTTATATCACGGATATAATTAGCCGATATAGGGCTTACCGATATAAGCTAAGGTTGGGTGACGGCCAGTGGCCCACTTTAATCTTAGTTATATGTGGATCTTGGAATCATTATATTCTATTGAGGGTAACTTATGTTATTGAATATAATGCGTGATTAATCATATTAATTTTAATACGAGATTAATCATATTGAACATATTAACTAAAATCCTTTTATCTTATATTTCAGTTATGACTAGCACAAACAATCAAAACACTTTCTCGATCCGGTCTATCCTTGGGATGGACAAGCTGAACGGATCAAATTTCTTGACTTGGTCGCGGAACCTGAGGCTAGTCCTCAGGCAGGAGAGAAAGGACTATGTTCTTGAGAGAGCTCTCCCCGTAAGGATCGGGTCCAATGCCTCCCATGCAGTATATGATGCTTGGAATAAGCATTATAATGATGCGGTAGATGTGCGTGGTCTGATATTGGCTACCATGGACTCTGACTTGCGGGAGCAATATGAGAACATGGAGTCGCCAATAGAGATGATCAGCAGCCTGAAATTGAAATTTCAGGAGCAGATAAGAGTGGAGAGATACCAGTTGGTTAAGTCTCTCACTAGCTGCAAGCTACCAAATGATAATCCGGTGAGTCCTCATGTCAGTAAAATGATAGGTTATATTGATAACCTGAGGAAACTGGATTATCCAGTTGGCCAAGAATTGGCAACTGAGATCATTCTGCAGTCACTGCCGTCAAGCTATGATAAGTTCAGAAGGAACTATATCAAGAAAGGCTTAACGAAGACGCTGATTGAACTGCATGATATGCTCAAGACGGTTGAGCCAAACGTGAAGGGTAGGTTTATGAAACCTAGTACTGACAAGGGTGAAGACAAAGTTGTCCAGATTTTGAATCATGGCAAGCGTGTGTCTTCCGAGCCCAAGTCAGATACCTCTTACGTTGGTAAGTGCTGCTACTGTAAAGAGATAGGGCATTGGAAGAGAGATTGCATAAAATTCATGGAAGACGATGAGGAGTTGAAGTTAATGTATGAGACTACTTCCTCAGGTATTCATGTTATTACTTCAAGTTCTACCTTGCAGGTATTGGATACTGGTTGTGGCACTGATATTTGTTGTAATATGCAGAGCCTAAGCAACAGTAGAACGTTGAAGGAAGGGCAAGTGGAACTGCATGTCTGGAAGGAGCTATGGATGCTGCCTCAGTCATAGGGTTTTCACTTGTAGATGCCTTCGAGGCTTGGTTTTGTATTAAGTAATTGCTACAATGTACCTGCTTTAAGCAGAGTTGTTTTTCATTTTCTTGTAAGAATTTGAACGTTTTTCATTTTGATAAAAGACAAGTTTTGTTCTTTTGATCTTAATGAAATATTAATTGTAGCACCCTATTCAAGGAATGGGTTTTATATCTTAAGCCAAAGAGTGCCTAAAAGCAACATAAATACCAAATTGGTTTAAATCTGATGAATTAAACCTGTTTTTCTTGGCATAAAAATCTTGGTCACATAGAGTAAGTCGGATTCAGAAATCCCATAGTTATGCACTATTGGGCTCATTTGAATGGATATCTTATGAGACATGAATTCTGTTTACTGGACCAAAAGACAAATGGGCCTGTCTTAGCCGAGCTAGAGAAAGGCCCAAAGGCTTATTGGAGATTGAACATACTCATTGATGTGGTCCGATGAGCAATAATGCCAGAGAAAATTTCCTGTACTTCATTGTCTCGACTGATTAATTCAGTGAGTAAGACTGTGTTCATTTGATGAGACACAAGTCGGAATTCTTTGACATGGTCGAAAGAGTTCCAGAATGAGGTATAGAATCTAAGTGACAGAAGTATTAAGACTCTGAGTTAAATCAGAGTGAGAATACTTAAGTCATTGATGGTGTGATCATCTGAATGAGTGTGAAGTCGTTTCACAGCTCAATTCTCCTGAAAAACCTGGAGGTGTTTCTGTGAGAAAGAATCAGATCTTATCAGAAATGATTAAAGATGAGTCACACGAATCTTCCATGATATTTTAAGAATAACGCTCTAGAAATATCTAAGTTTACGCTGAAATAGTTCCACCAATATCAGTTGAAAGACACCACGTAAATGTGGATTGGAATCGATCCAAATTCGTCTTTACTGAGTATTTGTAGTTGAGCTACTTCGCTGGTTATCCTAGGGAAACCAAGGCTTGTTACTTTTACGTCCATTCTGTTTTCTAAGAAGGGAAGTTACTTTCCAAGAAGAACAGTGGGAGTAAAAGCGTAACTCAAAGAAATTCGAGAAATACAGGAGGCTGCTCAACCAGTTGAGGGAGAGCAGCGGATTGATTTATAGATTTCTATAGAATCTACACCTGTGGAGCCTGAAGTTCGCAGATATGAAAGAATCAGTCACTAATCCGAGAGTGAATTCTCATCATTAGTTGAACCTGATGATCATTGAAAGTTCGCATGATCTGATGATCATTGAAAGCGACGAGTCTGCGAAACTCAAAGAAGCGAAAGTGAGCCCGGACTCCGGAAAAATTACATTTTATGTAAGTTAGCTTCATCGATCCATTCATGGATGGAAGCAAACATATCGGAGTTGGAATCTTCGTTCTGTTGAAGTAGTCAAGGTTTTGACTTGAACAGGAACGAAGAGGAACTGTGCGTTTACTAACAGATTAGTGGGAGCAATATTGCATTTCTCATAGTATATGTCGATGACATACTGATTCTCGGATATAACGTCCCAATGCTGCAGTCGGTAAAGGACTAGCTTGGGAGTTGGTTTTATGATTGACATGGGTAAAGCCACGTAGTTCTTGGATTTTGGATCTAAAGATAGAGATCCAAAAGAGCTGGTAGGACAAAGTCAAGATTCTTAAATTGACAAAGTCCTGCACCTAATCAGCAATCCAAGAAGGGTTTTATGTCAATGTCACATGGCATAACGTTAAGCAAGAAACAGTGTCCCACGATAACTGCTGAGCTTGAAAGCATGGATAGGATTCCATATGCGTCGGCAATTGGATCTATCATGTATGCCATGACACGTGCTTGTTTTGATGTTGCTTTAACATTAAGCAAGACGAGTAACGACCAGTCAAATCCAGCAAAGAATCACTGGATTGCCGTAAAGAATTTCCTAAAGTATTTGAGAAATACTAAGGATAAGTTCTTGATTTACGGAGAAAGTGAGATGCTACTAGTCGATAGAGTCTGAAAGGCAAGTTTCCAACGGACAAAGATGATTTCCGGTCACAGTCCGTTTATATCTTGTGTCTGTCTGGCAGTGCAAGGCACTGTTGCTGACTCCATGGCTTAAGCTGAACATTTCGCAGCTTGGGAAGCGGCGAAAGAGGTTGTTTAGAAAGAAGAGTTCGTCACTGAACTTGATGTGATTCCCAGCATAGATGAGACTAGCTGCACATCAGAGGTCTAAACACCTTGAGGATAGGTATAACCTATTCCGTGAGATAAATGACAGAGATGTTAAGTAGATCAGCAAGTTTCATCAAATGAGAACGTTGCTAATCTATTAACGAAGCCACTCCTTAGGCCTAAGCACGAGTCGCGGACTGTTGCTGTAGGATAAGTGAAATTGAGATGTAGTCTTAATTTCAGTGGGAGTTAGTAAAGGGCTTTATTTAGTTATTTGATATGTTCTTGTAAAACATTCTGGTGCTTAATGAAATTATTATTTCAAGATTATTTTAACTGTGATGAAATAATCGTTCCAAAGTGATATAAACCATTTTATAGGTCATCGAAGTAAGTGACTTGATCTTGAGTCATCAAAGTCATTTAGCTTGATCATGAGATCCTATATTTGATAGATGGCTTATATCATTGAGTCCCTAGTCGAAGGTTGTTGAAATTGGAACACCAACAACCGTGTGAGACTAGATTGGTATGTGACTTATGACAAAGTCTCAGGATGTCATAGATGCACGGCATCAAAGTCAGTACATAGGTGTATGTTGGGAACATACGACCGGACATGACCCGCTTATGAGAACTCTTCAGGATATTTATATCTGTGTCATAAGAGATTCTCACTACGACTATAGAGTATAGTCCTTAGACCTGAGTTCGCATGCATGTGACTGCACATGGACTGATGCACTTTGATCATTGTCTAACGCTGTCGTTCTGCGATAGTTATAAGGACCTTGTTTGGGTACATTATGAAATGAGTGGTTTACAGTGATGGAACAAGACGGGATTTGTCCCTCCAATATAAATGGAGTGAATATCTCTAGGCCAATCGGAGATTTGAATACTGGAAAATGCATGGCCATGCTCGAACGGACTTTCCCGAGTCGTTTGGATTGTCAGTATCAAATCAGAGTCCGATGAACAAGATTAGGCTTTATAAGGATGACACTAATCTTGCCTTATGACTAATCGAGATATTGAGACAAAAGGATTATGAATACAGAGATTCCAGTTCAAGTGGGAGATTGTTGGAATTATGTCCAGTAATCTCTGTACTGTCTCTAGAAAGTAAGAGTATGTCAATGATCAGACATAAGTCATATAATACTGGGGGTCATGATGGCTTGCTAGAGTCCGCTCATGATCTATAAATCTCGGATTTATTGCCTTTATTATATGATCCCATATGGGTCACACGCCTAAGCTATCGGGAAAACACGTAGGAACGGTTTAACAGAAGTACGGTAAAAGTGCTAGGCATTTACTGGACTTAGAGAGAGATTAAAGGGCCTGATTAAATCCAAGGGATTTAATCAGACTAGGAATTGGGCCCAAAAGCCCATAAGAACTGGACAAGGGTTTTATAAATAAAACTTTGCCCTAGCTCTTATTTTCCAGCCACTTTTTGCGCCAGCCTCCTCTCTCTCTGCGCCTCCTCTCCTGCTCGGTCTAGCAGCCATTTTCCTGTGCGTGCGTGTGTGAGCCTTTGGAGGAGCTATCTCTTGGTGGTTCTGCTGATCTCAGACAATACCTCTCCTTCCGCTGCATAAACAAGGTATTAGGTGAGATCCTTTATGATTCTGCATCAGAACCTAGATCCAATCTGTTTAGAGTGAGTTTAACCTGAAGAATTGAATCAGGATTAACACTAAACGAATCCTACAGTAAGGTGGTCTCTGTGTTGTTCAAGGAAGCATTAGTAACAACATGATATGTGGAATTCGGTCCAATAAATGCGTACCTTAGACTTGCAGGGAGCTGTTTAAGCTCGATTTTAGGAGCCTTTTTGATGAGGATATCGAATCATCCAAACCAGGCCCGGACGAGCGGTATGTACCAACCTCGACCATGAGGCTGATCGAGCTGTTTCCGACCCCGCGGAATGTACCTGAGGAGGTTCAGAAGGCCAATGCATGTTCTACCAGACCCAATGACGTGGTATCAAGGATTCATAAGCCAACAACATGTTTCAGGAGTGATGATCATTGCAGAACCCAATTGGAACGATCCCATTTGGAGATGGTCGATGACCGACCTCCCGGAGCCCTAACCGTGTCTTGGAAGATGTCCATAGGAGAGTTGGTTCGAGCCAATCATGCCAAGCTTGATATTCAACAGAAAGTATGCTATTTAGAAGAGTTTGGTCAGAAGGAATCAGCTTGGGTTTGAGATCATCTTGGAGGATGTCTAGAAACTGTTCAGTGGGTCCTGTCCGCGGATATAGGTGCATTCAAGAGAGGATTGCGAATGGAACAAGAGGAATCAAGCTGAAACTCAACCTGTTCTGGAAACCTGACTCACAAAAGAATCTTCACGAAGTGTAATCACATCAAGACCAGTTTTTATTAAGAAGTTATGCTCGATTCAAGACAGGTGATGTTCAGGGAACCCGATAAAGACGGACTTGCACTTTTCGGGATGCTCAGAACGAACTAGGATTAATTAAGGAGTAAAAACACTTGGAATAGATTCTTGATTCATCAGGGATTACATGAGAGTTGGAACCACGCCAATACCAGCTCGGATAAAGAAGATATGAAAGATCAAACCCGAAGGTTGCTGGACCTGCCTTATTTGGAAGCTCACGGACTTGGTAGACTTCAGACTTATATGTGGCGACCAGGAGTACGTGCAACATCTCCTTGGGCATTGGTTTATACTCTTTTTTCCCTTAAGTGTGGTTTTGTCCCAATTGGGTTTTCCCACTAAGGTTTTTAATAAGGTAAACCAAGGCCCGCTTCAAGAGAAGGAGAATCTGGCCCATCCAACCTTCTTCCTTGCATTCTATTTTAATAATTTCGACCAGACCTCTTTATGGCCCATTCTTAAGACTTTGAACCCTAGTAATTTGGCTATTTAAAGATACTCTTTGTGTTTCAATATAATCAAGTAAGTTTTAAGTAAAAAGAACCCTAGATGTTGTTCGATCTTCTTGACCTTGCGCGGCTACCCCTTGGCTTAAGATCGCTTGTTGCTTAAAGCTTGCTTGTAGCGTGAATCAAAGTTCTTTAGTTCGTTTCCTACTCATCATCTATCCATCGAATCACCCACTGACCAGGAAGAGAGTGCATTCGGCCAGCTTCCTCGTCCCATCGACCACCGTTCACTTTGCTCGTCCCGTACCGCTCGACCATCGTTCGACCATAGTTTGACCGCGTCTCATATCATCTGGTATCAGAGCTAAAAGCTCCTATCTCCAGGTTGTGTTCATTCAACCTTTATCTTCCTCAGTTTTGTTTTGCACTTTTGTTTTTGTCTCTTGTTCTTGTTTGCTTTATAAATCGAAAATCCCCATAAAAATTGTCTTGTTTCATTTTGTACATCAATTTTTGTTCCTGTCCTGCTCCTGTTCATCATAATTCTTTTGTTTAATTTCTTCTATAAACTGAAAAATATATATAGTTGGAACAAATTGCTAGGTTGTTAGATCGAACCGGCCGCTTATAGACCTTCTCGCTAGGATTGTTTGCGATTGATTGTTTGATTTGTGGTCTTGCGATTGGTAGTTGCTAGTTCATGATTTGTTTTGCATTCTGTTTTTATTCTGATCCTGTTGCATTCATACTGAAAAGAAAGAATTGATAGCTTGCTCTTGCTTAGGCCCGACTGCATATAGTCTTACCCTTAAGGTCGTGTGCGATTGTTGTTGCTCCTTGCTTGCAATTGTTGCTAGGTTGGATTGTTTGTTACCTCTTCCATTCACTTATCTGATCCCTTGTTCTGCTTGCATTCATACCACACGTCATCTTGGTTTCATAGTTCATTTAGGTTGTTCAGAGAAAAAGTAAATCGGTCATATTTACATATTTCCATTTTTTTTACGATTTTCCTTTTTGTTGTATTTTGCCTTTTCACTTGTTGTTACTTGATTCCTACCCTTCATTCATACTATTGAACTTAACATTTTGCATTCTATGTTTCATCCATAAGTAAAAAAAAAACGGTTAGCTTTTAGTTGCATTTTTCCAATTCTGCATTGTTGCGAATTGCCGATTTTCCTTTTTGTTCTTCTTGTTTGTTTCTAGTTCCTGTGGCACCTGATTTCGTTTTTAGTGTTGTTCTTATAGGAATTAACTACCACGGAGGGTGGAAAAGAAGACGTGGCTGAAGATAAAGTTAGTTTTGGTGGTAGACCAATTCAAGTGCAATACAACTACTCTAAACCGAAGGATCATTCCCATGATGAAGGAGAAGACTATGAGCAGCATAAACTCTATTTTTCAGGTCTTGAACAAGACCCAGAGGCATATTTAATATGGGAGAGAGGCTTGTACGATTGGTTTTGGTATCACAAAGTCCCGAAGGAGAAGAGATTATCTCATACCATCAATGCACTTGTTGGAGAAGCTTCTATATGGTGGATACAAGAAGAAGCTCTCAACTACCGCCATAACCCGATCACTACTTGGGGAGTTTTAAAGCAGCATATGTACAAAGATTTTTTACTAAAGTCCCACGACCGTAGCTACCTTCCCAAGAGGCTTATGATGAGATCATATTCACGAGTTTGGATGCCAACACCAAAGAAGGAGATTGTTTTGGGTCAACAACCCACCAAGAGCCAATTTCATGAACAATGTAAGTCATCTAAACCTTCTAATGAAGTTAATGAAAGTTTTTATAGATGTCAAAAATAGGTCATAATGCTGCAACTTGTTCCACTAGACAAGTAGTTATCCATTTGTTATCAGAACAGGAAAGGGTTAACTCTAAAGAAGTTATAATAGCTAACTCCGAGTCAGAATTTTCCAATACTTGTCTTTGCCAAAGGATTTTGATGCAGGTATAGGCACGCCAAAGAAGGTAGCAGATCATGAAGTTAGCACCAGCCTTATTCAGATCCAAGAAGAACCACCGGATAACATAATTACTCAATACGTTGTGGCATTGGATAATCCGAACCGCCTCGACCAAAGGTTAAAGTGTCCCGACCCAACTCTTTTCCATCTGATTATAATGAATCAAAAACTGTTTTAATGATAGAGAGTCCAATGGACCGCACAGACCAACAGACCGGATGCGAGACCAAGAAACAAGTGGAACCGGCCGACCCATAATGTAATCTGACTGAGGCCAATGGATATCACGCTGAAGAGACTTTCCCATGGAACCCAGGCCCGAACAGAGGCGTGATCCTGAGCACCTAATCAACGGAGCACTGCCTGAAAGCCCTTACACGCACAAACCACCGATCCATCAAGGTAAGGCCATGGACTCACAAAACCGCATGAAAGCTAACTTGCTTTCTCTTGGTGTAGGTTATGAAGATTCGAGATTGAATCCTTTTCAAGAGAGAGGGTATGATGAGGACATCGGATCATTCAAACCCGGCCCGAACGAGCGGTACGTACCAACCTCGACCACGAGGCTGATCGAGCTGTTCCCGACCCCGCGGAACGTACCTGAGGAGGTTCAGAAGGCCAATGCATGTTCTACCAGACCCAATGATGTGGTATCAAGGATTCATAAGACAACAACATGTTTCAGGAGTGATGATCGTTCTAGAACCCAATTGAAACGATTCCATTTGGAGAAGGTCGATGACCGACCTCCCGAAGCCCTAACCGTGTCTTGGAAGATATCCATAGGAGAGTTGGTTCGAGCCAATCATGCCAAGCTTGATATTCAACAGAAAGTATGCTATTTAGAAGAGTTTGGTCAGAAGGAATCAGCTTGGGTTCGAGATCATCTTGGAGGATGTTTAGAAACTGTCCAGTGGACCCTGTCCGCGGATATAGGTGCATTCAAGAGAGGATTTCGAATGGAAAAAGATGAATCAAGCTGAAACTCAACCTGTTATGGAAACCTGACTCACAAAGGAATCTTCATGAAGTGGAATCACATCAAGACCAGTTTCTATTAAGAAGTTATGCCCGATTCAAGACAAGTGATGGTCAGGGAACCCGATAAAGACCGACTTGCACTTTTCAGGATGCTCAGAACGAACCAGGATGAATTAAGGAGTAAAACCACTTGGCATAGATTCTTGATTCATCAGGGATTACATGAGAGTTATAACCTTGCCAATACCATCTCAGATAAAGAAGATATGCAAGATCAAACCCGAAGGTTGCTGGACCTGCCTTATTTGGAAGCTCACGGACTTGGTGCACTTCAGACTTATGTGTGGCGACCAGGAGTACGTGCAACATATACTTGGACATTGGTTTATACTCTTTTTCCCTTAAGTGTGGTTTTGTCCCAATTGGGTTTTCCCACTAAGGTTTTTAATGAGGTAAACCAAGGCCCGCTTCAAGAGAAGGAGAATCTGGCCCATCCAACCTTCTTCCTTGCATTCTATTTTAATAATTTCGACCAGACCTCTTTATGGCCCATTCTTAAGACTTGTAACCCTAGTACTTTGGCTATTTAAAGCCACTCTTTGTTTTTCAATAAACTCAAGTAAGTTTTAAGTAAAAATAACCCTAGAGGTTGTTCGATCTTCTTGACTTTGCACGGCTACCCCTTGGCGTAAGATAGCTTGTTGCTTAAAGCTTAATTGTTGCATGAATAAAAGTGCTTTAGTTCGTGTCCTACTCATCATTTATCCATCGAATCACCCACTGACCAGGAAGAGAGTGCCTTCGGCCAACTTCCTCGTCCCATCGACCACCGTTCGCTTCGCTCGTCCCGTACCACTCGACCATCGTTCGACCGCTCGACAACCTCTCAAACCACTTTTAATCGCTCCAATCTCTGGGTTTTGCGGCTGGCTTAGAGCTGCCAGCGAGCTCCTCTTGCAGCACAAGCTGCATCACATGCTCACATGCATCCAACATCTTTGCATATCTGATTGTAGACTCGTCCAACTGATCAATCTCTTGCGCAGAACTAATAAGAGATCTATCTAGTGGATCCACAACATGTGTCATTTGGAAGAATTCCATTGAAAGATCGCTGAGAGTTTCCACGTAGAATGTCTGATCATCAATTGTAGGCCTCTTCACCAGCTTGTCCATATTGAAGCTCATATGCAGATTAGAAACATCCAGAGCTATCGTTCCCTTCTTACAATCGATCATTGCTCTAGCAGTAACCAAGAAGGGTCTATCCAAAATGACTGGATCCTTTGGCTTTTCCCCATATTGTTGAACCATGAAGTCTGTCGGGATCATGCAATTACTTATATTGATTGGCACATATTCCAAAACACCCTCTGGAATCGTAACAATCCGATAATCTAGAACCAATAAGATCCTAATAGGCAAGAACTCAGTCGTCCCGAGCCTCTGAGCAACTGAGAAAAGCATGAGGTTCACATTTGAACCAAGATCACACAATGATCTCTCGAATCTGTCTCTGTAGATAGAACAATCCAAGACAAAACTCCATAAATCCTTAAGTTTCTTAAGAATCTTGGATTGAATCACAACACTGCATACTTCAAAGATCATCATAACTCCCTCTTTATCAGTCATGTTGCTCGAAAGCATGTCCTTCAGGCATCGCTTCATCACAAGAATAGTTCTAATGGCATCAATCAACAGAATCTCAATAAGCACCTTGTTCATCACAACCTTGCACTTAGCCATCCGAAGATCATACTTTGACTTCATGGGGCTCTTAGGGAAGGGAACCTTCGGTTTGTAGGCCTTGTCATCTGCAGATTTGAGCTTTTCTGCGTCTGATGTCTGTGCATGAGTCATGTATCGATCGATATGGGGTGTGTGTTGATCGATGCATGGTTCAAGGGCAGGCTCATTTGTGGCTTTTTCAGCTGTGTCGACCTCTGTATCTAGTTGGGTCGTCACTTCATTGTCCTTAGTTACATCAAACTCTAAGAATCATCAAAATTACCTTGCATCGACCGATGCAGAGGTGCATCGATCGAAGCATATTCCAAATTTGGAATCTCATATTCTATTTCCTGTAATTCCACGATTTTCTCCATGCTCATATCCTTTTTCAGCACATAAAAGACATCCTTACCACTCCTCAACGTGATGACATTGCACTAATACTTCAAATTAGCATATTTATCCGGTAAGGGTTCCATCTTGCCTCTTCACTGACCCAACCGTATGTGCAACCTGAATGTCCAACCGTTTGAAATGGGTGATCAGATATTAGAATTTCCCATTCAAATCAAAGTACAAATCATCGATATTTCCATTAAATTCCATTGTACTCTTCTGTTGACTGATATACCATGGTTAAAAGTCCTAAAAACCATGGTATATGTATTCTTATCGAGTATTTTAGAGTCCTTTGTAGTCCTTTTATCTATGTTTTCAGGTCTAGACACGTTTGGAGCGGATTTGAACATTATGACACATTCTGGAGCATTTTGGAGCATTAGGCCGAGAGATAGAGTTCACTGTCGATTTCACAGACCTGTGTCGATCGACACAACATGTGCATCGATCGACACAAAGTCGACACAGACGATTCTCGGCGTTTTATCAAGAGTTTGGAATTTGCACTTTTGCCCAGAAGTATCTCATAATTACAAAGAAGCCCCAGCCGTGATTAGATCATTATATTAGGGGTTTTAAGCCATTGTTTAGGCTACGCTTTACTTACGCATTATTTTACTTTGAGAGAGTTTGAGGGGCTGATCTTGTTCTTGAAAGAGAGAGGATTTTGAACCCCAGTTTCTTTACCTGTTTTATGCTATTTGGTTTTCTATTCATGTTGTCTTCTATTTCGTTGGTCATGTCTGAGTAGTTTACCTGTTAGGTTTAGGGATTCTCACAGGGGATTTCATGGAATTATAGGTTGATCGATCTGTAGGGATTCATATTTGCTAGTTCTTCATCTAGGGTTGTTCTTAGTGTTTAATCTGAAGTAGCTACCCAGATTTATGATGTTAGGTTGATTTGCACAATGACAATTGGTTTATTAACTAGATAGAACCTAGATGAGCAATTTGATCTACTCGGAAAGAAATTTGGTTTAGAGAAATTGTGAACGAAAGAACTTGAGATTAATGCTTGTTTAGAACTCTAGAATTCGCAACGAAAGTTGGCTTGCTAGGTTGTTAGACATAGATAGGATTCGCAACGAATGTTGGCTTCTTATACTTCAGTGATTCCAGTTCTAGAACAGTTCTTAATTAGATCCCGATTGATTGATTGCCTGTGTTCGTGATTTCCTGAGAACTCCCTAGACTTGACGCCTTCGCCTCCTGATTTACAAACCGATCTATTTACTTTTCTGCTGCTCTGATTTATTGCTTTCAACTCTTTCACCTAGCTTAATTCGACGTTCTATAATCTATCGCAAGAGTCTAGAGTCTCTGTGGGATTCAATACCTTTTATACTATAATTGCATTAACTTTTCACTTGCAGTAGAATAGGATTAAAACTTAGACCCTATCAAGTTTTTGGCGCCGTTTCCGGGGACTCTTTTGAGTCTTCGATAGATTTGAACTTAGGGTTTAGACTAGGTTTTTCGTTTTTATTTTACTGATTTATTTTTCTGTTTTTCTCTGTTTTGCAGGTCATGTTCGATAGAATCGGCTTGCATCGATCGACACGGTCCTGTGTGTCGATCGACATAGATTTCGCATTGCATCGATCGACGCTCTTCTTGCATCGGTCGACACATTTCGCGGAATCACCAAGAAGACTAAGAGATCCGTAAGGACGATGTGTCGAAATGATTTTTTCAGCTTAGGGATTGACAGCTCGCAGATTGCTGGGCTGAAGAACAAAGTTGACTCTCTGCATAGTCTTCTATTGGGAAAGTACGCGCAATAAGCTATCAACTACGTTGGAGGGACTGGATTCTACAATCAGGAATCTGCTTTTCAGAAACCCTTCCAGCAACAGAGTAACTCCTTCTCGAGGAACTATGGTGTTTCTTCTTACCAAGCACCGCCTGCACCTACACATAAGAGCAGATTGGAAGCCATGATGGAGCAGTGTTTTGAGGGACAACAACAGATCGATGTATCCTTCAACTCAAAGATAGATGCATTGTATGAAGATCTGAATGGGAAGTTCGAATCTTTGAGCACACATGTGAAGAAGCTAGATGTTCAAATCCAACAAACATCTTAAGCAGTGCAAAGGCAAAATGGAGCTGGGAAAGCTGAACAGAACAGATCCGTTAATGCTGTGGTCATAAGAGATGAGATTGACTTGCTAGAAGAAGAAGATAGCATAATCTCGGATTTTCTAGATGAATTCTGTCTGCCTGAGACAAGCATCGATCGACACACCTCGTGCATCGATCGACACAGTCCCGATACGTCTGATGGAATTGATCATAATCGCCTTGTGTCGATCGACACACATCGTGCATCGATCGACACAGATCGCAGACGGGACCAGGATCCTGCAACAGTCCTAGAACGAGTCTATAAGCCCTCTGTGCCATGTCCTAAGGTTCCCAAACTGTCTAAACAGGAGCTAGAAGTGGCTAATTGCATGAAAGTGATGGAAAAGAAGCTGATTCAGATTACAGAGAAGCTTCCAGACCCATGAGCCTTTGTGCTAGACTGTTCCATCTCTAAGGACAGATTCAAGCGTTCTCTGTGCGACTTAGGAGCTGATGTGAATCTCATGCCATACTCTGTGGCTGTGAGATTAGGACTGATGGATTTCCAGTCTACTAGGATCTCTCTTATCCTAGCTGATCGATCAAAGAAGTATCCAGAAGGAGTTCTTGAGGATGTTCATGTCAGAGTTGGAAACTACTTGATTCCAACAGACTTTGTAGTGCTGAAATATGAGATTGAGCCTGATGATCCTCTACTACTTGGTAGATCATTTTTAGCTACTACTGGAGCTGTGATAGATGTGAGACGTGGTCTGATTGATCTCCAACTGGGGGATAAGCTATTGCAGTTCAAGATGGACATGAAGCAGAGAGCCACCATTGATGGACAGAGCTTCAGTGTTGAGGTGGAATCAGAGATTCCTATTGGAAAGGAGAAGATGGCGGTTCATTCTGAACTTGCTCTAACATCTTCAGAGCCTGCAACTGCTATTAAGCAGAAAGCTCCATACATCTCACTTTCACCAAAGCAAAGGTATAAAGCTTCTAAACTTAAACCGCCTAATCCATCAACTTTGAATGCAGGAAAACGCAGAATCCCACCCAAGCTTCGCTCCCGCCCTGGTTCTACTCCTTCGTTCCTTGGGAGATCTCATGATCCGAATGCCTATATGCCACCTTGGATGAAAAGACATTCACAGAGACGCTCAAAGTCTCTGTTGAATCCCCCATAAGTCCGATCTCTTTACCATAGTCAAGCTATTGACTTTAAAAAAGCGCTGAGTGGGAGGCAACCCACTGTTAGGTATTTTAGTTCTTTATTTTTCGTTTTGATTCAGTTTGCTTTGATTTTTCTTGGTTTTTGGTGTGTTCAAAAGCGTGAGAAACATGCAAAATTGCACTGCATTGATCGACACACATAGTGCATTGGTCGACACAATTGCGATTCACGGTTAGCCGATTTGATTGCGGTTCAGACACCGGTTATTTCATTAACCGCGGGCAAAATTCGCATTGCATCGATTGACACCACTTGTGGCATCGATCGACACAAGGCGACGACAGGTAAGTGTTCTGCAACTTTCGGATGTTTCAAATTTGATTATTATTCTCGCCAATCCTAAGCTTGTCACCACTGGGGACAGTGTGTTTCAAGTGTGGGGGAGGTAGCTACTGACGCACGCTTTCTGGTTTCTTAGAGTCAGTCTTTGGTTTTTCAAAATTGTTTTATTGAGTCAAAATTTGTATGAAACTATGATTTTTCGAGGAAATGTTTTGCTGGAACAGAAACTAAGTGACCATTGGACAGACTTGCAGGATCTCTATGACTATTAGAAAACCCCAAACAGATCAACTTATCAAGGACACCCATATCTAACCAGGTACTCAGAGGATCCATCACTAGTCTCGCGCTTAATTTTGACTTAAATTTCTCGCTTAGGGGCTTGGTAATCTTTGGGTCGGATTCCTTTGATGTGTTTGGCACAGCCTGTGATCCTGTTCTTATGTATGGTTTCTGATTTTCCCCTCCCTTGAAAGTAAAAAAAGAGAGAGATAAAAACCGAGGATAAGCTAGTAGCTTCGAAGTGGTCACGGGAGTGGTAGAGACCTATTACCTCCTTTGTATCCATGGAAAGATCCAAAGTTAAACCCCAATAAAAAGGGAAGAGCACTGATAGAAAAATAAAATGATACCCAGTGGGGAAAAATCAGTGCTAAGGGAGAAAGGGAAAAGAAAGAAACCAGAAACCGATAGTTTGGTGGTCAGATACTGAATAGGTTGAGTCCATGTGTCCTTTGATTCGATAATCCCTCTGTGAGACTGCACCTAATTGTATATAGAGACTGGTGTAGTGAACCTGAATGTCCTAACTTGATTGTGGAGTTTACTTGGGACTGTTGCTAAGTGTGGGGGAAGTATATTGCGGTCTTGAGTTCTGTAGGGAAGTTTTCAGTGGTTTACTAAGTGAATGTGAATGCGAAAGTTCTTAGGACGAAATGAGTTTCTGTGATTTCAAACCTCTTTTCTTATACTTTAGTTCTTTACTTGCTTGAGGGCAAGCAAGAGCTAAGTGTGGGGGAGTTGATATACCATGGTTTTAGGACTTTTAACCATGGTATATGTCTTCTTATCGAGTCTTTTAGAGTCCTTTGTAGTCCTTTTATCTATGTTTTCAGGTCTAGACACGTTTGGAGCGGATTTGGACATTATGACACATTCTGGAGCATTTTGGAGCATTAGGCTGAGAGATAGAGTTCACTGTCGATTTCACAGACCTGTGTCGATCGACACAACATGTGCATCGATCGACACAAGGTCGACACAGACGATTCTCGGCGTTTTATCAAGAGTTTGGAATTTTTACTTTTGCCCAGAAGTATCTCATAATTATAAAGAAGCCCCAGCCGTGATTAGATCATTATATTAGGGTTTTTAAGACATTGTTTAGGCTACGCTTTACTTACGCATTATTTTACTTTGAGAGAGTTTGAGGGGCTGATCTTGTTCTTGAAAGAGAGAGGATTTTGAACCCCAGTTTCTTTACCTGTTTTATGCTATTTGGTTTTCTATTCATGATGTCTTCTGTTTCGATGGTCATGTCTGAGTAGTTTACCTGTTAGGTTTAGGGATTCTCACAGGGGATTTCATGGAATTATAGGTTGATCAATCTCTAGGGATTCATAGTTGCTAGTTCTTCATCTAGGGTTGTTCTTAATGCTTAATCTGAAGTAGCTACCCAGATTTATGATGTTAGGTTGATTTGCACAACGACAATTGGTTTATTAACTAGAAAGAACCTAGATGAGCAATTTGATCTACTCGCAAAGAAATTTGGTTTAGAGGAATTGTGAACGAAAGAACTTGAGATTAATGCTTGTTTAGAACTCTAGAATTCGCAATGAAAGTTGGCTTGCTAGGTTGTTAGACATAGATAGGATTCGCAACGAAAGGTGGCTTCTTATACTTCCGTGATTCCATTTCTAGAACGGTTCTTAATTAGATCCCGATTGATTGATTGCCTGTGTTCGTGATTTCCTGAGAACTCCCTAGACTTGACGCCTTCGCCTCCTGATTTACAAACCGATCTATTTACTTTTCTGCTGCTCTGATTTACTACTTTCAACTATTTCACCTAGCTTAATTCGACGTTCTATAATCTATCGCAAGAGTCTAGAGTCTCTGTGGGATTCGATTGTAGGAATTTCTAGCAGTTCCTAATCAGATTAGCAACCCTAGGTATTAATTCCAAGCCTAGGATCTAGGGTTCATGTAAATTGAATCATGAGATCTCGAAATTACCTGGAGATCAGCAGCGGAAGATGAACAAAATAATCGAGATCTTAAAGCACCTCAAGTGCTGCGCCTCTACTGGTATCCACACGCACACAAACTGGAACGAGTGGGATGCTAGTGCCATCAGAGATCAGATCTCTCAGGAGGTTTTCAGTTTCTCTCTGGTGGCTGTGAATCAGGTTAGATCTGTGTAAAAGTCGACCATATATCTTATATATGTTGACTTATACCACGACCTAATTAAATAAGGATTAAACCGAAGTTAACTAAGTCGTCCGCGATCTGTGTCGATCGATACACTTGTTGTGTCGATCGACACTGCCTCAAAAACTCGATATTGAATGCATATCAAATATGCATTTACCAGATCATTACATTAATGATCAACCTCATATACTACGTCCAGTTTGTTTAGGTGTGTGACCCTGTAGGATCATATGACACTAGCAATGAGTTCTAAACTCATTGATCATAAGTGGCTTCTAGCAAAGTATTATGATTGCCCAGTGTTATATGACTGTCTCATCTCGACAATACAACTTTCACTTAGAGTGAGTACAATAGATTTCAGGACATTTCCAACAATCTCCCACTTGTACTGGAATCATCTATTCCTATAATCCCTTTGTAGCTATATCTCGATCTGGCATAAGGCAAGAACTGTGCCATCCTTATTAATCTAGATCATGTTTATCGAACTCTGATTTATACTGATAAGACAAACGACTGACAATCACCTCGTTTGAGCGCGGCCACGCATTTCCAGTATCAATTCTTCGATATGCCCAAAGATATTTATCTCCTTTTATATAGGAGGTACAAATCCCATCTTGTTCCATCCATGTCCCTTTCACATTTTATGATACGCTCAATCAGTGTCTTTATAATCACCAGTTACGGCTGACGTTTGACAAAGTCAAGACGGACCAATCCATATGTAAGAAATCATGATGAACTCAGGTCTAAGGATTATACTCTATAGTCGTAATGAGAAACTCATATGACACTAATATAACCATCTTGTAGAGTTCTCATCAACGGGTCAAGTCTGATCCTGTGTTCTCCAACACATATCTATGTGATTGACTTTAATACTCTTATTAATGACTCCATGAAACTTAGTCATCAGTCACCTCACATACTAGTCTCACGCGGTTGTCAATGTCCCATTTTAACAACCTAGACCAGGGACCAACATAATTTATGACATTTATTGCTTATAGGGTTTCATGATCAAGTCACATACTTGATGACCTATAATATTGCCATAAATTACTTTGGGACAATTATTTAATAACACAATTAAATAATACTGAAACAAATTTCATTTAAAATAACATAACCATATTATGTTTTATGAACATCATGACATAACTAAAAAACCAAATACAACTCCCACTGAAATCAAGATCATATCTTAAGAAATCTAACGTCTATAGCAGCAGTATGACTCTCATGCTTAGGCCTTGGGAGAGGCTTGGTCAATGGATCAGCAACATTCTCATCCGTCGGGACTCTGCTGATCTTCACATCTCCTCTATTAATAATATCACGGATAAGGTGATATCTCCTCTCTATGTGTTTGGACTTCTGGTGTGACCTAGGTTCCTTCGCCTGCGCAATGGCTCCATTGTTGTCACAATACAAAGCCACTGGCTCAGAAATACTAGGGACCACACCAAGTTCAGTGATGAACTTCTTGATCCAAACAGCCTCCTTTGCCGCTTCAGAAGCGGCGAGGTACTCAGCTTCGGTCGTGGAATCCGCTACAGTGTCCTGCTTGGAACTTTTCCAGCTAATCGCACCGCCATTCAGACAGAAGCCGTAACCAGATTGTGATCGGAAATCGTCTTTGTCTGTCTGAAAACTTGCGTCTGTGTAACCACTTACTACAAGCTCATCACTTCCTCTGTACACCAAGAATTTTTCCTTAGTATTTCTCAAATACTTTAGGATATTCTTGACAGCTGTCCAGTGACTTTCACCTGGATCAGATTGGTATCTACTCGTTATGCTTAAAGCACAAGCAACATCTGGACGAGTGCAGAGCATGGCATACATGATATATCCTAAAGCAGAAGCATAAGGAATCCTACCCATGCGTTCTCGCTCAGCAGGTGTCGAAGGACACTGCTTCTTGCTGGGACTAATGCCATAAGACATTGGTATGAAGCCCTTCTTGGAATCATGCATACTGAACCTGTGTAAGACCTTATCGATATAAGTATCTTGACGTAGTCCAATTAACTTGTTCAATCTATCTCTATAGATTCTTATTCCAAGAATGTACGCGGCTTCTCCCATGTCTTTCATTGAAAAACAACTTCCGAGCCAAGTCTTAACAGACTGTAACAGCGGAACGTCATTTCCGAGAAGAAGTATGTCATCTACATACAATACGAGAAATGCAACTGCGCTCCCACTAGTCTTCTTGCAAACACACGGTTTCTCTTCGTTCCTGATGAAATCAAACTTTTTGACCGCTTCATCAAAACGAAGATTCCAACTCCGAGATGCTTGCTTCAATCCATAAATGGATCGATGAAGCTTGCATACCTTCCTAGCAGCATTATGATCGATGAAACCTTCAGGTTGTATCATGTACACATCCTCTTCCAGAATTCCATTAAGGAAAGCTGTTTTCACATCCATATGCCAGATCTCATAATCATAATGAGCGGCTGTTGCTAGGAGAATCCGAATGGACTTAAGCATAGCGACAGGGGAATAGGTTTCTTCATAGTCAATACCATGAATTTGTTTGAAACCTTTTGCCACCAGCCTTGCTTTGTATATCTGAATATTACCATCCACATCAATTTTCTTCTTGAAAATCCATTTACACTCAATGGCTTTTGCACCATCGGGTAAATCAACCAACGTCCACACTTGGTTCTGTGACATGGATCCCATTTCGGATTCAGCGGCTTTCAGCCACTTTTCGGAGTCAGGGCTCATCATCGCTTCTTCAAAATTCGCAGGCTCGTCACTGTCAATGATCAATAGATCATGACAATTAGTTACGAGAAATCCATATCTCTCGGGTTCGTGACGGATCCTTTCGGATCTGCGAATTTCCGGCTCCACAGGCGTGGTCTCTACAACTCTTTGTAGATCCAACTGTTGCTCTTCCTCAGAGGGTTGAGCGGTCTCCTGTGGTTCTCGAACTTCTTCGAGTTGTACTTTACTCCCACTGTTCTTCTTGGAAAGAAACTCTCTTTCAAGAAAGACGCAGTTCCGAGCAACAAACACTTTAATCTCGGATTGGTTGTAAAAGTAGTATGCCTTGGTTTCCTTAGGATAACCAACGAAGTAGCATTTATCAGATTTGGGTTCGAGCTTATCAGTTATTAACCGTTTAACATAAGCTTCACAACCCCAAATCTTCAGAAAAAAACAAGCTTGGAACATTTCCAGTCCACATCTCATGTGGTGTCTTTGCAACTGATTTTGATGGAACCCTATTTATTGTAAACGCAGACGTTTCTAGAGCGTATCCCCAGAAGGATAATGGAAGAGACGAGTGACTCATCATTGATCGAAACATATCCAATAAAGTCCGATTCCTCCTCTCAAACACTCCATTCCATTGGGGTGTTCCAGGAGGAGTGAGTTGTGAAACAATTCCACAATCTCTTAGATGATCACTGAATTCTTGACTCAAGTATTCGCCTCCACGATCTGATCGAAGAGCTTTAATACTTTTGCCAAGTTGATTCTGTACTTCATTCTGAAACTCTTTGAACTTTTCAAAAGATTCCGACTTGTGTCTCATTAGATAGACATAGCCATATCTACTGAAGTCATCAGTAAAAGTAATGAAGCACTTAAAGTTTCCTCTGGCACTTGTGCTCATTGGGCCACACACATCTGTATGTATAAAGCCCAATAAATCACTGGCCCTTTCATTTTGTTTGTTGAAAGGGGCCTTAGTCATTTTACCCAATAAACAAGATTCACATTTCTCACATGATTTATAATCAAACGAGCCCAAAAGCCCATCACTATGAAGCTTCTGAATCCGTTTCTCATTTATATGGCCCAAACGACAGTGCCAGAGAAAAGTAGGGTTCGAGTCATTGGACTTGAACCGTTTTGTGTTTATATTATAGACAGGCACAAATTGGTTTAAAACATAAAGTCCATTCTCTAGTGGACTGCTACCATAATATATATCATTGTAATCAAAAGAACAACACTTATTCTTTATTGAAAAATGATATCCTTCCAAATCCAAACAAGGAATAGAAATAATATTTCTGCTTATAGCAGGTACATAGTAGCAATTATTGAGTTTTAAAACCAAGCCTGAAGGTAAAGACAAATGAAATGTTCCTACAGCCAATGCAGCAACTCTTGCTCCATTTCCCACGCGCAGGTCCACTTGTCCTTTCTTCAAAGTCCTACTATTGCTTAGGCCCTGCATATTTGTACAAATATGAGCACCACAACCGGTATCCAATACCCAAGAAGTAGAACTAGAAGTGGTAACATTTACTTCTATAACATAAATACCTGAAGATGAAGTCTCGAAAGTCTTCTTCTTCTTCTTTTTTCTTCCAAGAATTTGTTGCAATTTCTCTTCCAATGCCCAAGTTCATTACAGTAATGGCACTTATCAGTCTCAGATGGGCCGGGCTTGGGTTTGGAAGAGGACACAGGATTGTCCTGATTTTCAATCTGGACGGCCTTCCCCTTTCCCTTGCCCTTGCCAAGTTTCTTAAACTTCTTACCCCCTTGTACCGTAAGTACAGTTGGAGTGCCTTTCTTGATATTAGGCCCAGCTGTCTTGAGCATGCCATGCAGTTCAGTCAACGTCTTCGTCAAGTTGTTCATATTATAATTCATAACAAACTGATCATAACTTGACGGTAGTGACTGCAAAATGATGTCAGTAGCCAACTCTTGGCTAATGGGACAATCCAGCTTCCCCATGTTATCAATATAACCCATCATCTTAATGACATGAGGTTTAACTGGACCGTCCTTTGGTAGCTTGCATTCAATGAGAGACTTAACCATCTGGTATCTCTCAGTTCGTGCCTTCTCCTGAAAAATACTTTTCGGGCTAGTGATCATCTCCATTGGCGACTCCACGTTCTCGTATTGCTTCTGCAAGTCCGAGTTCATGGTAGCCAACATGAGACAACACACATCGAACACATCATTAGAATGCTTATCCCAAGCACTCCTTTCTGCATGTGGGACATTGGCTCTCGGTTTTTCAGGGAGAACATTTTCTAGGACATAGTCCCTTTTCTCCTGCCTGAGAACAATTCTCAAGTTCCGATACCATTCGAGAAAATTCGATCCATTTAACTTGTCCTTCTCAAGGACGGATCACAGGGAGAAAGTGTTTTGATGAGTGTTAGTCATAGCTGAGATGAAAGAAAGGAAAAAGGTTTAGTTATGATGTTCAAGAATTGAGAAATCTTAACTATTAAGAAGACTCGCATTATATTCAAACAATGTTTCCTCAAATGAATATAATGATCCAAGACCCATACTTCACTGAAAATTGAGTGAGCTTTGGCTCATTGCCCAAAATTCAGTTATCTAGGTAAGCAACAATTTGCTAGTTATATCCAATATAACTCTTGGTTGTGGATTGACATCTTATGCCCAATCCACCTGATGTCCCCGGGACCAAAACGATTTTGATGGCCCAGTCAAGTAAACCAATCTCTTAAGTCATGTAATTGTTGATGCTTTGCACTGCAAAACATCAACACGATTACCTACTGCCTTACTCATGTAATTGTGGACACCTCGCACTGCAAGTTTATCGCACAATTAAAGGAGTCTTGACAGTTGACAAGATTGGAAAGACATCAAGGATTACTTGATATTTTAGTTGAGGAACGGACTGTTTAAAACTACTAATTTTATTAAGTTTTAGTTATTCTACGAATTGGATTTACTTTGGTTTGGTTCTGTGATTTCAGGTTCAATAACCTGAAACCAGCGGTTCTTGTGTCGACCAACACTACTTTAGTGTCGATCGATACAGATTTACCAAAACCAATTTGCGATAACCGATTAATCCAATTGATCCAGTTTTTGATAACCGGTCAGTGTCGATCGACACTACATTAGTGTCGGTCGATACCAACCTTATCAAAACAATCGCAACATAACCGTTTAGCGGTTTAACCAATTTTAACCAAGCTCGATAATCGGTCCAATCCAATTGAACCGACTATCCTGATTGCGACCTGAATTTTATTCGGGTTATCATTATGTGTCGATCGACACCGGATTGGCATCGATCGACACAGTGCGATAAACCCTAGAATTATTTTCAAACCAAAAAAACCTAAACTAGATTACTTTGATCAAAACGATTTTTAGCATGCTTGTATCAATTATATAGAGATCTAGATTCAACTAATCTAATCATCATGCTACTGATTCAATAGAACCCTAAGGCTCTGATACCACTGTAGGAACTTCTAGCAGTTCCTAATCAGATTAGCAACCCTAGGTATAAATTCCAAGCCTAGGATCTAGGGTTCATGTAAATTGAATCATGAGATCTCGAAATTACCTGGAGATCAGCAGCGGAAGATGAACAAAATAATCGAGATCTTAAAGCGCCTCAAGTGCTGCGCCTCTACTGGTATCCACACGCACACAAACTGGAACGAGCGGGATGCTAGTGCCGTCAGAGATCAGATCTCTCAGGAGGTTTTCAGTTTCTCTCTGGTGGCTGTGAATCAGGTTAGATCTGTGTAAAAGTCGACCATATATCTTATATATGTTGACTTATACCACGACCTAATTAAACAAGGATTAAACCGAAGTTAATTAAGTCGTCCGCGATCTGTGTCGATCGATACACTTGTTGTGTCGATCGACACTGCCTCAAAAACTCGATATTGAATGCATATCAAATATGCATTTACTAGATCATTACATTAATGATCAACCTCATATACTATGTCCAGTTTGTTTAGGTGTGTGACCCTGTAGGATCATATGACACTAGCAATGAGTTCTAAACTCATTGATCATAAGTGGCTTCTAGCAAAGCATTATGATTGCCCAGTGTTATATGACTTTCTCATCTCGACAATACAACTTTCACTTAGAGTGAGTACAATAGATTTCAGGACATTCCCAACATCGATACCTTTTATACTATAATTGCATTAACTGTGCACTTGTAGTAGAATAGGATTAAAACTTAGACCCTATCATTGACCCTCCAAAAGCTGCTCCAAAATAGCCTTAATCTTAGTCTGGTCATTTGGTGGAGGAGGAGTGTGGTAGGATGAAGAACCATAGTTCCTGCTGAAACTGTTGTTGTTCCCAAAGTTGTTGTTTTTGCTATGGAAAGGCTTATGGTTTTGAGGCTTAGGAACATAACTAGAAGAGTTTTGATTACCTTTGAAGGTACTACTCTGACAAGTTCCGTTGAAGCCACAAATGCCTTGTTGATTTCCAAATATGTTACCATGTAAACCAGTTCCACCAACATAGTTCACATCATATTTATCACAGTATTCCTCACCTTCAAATGTTTTCACATCTGCAACAAATTGGACATGCTTCTTGTTTATTAGAAGGTTGTGCATAGAGTCCAACTTCTTCTGCATCTCAGCGAATTGAGCACCATCCATCCCTCATGCGCGGTGCTTCCTCTCGAAGACAGCATTCTTGGTGCTATTTCTAGTCACCAAGTTCTCAATCAGCTCACATGCTTGTTCAAGAGACTTCGTTTTGAAGTTTCCATTGTTAGCAGTTTCCAAGCCATCTAATACCTCCAGTCCAGACCACTGAAGAATATGCTCAACACATGTACTTGTGAAAATCCAATGTGTGAACAGTCAAATTGGTACTCATTAAAGCGTATCGAAGCAGTCTTAAAGGCTTCAGCAGGGCCATGTTTGAATTGAGTAATCAGTTTTCTCAACTAATCTGATCTGCCATCATCATAGAAATTGCGCAAAAAATCGTTTTTTGTTAGCATCTGAAGTAGTAAGAGAACCTGTTGGTACCTGCTTCAACCAATTAGTAGCATCCCCACCAAGAGAGTGTGGGAAAACCCTGTAGTAAAGGAATTCATAACTGACTCTATTGTGCTTCGTTTCGGTTACCAAGTCCTCAAAATATTTCGATATGGTCCATAGGATGCTCATTTGGAAGACCATGAAACTGATGTTGTCCCCCAAGAGTGTAGTAGGATGTATTCAGCTCAAAGTCATTCCTCTGTCGCAGGAGGTCTGATCGCAGACTTGTTCGCATAGAACTCATCAGGTCTGTTGTAATCAGTAAGAGTCCTTCTTCCGACCTGCGCGACTCCTTGCACATGTACAGCAGCTGCGCCTGCAGCCTGTGCAACACCAGCTTGTTCTGCGCCCGCAGCAACAACTTGTAAGATGGGACATCCTTCCCCATATAGTTTTTGACCTTGATCATTGTAGGCATTACCCTCAAGGTCTCTCAAAACACCAACCTCATCACGTATCTATACCACATCGTTAAGATTCAACATCTCAATTGGCTTCCTTGCTTTTTTTGTTTGTTTGTTATAGCTTTGCAATCTCCTCGTTTTGAAGTAACAAAAGCTCTATGTACGGATTAATTCTGGTTGCACGATTGGGCATGCACTATCTGATGACAGGCACTATGTCGACCGATGCAGAGCATGCGTCGATCGATGCAAGTGTTCTTCACGTAATCTTGAAACACACAAACGACAAAGCCAGAACAATGTGAGTAAAAAGTGAAAATAAAAGTCTATTTTCAACTCTAAACTTATATCTATCAAAGACTCAAAAGAGTTCCCCGGCAACGGCGCCAAAAATTAATATGCTCAAAGTTTCAATACCCTAAAGCTACATTGCACGTGCACATAATACAATGCAATTGTAGTATATAGGGGTCGACCACAGAGACTCAAGACTCTCACGATAGACTTTTTAGTGTCGAGTTAAGCTAAGCAGGAACAATTATAAAGCACTAAATCAACGCAATAAAGTAAATATAATGGTTTGTTATCAAGTGGGAAAAACGCCAGGTTCGAGAATATCTCAGGAATCAAGGAAAGCAAATTATATGAGTTACAAATGTTGTGGGAGCACGGTATTGAAGCATATGATGTCTCACGCAAGCATAAAATTCAAATGTGTGTTGTAATAATGTGGACCATTAGCGACTTTCCCGCTTATGGTAAGTTATTTGTATGAACAACACATGGAAAGTTAGCATGCCCGTCTTTTCAAGAGAAAACTGTTGCGTTCCACCTGAAGAACGGACACAAAACATGGTTGTTTGATTGTCACATAATATTTCTACCGCGGGATCACGCATATTGGAGAAACACTACACTTTTTATAAAGAAGAGAAAAGTGTATGATGATCCATATCCAGACAAGAGCAAGTCAATTATTTGGGGCTCTTGTTAATCTTTAGTGGGCAAAGGACTCTTGATTACGTTGGAAACAAGTACATACATGTTTATGGAGCTAATTTTGCCCACAACTGGCACAAGCAAAGCATTTTTGGGATTTGCCATAATCTTGATGTCATGCACATAGACAAGAGCTTTTTTTTATATAACATCATGAACATAGTTATAAATGTGCAATGGAAGTCAAAATACAATTTGAAGTCAAGACTTGATTTTCCGAAAATATATTCTCGTAGTGAACGTCATGTTATAAAAAACAAAAATGTCCAATTCAGACGTATTGGTTAGACGAGCTTTTGAAGAAAGAGCTCTTTGATTTGATTATATGAAGAGTTAAATTCCCTGACGGTTACGGTTTACACTTTCATAAATGTGTTGACACTGGAGAAGGGAAGTTTATCAGAATGAAGAGCCACGATTGTCATGTTGTTATGCAGCGACTTCTACCATTTTTATTTGTTTATGTCCTTCCAAAAGACGTTCATAAAGTAACCGCAGGGTTGGTGTTCATTTCCGGGATTTATACACGAGCTCACTTATATTTGAAGATATAATAAATTTGGAGGAAAACATTTCTAAGATCCTATGCAATCTAGAGAAGATATTCATATTGTCTTTCTTTGATGTTATAGAATATCTACCTATTCATCTCCCTCGAGAAGCTAAACTTGGTGGTCCGCTAAAATATTATTGGATGTATCCTTTCGAGAGCTATATGTTCCACCTTAAAAAGGAGGTGACTCACTAATGTGGAGGGGTTTTATTGTGTCACAGACCATCAACGAAGAAATATCTACATTTTCTAGTTATTACTTTTCCTCGCAAGTATGTACATATAAAGAGTGGCACCCATATCAACACGAAGATAGAGGCGGGAAACTGTTTTATCCTTCCAAGGTGTCCAACTTTTTTGAACAAGTAAGACTTTAAGCGGAAAAGCACGTGAGCGGAAATTAACACCCCAAGAGTATGCTCACGTAGACTTGTATATTCTCACCAACTATGACGAAACCCTTGAATATGAAAGGTAAATTTAATATATTAATAATTAGATTGAAAATATTTCATAATAAGTGTATGAACAAAATATTAACTTTCTTTGTGTAGGCTATATAGGCCTGGGCATAAAAATCGATAACCGAATAACTGAACCGAACCAAACCAAAAGAACCGACACCAAAACCGATCCGAATTTCATAAATACCCACTACAAGAAAACAGCGTTTTTACGACTGGACCATGCGACTATGCTTGTAGTCATAACATTTGGCCACTATTAGGGGACAATAATGCTACTATTTTGCGACAACGGATATATGGACGCGTATTAGTCGCTTATATACGACTAAAAATGATTGTCGCCGATTTAGTCGTCGATTTACGACAGATTAACGACTATTGTCGAGACCGGAACTAATAGTCGCAGGCTAGTCGGTGATATGACGACTATTTTTGCGTATGATGCGAAGAGTCATAGAAAAATCGCGAGTTGTTCAGTACATGGGCGACTAACTCGCTACTTCGGGTATAGTAGTAACCAAGTCGTTTAATTGTCCATATTGATACGACTAATATTCACCTTATTATTCGTGTCGCAAATTAGTCGGGTATGGGTTGTATCATATAGTATTTTTGGATTTAGTAATAATATGAGATATTTTTTTATATGTGATAATAGTCTTAATTGATTATCAAAGTATATATATTGTAATTATTATTAAATGAGAATGACCCATACATGCATACTCTTTTCATGTTAGTATAGTATTTTTGGCTATAATATAACAATAATATGAGAGTTTGGTTATAGTTCACATGTTTGTGGTAGGTGTACCGGTTACAAGCGCATGCATTTATGAAAATTAATGGGAGTGGCTAATTATGTCTATATAGTCGAAATTCAGTCATTTCTCCGGTTTCATTTGTAGAAACACAAAGAATTTGGAAATCTAGTTACAAGGCGGGAGGCTACAAAAATTATAGCAACCATCGGGAGTGGATGTATAATAGGATCGATGATGCCACAAACAATTTCTCAACAGCCTTCAACACGGGGGTGGCAAAATTTATAGAACATGCCAAAAACCATCCATTAGTTCCGAGCAATGGCGGTAAGTTTCTCTGCCCTTGTCATTTATGCAAGAACGAAAAATCGGAAACCACGGAACCAGGAATTTGGAGGCATCTGTTTAGTTACAGATTTATGCATGATTATTGTGTTTGGTATAAGCATGGAGAAGAAATCGGTTTGGATATAGAAACGAGTAATGTTGATCCGAATGGTCATAATAATGTAGAAGATATATATGTGGATATGGTAAATGATGCATTTCGTGGTTACGCGACTAATAGTGAAGAATTTGTACGTAATCATTCAAAAAAGTTTTATGACCTGTTAGAAGGAGCCAACAATCCTTTAAATGATGGTTGTCATGAAGGTCACCCCCAGTTATCCTTGGCTGCTCGGGTCTTGCATAACAAGGCAAAACATAATATGAGTGAAAGGTTAGTGGAATGATGACAGAGTTTTTACCAGAAGGAAACCAGGCAACAAGCTCACACTACAAGAGAGAGAAACTAATGCGCAATTTAGGCCTCCCCTATCGTACAATTGATGTTTGCATGAACAATTGTATGATCTTCTGGAAAAAAGGCGAAAAGGAAGAAGAGTGTCAGTTTTGTGCTAAACCAAGATGGAAGCCGAACGAGAGACAAAGTAGAACTAGAGTATCCTACAGTCGTATGTGGTATCTACCAATTGCTAACGGACTGAAGAGAATGTATCAAAAGCGAGAAGACTACCGCGACAATGAGATGGCATGCGGAGCATCAGACGAAGGAGGGATAAATGTGTCATCCGTCTGATGCGGTGGAGTGGAAAACATTTCAAGCTGGACATCCTCTGTTTTCCCAAGAAATCCGTAACGTTTATCTTGGATTATGTACAGATGGGTTCAATTCATTTTGCATGTCTCGTAATCATTCGTTGTGGCCCGTGATCTTGACTCCATATAATATACCCCCTGATATGAGCATGACTACAAAATACTTGTTTCTTACAATTCTGAATTCTGGGCCAAATCATCCACGCGCTAGTCTCGATATCTTCCTCCAACCTCTTATTTAGGAGTTAAAAGAATTGTGATATTCTGGTGTCGATGCATACGATGTGTCATTGAATGAAAACTTTAAACAAAAATCAGTACTCTTGTGGACGATAAGCGATCCCGGCATAGGGGATGTTATTAGGATGGATGACACATGGTGGATTGTCTTGTCCTATTTGCAGGGATGATACAAAATCTTTTTATCTGCCTGATGGAAGGAAGACGTGTTGGTTTGATTGTCACCAAAGATTTCTTCCATTTGGTCATACATGATAATAAAAAAGACTTCTTGAAGGGAAGAGACGCCTCGAAAGAACATCCACCTGAGGTATTGTGTGGTGAGCAAGTTTACAGGGAGCGACTGCAAGGTGTAAATCCACCGAAAACAAAGGACGTCAGTGAAAACAGTCATGAAAAGAAGGAGCATGGCTATGAGAAGTTGCATAACTAGCACAAGGAAAGCATATTCTGGGAGCTACCGTACTGGAGGGACCTCACTCTCCGACATAAACTTGATTTGATGCATGTAAAGAATATTTTTTTTGACAACGTCATGAATACTATTGTGAGCGTCAAGGGTAAATCCAAATACACCATCATGTCAAAAATTGATATATAACGATTCTGTACTCAGCCACACATACATATTGATGGTGGGGGTAAAACTCCTTTCCCCACAGATTGACAATGGATGCCAGGGAAAAATTACTAAAATGTGTGAAACATGCAGTAAAATTTCCAGATGGCTATGCGGCCCACTTAGCTACTTGTGCTGATATGGATAACGATAAGTTTTCAGGGATGAAGAGTCATGACTGCCACGTTTTTATGGAGCGGCTACTTCCATTTATCTTTGCCGAACTCTTAGACCGGAACGTCCACCTTGCGTTTGCAGGTTTTTGTATATTATTTTACTTAATAGTTTATAATTAAATATGAGGCTTAAGTATTTTATATTTACAAACAGTATAAAGAAATATATATTGTAGGGGTTGGAAGTTTTTTTCCGTGACTTATGCTCGAGAACTTTACAAAAAAGCCGTCTCCAGATTCTCAAAGAAAACATAGTTTTAATCATATGCAACTTGGAAAAGATATTTCCACCATAATTTTTCGACGTGATGGAGCATTTACCAATACATCTCCCCTACGAAGCTGAATTAGGAGGTCCGGTGCAATATAGGTGGATGTACCCTTTTGAAAGGTTTTTCAAAAAGTTGAAAGGGAAAGCAAAGAACAAAATATATGCGGCAGGATCGATTGTTCAATCGTATATCAATGAGAAGATAGCTTATTTCACAGAGCATTACTTTGCTGCGAATAAAAAAAAAATCAAGGTAAATGCGCTATCACATGTTCACTTTACCATTTGTAAGACACACACATGGTAGTATATTAATTAATTATAAAGTTTTCTAAACCAATTAATTTGGTCAGGTTAGGAGATTCACTGAAGGTGAAAGCCCCGTATATCATGTCGATGTTCATGATATATTTACTCAAGTTGGTCGTCCAAGTAGAAGAATGCAAGAAATCTGGCTTTCAAAGGAAGACTATAGACGTGCACATGTTTATGTTCTTCGAAACTGTGGATATTTTGAGCCACTAGAAAGGTATATATATTGGCATGTCTTATCTTTCGGTTTAATATATTCAACTATACTATGATTTCTCATATAAGTTTTGGTTCAAATTAAAGTATGTTCGAAGATTATCTGTCCATAACATATCCAGAACTCTCCGAAGAAGAGGTCTCCGCAATAAGACCCGAAGAATATCGAAGCTGGGTGGAAACTTATGTATGTGTAAAATTCTTTCTTACCTATATATTTATTTGAATTTATCTTTGTCAAACTCTATATTTTATATTTTATTTCTATGTACTGCAGGTTACTTATTCGAAAAAGACACATAAATTTCCTGATTGGGTGCTAGAGATAGTGCATGGACCTGTGCATAAAGCTAAAACCTGGCCCATCTATTATACAAGAGGATATTTGTTTCATACCGAGAATCACGGCGTGGTGATAGGTCTAAGTTTTAATCCTATTCTACTGTAAGTGCACATATGATGCAATTATAGTATAAAGGGTATCGAAATCCACAGAGACTCTAGACCTACGATAGATTTTTGAACGGTCAAGTTAAACTAGGAGAAAGTAATGAGAAAACTAAAAGCAAGCAGAAAAGTAAATCAGGTAGCAGGATTGGTTTGAAAGCAATTAACTAAAAGCGCTAAGTCTAGGGAGTTCTCAGGAAATCAGACAAGCAGATCAAATAATCAGTCAGGATAAAATTAAGTACGGTTCTAGAACTCAAACACGGATATAGAACTAACCAACTTTCGTTGTGAGAATTCTCTAAGTCTAATAGCAGAAATCCAAATTTCTTTGCAATTCCTAACAGATTAAACTAGCCTTAAGTTCAGGTTCAATATGTTCACAATTCAATTAAACCAAATTTCTTTGCGAGTAATTCAATTGCTCAACCTAAATAGGTCAGATTCTAAATCAAACTTTCGTGTCAATTTAACAACCTAGAGTCTAGATTCTAAGTGATCAAGTTAGAAACTAGTGTTAAGCATAATTTAGATTGAAGAACAAATATGATATGAATCCTTAACTGAAATAAATAAATCTAGCAAGTCATGAAATCCTTAATGAGAATCCCTAAACCTAACTATGAATCTACTCAGACATAGATAATGAAAACATAATCAATGAATAATTAGATTGCATAAAAGAGTAAGAAACAAAGGGGTTCAAAATCTTCTCCAAAAGCAGGAAGCAATACAGGTTCAGATCAGCCCCAAAAAGCTCTAAAAACTCTCAGCTCAAAGTATGAAAGCGTAATATAAAGCGTATCTAAAAACTGATGTAAAAACCTAATTATATTAGCCTAATCACGTCTTAGGGCTTCTTTGTAAATACTGGAACATCTGGGCAAATCTGCAATTTCAGCATTCTTCATTAAACTAGCCGAGAAAGGCCCATCTCGCTCGTGTGTCGATCGATGCACAATGTGTGTCGATCGATGCAATCCTCTGTTCTGGACAGTGAACTCTATCTCTCGGGTCAAAACTCCAAAATGCTCCAAAATGCTCCATAATCTCCAATTCCGCTCCAAACTTGCATATTCCTAATAAAACCTGTAAATGACTCTAAAGAAACACCAAAAGACTCTAAAACATACTTATATCATGGTCTAAAACCGGTAAAAACCATGATATATCAACTCCCCCACACTTAGCTTTTGCTTGCCCTCAAGCAAAACAGAGAACTAAAACATGGTGAAGAGGTTTGAAAACTTTCAGAAACTCTTTTCATCCTAGAAGCAACAACACTCAGATTCCCCTTAGTAAGCCACTGAAAGAATCACCTGCAAGACATCAAGACCAACATATACTTCCCCCACACTTAGCAACTGTCCTAAGTAAACTCCACAATCACATTCAAGCATTCAAATTCACCCTACTGACTTCTATAAGCTATTAAGTGCGGTCTCACCTAAGGATTATCGATCAAAGGGCACATGGATTCTTACTCTGTTAGCTCTAGACCACCATACTATCTTTTTCTGGTTCCTTTCTTCTCTTTTCCCTTCATTAGCAATCTGATTTTTCCCCATTGGGTATCATTTTTTTTTTTTTATCAGTGCTCTTCCCGTTATGGGGTGTACTTTGGACACATTCCATGAATGCACAGGAGGTAATAGTGGTAGCTACCACTCCCGTGACCACTTCGGAGCTACTAGCTCATCCTCAGTTTATTATCCTCTCTCTTTTTTTTTTTAAGAGAAGGGGAGAAGGGAACCTTACTAGGACAGGTTTACAAGCTGTGTCAGAACTAACAGAGGAGTCCGACTCAAGGTATACCAAGCCCTTAGGTGAGAAAATTAAGTCAAATTAAGGGTGAAGTCAGTAAAGGATCCTCTGATACCTGAAGTGATGTGGGTGTTCTCAGTAGGCTGATCTGTGTTTGGTTTTCTAATAGTCATAGATTGATCCTGCAACTTCATCCTAATGGTCACTTAAGTTCCTGCAAGTGCTGTTAACTTCTCAAAAATTCACTGTTTCTTACTTAAACCGTTTTGACTCAATAAAACAAATTTTTGAAAAATAGGACTGACTCTAAGACAACAGAAAGATAAAAGTCAGTACCACCTCCCCCACACTTGAAACACACTGTCCCCAGTAGTGTCAAGCTAAGGATCGGTAAAAGAAGCTAAAAATGTTAAGGGATGAGTTAAGTTCTGTCTGATTTTTACCTGTCTCGCCCATGCATCGATCGTTACGAATAAATGCGACGATCGTTGCAAGGCGATTATGATATGAGTCGATCGTTGCTCAGGTCCGCAACGATCGCTGCAATGCGATTTTCATGTTGTGACGATTGACACACAGGACCGTGTCAATCGTTGCAATGCGATTTCTCGAGACCTGCAGACAAAACTCACCAAAACTAAAAACAAACGTAAAATCCTAACAAAAACACCGAAAATGAATATGCGAAAACGAAACAGTGGGTTGCCTCCCACTCAGCGCTCTTTTAGCGTCAATAGCTTGACGTTTTAGCTGAATCAGACAGAGGGTGCAACGTCCAGAGGCAAAATCTGACCTTCTGGAATCTCGGCCTTAGCCCAATAATGCTTTACTCTCTGTCCATTTTCAGTAAATTCCTTACCTTCCTGGCTGATTAGAACGACAGCTCCATAAGGACGTACCTCCTTGATTGTGAAAGGACCAGACCACCTTGATCTCAGCTTACCTGGAAACAATTGCAAACGAGAGTTATACAAAAGTACCTGATCATTAGGCTCAAATTGTCTAGAGACAATCTTCTTGTCATGATAAGCCTTAGTCCTCTCCTTGTACAACTTTGAATTCTCATAAGAAAAATGTCTAATCTCATCCAACTCATTAAGTTGCACCAATCTCCTCTCTGCAGCAGATTTAAGATCGAAGTTCATCTGCTTCACAGCCCATGCTGCTTTGTGCTCAAGCTCTACTGGCAGATGACATGCTTTTCCATACAGCAGATGAAATGGAGTGGTCCCAAGTGGTGTCTTAAATGCAGTCCGGTAAGCCCATAGTGCATCATCCAGCTTTGCTGCCCAATCCTTCCTTGTCTTCCCAACTGTCTTCTCTAAGATCTCTTTGATCTGTCTGTTAGAGACCTCGACCTGTCCACTAGTCTGAGGGTGATAAGGAGTAGCAACTCGGTGATGAACTCCATGCTTCTGTAGCAACTTCTCGAAGACCTTATTAATGAAATGAGATCCTCCATCACTAATTACTATCTGAGGTACTCCAAATCTAGGGAATATGATGGTCTTAAACAGCTTAATAACCACCGAAGAATCATTGGTTGGACTAGATATTGCTTCTACCCACTTAGATACATAGTCCACAACAACCAAGATAAACTTATTCCCATAGAATGAGGGAAAAGGACCCATGAAATCTATGCCCCAGCAATCGAAAACCTCAACCTCAAGAATGAAATTCTGAGGCATCTCATGCTTCTTACTGATTTTCCCTCTCCTCTGACAGGCATCACACTGAGAAACAAAGGAATGAGCATCCGCAAACATCGTAGGCTACCAGAAACCTGCTTGCAGAACCTTAGACACAGTCTTGAAAGTAGCAAAATGTCCAGCATAATCTGATCCATGACAGTGGAATAGGATATCTGGAACCTCTGATTCAGCAACGCATCTTCTGTAAAGACCATCCAAACAATGCTTGTAGAGATAAGGCTCATCCCAGTAGTATCGTCTGAGCTCCCTGAAGAATTTCTTCTTTGCATACCCCTTCAAATCATCCGGTTCAGTCTCTGCAGCCAGGTAATTAGGTATGTCTGCGTCCCAGGGTCGATCGGTGGTTGCGACAGCATCAACTTCAAAGTTATAGTCTCCAATTTGAACCGTTAAGGGTTCTGGGCTCGTATCCGCACTGTAACGATCGTTGCATAAGGTAGCATCGATCGTTGCGTTCTCGTCACATGCATCGATCGTCACAGATTTGGCATCGATCGACGCAATGCGATTACTCCGACAGTCTTGCAAATTTCTGACCAAATCCATCTGAAACACTGTCCCGATCATATTGACGTTCTCCTCAGGCAAGAAATCATTAATGGGCACGTCTTCCTCAACCATCATCCTTGACAGATGGTCAGCAACTCCATTCTCAACTCCCTTCTTGTCCCTCACTTCAATGTCGAACTCCTGAAGCAACAGAATCCATCTCAACAATCTTGGCTTAGCATCCTTCTTCTGCATCAGATACTTCAGGGCTGAATAATCAGTGTGTATAATCACCTTGGAGCCAACAAGATAGGGGCGAAACTTTTCAAATGCAAAGACAACAGCCAACAACTCCTTCTCTGTAGTGGCATAGTTTCTCTGCGCATCATCTAGTGTCATGCTGGCATAATAGATAGCATGAAGCTTTCTGTCCTTCTTCTCCCCCAGAAAAGCTCCCACAGCGTAGTCACTCCCATCACACATAACCTCAAAAGGTGGATCCCAATCAGGTGGCTGAACTATAGGAGCACTCACTAATGCCTGCTTGATCTGTTCAAATGCAGTGTGACAATATGCATTGAACTCAAACTTGGTATCCTTACACAGCAAAGCAGTTAGTGGTCTAGCAATCTTACTGAAGTCTTTGATGAACCGTCTATAGAAACCAGCATGTCCAAGAAAGCTCCTCACAGACTTCACAGAATCAGGCGACTGAAGGCTGGTCATTACCTCAATCTTAGCGCGGTCTACTTCGATCCCTGCTTCAGATACTTTATGTCCAAGTACAATGCCATCTCTGACCATGCAATGGGACTTCTCCCAATTAAGAACCAAGTGCTTCTCCTCGCATATAGCTAGTACCTTGCACAAATTATCCAAGCACTTATTATAAGATGACCCGTAGACTGAAAAGTCATCCATAAACACCTCCATAAAGTCCTCAATCATATCAGTGAATATGGACATCATGCATCTCTGGAAGGTGGCTGGTGCATTACAAAGTCCAAAAGGCATCATGCGGTATGCAAATGTGCCATATGGACATGTAAAAGTAGTCTTTCCCTGATCCTCTTGATGGATGGGGATCTGGAAGAAGCCGGAATATCCATCGAGGAAGCAATAGTAAGGGTGATCTGCTAACCTCTCTAGCATCTGGTCAATGAAAGGTAAAGGGAAATGATTTTTCCTTGTCGCAGCATTGAGCTTCCTGTAATCTATGCACATCCGGTGTCCAGTCACAGTCCTTGTAGGAATCAGCTCATTCTTCTCATTTTTCACTACTGTAACCCCACCTTTCTTAGGCACTACATGGACTGGACTCACCCAATCACTGTCTGAAATTGGATAGATAATCCCAGCATCTAGGAGTTTCATAATCTCCTTCTTAACCACATCCTTAAGATTAGGATTCAGCCTCCTCTGATGCTCAACTGATGTCTTAGACTCGTGCTCTAGATGTATCCGATGCATGCATAGCTCCGGAGAGATACCTGAAATGTCATCAAGAGAATAACCAAGAGCTTTGCGATGCTTGCGCAGCTTGCTTAGCAGTAAAGTGAGCTCTGTTTTGTTCAACCTAGCATTAACAATCACTGGATATGTTGAATTAGGTCCAAGAATTACGTACCTTAGTCCGGATGGAAGTTGTTTCAGCTCAATTTTCGGAGCTTTTTCCTCTGCCCAGTCTCTGTCGACTTGCAACGATCGATGCGCAAGCTGTGTCGATCGATAAAAAGTCGCGTCAGACACATCTAACTGCATTACTTGCTCAGCATAATCCATCAGCCTCGCATAGCAGATTGCGGGCTCGTCTTGCAGGTGTTCCAGCTCCATTTTAGAGCTCAGTAAGGCTCTCTCCAGTGGATCCTCAGCATGTGACTTATGAAAGTATTCTGCACCCAAATCAATGAGTGTGTCCACATAAAAGGTCTGTCCGTCGATGGTTGGTCTCTTCACCAGTTTGTCCATATCAAAGCTCATCTTCAGATCTCCCACATTCAGAATTATCTTACCTCTCTGGCGGTCAATCATCGCACCCACAATAGCCAAGAAAGGCCTATCCAAAATCAGTGGATCCTTTGGTTCCTCTCCATACTGCAGAACCATAAAATCAGTAGGAATCACACATTGGCCAATCATTATAGGCACATCTTCCAATACTCCTTCAGGAATTCTGATTGTTCTGTCTTCTAAAACTAGTGAGATCCTAGTGGGCAGGAAGTCAGTCATCCCAAGTTCCTTAGCAACAGATAAGGGCATAAGGTTCACACTAGAACCAAGATCACATAGAGGTCTCTCAAATCTTTCCCCGTAGATACCACAATCCAACACAAAGCTTCCTGGATCTTTCAACTTCTCAGGAATTCTGCCCTGAATCAGCACTACATACCTCTGTGATCATCATTACACTCTCCTCATCAGACCATTTACCAGCAAGTAAGTCCTTAAGACATCTCTTCATCACAGGAGTAGTCTCCATAGAGTCAATCAAAGGCACTTCAATCTTCACCTTTTTAATGATCTCCTTGCATTTGGCATACTGCTTATCGTTCTTAGCCTTCCTGGGGTTCTTAGGAAAGTGTAACTTAGGCTTGTAGACCCTTTCATTCGACTTCTTCAGCTTTTCTGCGTCTGAGCTCTCTGCAGTCGCCTTGCGTCGATCGTTGCTAATTTGCATCGATCGTTGATGGGCGACTGTGTTACGACCTCTGCGTCGAGCTTTGTCTCATCATCCTTGTTTTTGCTTTGCATCGACCGTTGCTGAGGTGCGTCGATCGATGCATTGCGAATTCCACGGATCTCGTCTTCCATTTCTTCAATCTCCACGATTTCTTCGACACTCAACTGCTTTTTCTGGGCAGGAAACAGCTCCTTACCACTTCTCAATGTCACTGCATTGCACTGATACTTAGGATTAGCATCAGTCCGTCCCGGAAGAGATCCATCTGGCCTCTGAACATATCCAGCAGTCCTCGCAACCTTAGCATCAAGCTCCTTCACATGTGTGCTCAAGGATTCAAACTTCCCATTCAGATCTTCATACACAACACCTAACTTCTTGTCGAAGTCTACAACATTCTTAGTCTGACCTTTCAGCAACTGCTCCATCATGGCTTCCATCTTGCTGGAGGTGCCTGATAGGAGGATGATCCATAAGTCCTCTGATTACCTTGCTGAAAAGGTTTCTGAAAACCAGCATTCTGTCCAAATCCAGAAGAGTTTTGATTGCTTGTGAAAGCACTCTTCTGTCCACCATTGAAGAACCTATTACCTTGCTGATTGCCAAACCTATTCCCTTGGAATCCAGAGCCACCAATGTAGTTCACATCCTCTTCCTGATTGTCTTCTTCAGCTCCAAATACCTCAACATCCTGAGCAAAATGGACAGCTTTCTTCCCAGCCAACTTACTCCTTGACATCAGCTATCTCCAGATTATCTATCTTCCCACCAGACTCCTTCCTTCTCCTATCAGCAGTCTTGCAGCTATTACTGCTCACCAAGTTATCTATTAATGTCTTAGCTTGCTCAGGAGTCCTTGTGTTGAAATTTCCATTGCTGGAATTATCCAACGCAGTCTAGTAAGGGAGATTTATACCTCTAAAGAATATGCCTAGCAATGTCACTTCAGTAAATCCATGATGAGGACAGTCACGTTGGTACTTCTTAAACCTCATCCAAGCAGCTTTAAGAGGCTCCGTAGGACCTTGGGAGAAAGTGAGAATGTCCTGTCTCGACTGATCAGAGCGAGCATCATCATAAAAGTGTCTCAGAAACTCACTCTTCACAGCATCCCAAGTTGTAAAATTCCCAAGTGGAAGTTGTTTCAGCCAGGCTGCAACATCTCCAGCGAGAGAGTAGGGGAATAGTTTGAGAAACAGATAGTCATAGTTCACTCCATCATACTTCATCCCAGTGACTATGTCCTCAAACTCATCAATATGATCCATTGGCTGCTCATTTGGAAACCCATGGAAAGCATTCTGCCTCAGAATAGAGTAGTAGATGGTCTTGATCTCGAAGTCATTCCTCTCAAAACCAAGAGGTACAAGTGCTGACCGGTTAGCATGAAACTCATCCGGACGGTTATAGTCAGCAAGAGTCCTCTCAGCATGTACAGTCATCTGCCTCTGACCTTGCCCTTGCCCTTGGCCTTGTCCTTGTCGCGGTTCAGGCTCAGGTTCAAGGATCACATTCCCTTCAGCATCAATCCTTTGCCCAGCAGCATTATACGGATTGTTTTGTCGGTCCCTTAGGACACCTTGAGCATCAGGTATCAGAATCAAGCATTCTTGCACCATCCTTGCTCGTTGACTTTTCATGTTAGTTCTCTCTAGTCTAGCAAGCTCCTCAAGTCTGAGATTAACGAGATTCGAGTTCGGATTACTTCTGGTATCACGCATCTGCATAAACCGTCTGTAATCGCAGTGCAACGATCGATGCTAAGAGGCAACGATCGATTCAACTCAATTCGCCTTGCAACGATCGATTCAAAAGAATGCAATGATCGATGCTAAGCGAATGTCAGACCTGCGACAGAGAAAAACAGAGAAATAATTAGTAACTAAAAACAAAATAAAAATCCTAGTCTAAACCCTAAGTTCAAATCTATCGAAGACTCCAAAGAGTCCCCGGCAACGGCGCCAAAAACTTGATAGGTCTAAGTTTTAATCCTATTCTACTGCAAGTGCACAGATAATGCAATTATAGTATAAAGGGTATCGAAATCCACAGAGACTCTAGACCTACGATAGATTTTAGAACGGTCAAGTTAAACTAGGAGAAAGTAATGAGAAAACTAAAAGCAAGCAGAAAAGTAAATCAGGTAGCAGGATTGGTTTGAAAGCAATTAACTAAAAGCGCTAAGTCTAGGGAGTTCTCAGGAAATCAGACAAGCAGATCAGATAATCAGTCAGGATCAAATTAAGTACGGTTCTAGAACTCAAACACGGATATAGAACTAACCAACTTTCGTTGTGAGAATTCTCTAAGTCTAATAGCAGAAATCCAAATTTCTTTGCAATTCCTAACAGATTAAACTAGCCTTAAGTTCAGGTTCGATATGTTCACAATTCAATTAAACCAAATTTCTTTGCGAGTAATTCAATTGCTCAACCTAAATAGTTCAGATTCTAAATCACACTTTCGTGTAAATTTAACAACCTAGAGTCTAGATTCTAAGTGATCAAGTTAGAAATTAGTGTTAAGCATAATTTAGATTGAAGAACAAATATGATATGAATCCTTAACTGAAATAAATAAATCTAGCAAGTCATGAAATCCTTAATGAGAATCCCTAAACCTAACTATGAGTCTACTCAGACATAGATAATGAAAACATAATCAATGAATAATTAGATTGCATAAAAGAGTAAGAAACAAAGGGGTTCGAAATCTTCTCTAAAAGCAGGAAGCAATACAGGTTCAGATCAGCCCCAAAAAGCTCTAAAAACTCATCTCAAAGTATGAAAGCATAATGTAAAGCGTATCTAAAAACTGATGTAAAAACCTAATTATATTAGCCTAATCACGTCTTGGGGCTTCTTTGTAAATACTGGAACATCTGGGCAAATCTGCAATTTCAGCATTCTTCATTAAACTCGCCGAGAAAGGCCCATCTCGCTCGTGTGTCGATCAATGCACAATGTGTATCGATCGATGCAATTCTCTGTTCTGGACAGTGAACTCTATCTCTCGGGTCAAAACTCTAAAATGCTCCAAAATACTCCATAATCTCCAATTCCGCTCCAAACGTGCATATTCCTAATAACACCTGTAAATGACTCTAAAGAAACACCAAAAGACTCTAAAACATACTCATATCATGGTCTAAAACCGGTAAAAACCATGATATATCACGTGGGACGGAAGACATGTAACTATGGTGTACGTGTTAAAGGAGAGAATTATGATGATGCATCTGATGAGGCTGATTACCACAGGATTTTAAGTGATATCATACAGCTCGAGTATGAGGGAATTGTGAATTTGAGAATCACACTATTTGAATGTAGCTGGTACGACCCTATGATCGGTAGAGGCACTCGGAAGAGTAATGTTGGCGTTGTAGAGGTTCTTTCGGCAAGAACGTACGGTAAAGACGAACCATTTGTCCTAGGTACGTTAACTCCATAGATTTAAATCTTATAATGCCTTTAAATATATAACTTTATTCAGTATATACAAATTGCACAGCCTCACAAGCAGATCAAGTTTGTTATATCCGTATCCATACACGAAGAAACCAAAGAGGGGTGGGTAAGTGTTGTACAAGTCAACCCGAGGGGAAATATTTCAGGACATTATGGTGACATGGAACCGTTTCTTTTGAAACAAGAAAATGATGATCCTGTGATGATGACGATCAAGATGACTATGAAGAGCAGGATGAGGAGCCCATGTAATATGCCTGTTGACTTTGTCGAAGTTATTATGGTCTGGGTATATTCTTTCTGTTTATGATAATTTACCTAAATAAATTTGAATTAATATTACTCTCAATTTATCGGTCCCACGATATTCCACTTTAAATTACAAATATGAAATATAAAAAGAAAATAAAATATGAATGATAATATAGGAATTGAGTGGAATACTGATATTGTTACAACTTGAACTAAGAAAAATAATTAGAGCTAAACTAATTTTTAAAAGACAAGTTTTTGTTTGATTGTTGACCGGTCAGCGGATAACGGGAAAGGGACGTTACAAAAGGGATTCCTCCCAACAAACAATCATCTCTCCGCCTAGTGTTTTACAGCAAAAGACCATTGGTGGTTTGACCTTGCAAGACTCGTAGGTGACTTTATCTATAGGAGAATACTGGTTCCGGTGTTGTTCACGCATGTCTTCGAAGGTCGATATAGAACCGAACAAAAGAAAAGAAAAGAACAAGTCAGCATATTTAAGTAAGAACTTAAGAAAAAAGGTAGAAGATGATGCGAGGCTCTGTTCAAACTTGAAGCGAAGGAGAGGTAAGAAGTGAGGATGGGGAAGAATGATGAAAAGAGGGACGATATACTTACTTAGGGGAAGAAAGATCAATTATCGAACCCATCTTGATTTAAAGCGACACGACCTTCCAGTCATGCCGAGCACATTCATTGGTGGAAGAACAGGCGTCTTAAATGTAACCGAAAAATTCTTAATATACAATTAGGAAACCAAAATCAAGTCCAAAATTTTACTCTTGTTTATTTACGGCTGTTAATATTTCCCCTTTTCAAAAATACAATAATTATTACTCGTATATCTATTTAATTACTCCCTCGGTCTAATATTAATCATTTTATTGACTTGGATAGGCATCTTACATATAATAATTATAAAGTTATTGACTTGGAGAGGCATCTGACATATAATAATAATAAGAACACATTTTATAAAATAAAAAATGTTAAATTCTTTTATTTTTTATTCGAAGATTACAAAATAAAAAATGTAGAAATCAAACATTTTTATAAGATATAGATTTATTTTTGGACTAAAACTAAAAAACTATATAATTACAAGGACTATAATGTAAAAGAAAAGATGAAACCTCAAATTTGATTTCGGTTCTCTGTATTTGTGTCTCATATAAACCGATTTGAAGTTTATATTTCTCGACACCTCCCTAAGACGCAACCCTATAAATCATTTCTTTAAATACTCGATGACCCCATAACCATCAAGCACAAAGAGAAGTTCCGAAAAAAGAGAGAAGAACTCACCCATTACCATCAAACACAGAAAGCATGGCCAATAGGAGATCGATTGTCTCTCTTCAACAACTCTTGATCAAATTCCTCGCCAAGATCGTCCAAAAAGTAGGCAAAGCTTCATCTGCCGATTACTGCAACCTTAGAGCAACCTGCAAAATCATGAAAGAAGCCTCTAACAAACCGGAAATCCTCCATTCTCTTTGTCTCTCACTGCTGGTGAAGAAGCCTCTCTGTGCACTTCAGCACTCGGTAATTCTGGATAAACGCATAGAGCATGAGAACTGCGCCACATTCTTCGTTCAAGGTATTCTCACTTACTTCTAAGAGGGTCATGAGGAAAACGGAATGACGTATTTACATAATGTCACGACTGGGGAGGGCGACGATGAGATATTGGAAGCTGCTTACTTGTATGGTGTTATGCGCTTCCTCCACGTTGATCCTCTAAGGGGTCCCTTTGCTGGAATGGCCTTCAAGAACTGGCGCGAAGATGAGGAAGATTTGGAATTTCTTCGAGTTGGAACCACAGGTGCAGGTTCTACAACTTTTGTAGATCCAACTGCTGCTCTTCCTCATCAGGTTGAGCAATCTCCTGTGACTTTCGAATTTCTTCGAGTTGTACTTTTACTCCCACTGTTCTTCTTGGAAAGAGAGTCTTTCTCAAGAAAACATAGCTCCGAGTAACAAACAATTTGTTCTCGGACCGGTTGTAAAAGTAACATGCCTTGGTTTCGTTAGGACAACCAATGAAGTAGCACTTATCAGATTTGGGTGTGAGCTTATCAGAGATTAAACGTTTTATATAAGTCTCACAACTCCAAATCTCCATGATGGATAAATCAGAAACATTTACATTCCACATCTCATGTGGTATCTCTGTAACTAATTTTGATGGAACTCTATTTAAAGTAAACTCAGACATTTCTAGAGCGTATTCTTAGAAGGATAATGGAAGATCTAAGTGACTCATCATTGATCGAACCATATCTAATAAAGTCCGATACAGGAGGAGTGAATTGTGAAACACTTTCACAATCTCTTAGATGATCACTAAATTCTTGACCTAAGTATTCACCTCCATGATCTCATCGTAGAGGTTTAATACCTTTGCCAAATTGATTCTGCACTTCATTTTGGAACTCTTTGAACTTTTCAAAGATTCTGACTTATGTCTTATAAATAAGACATAACCGTACCTACTGAAAATATCAGTAAAGGTAATGAAGTACTGAAATTTTCCTCTAGCACTAGTGCTCATCGGCCCATATACATCCGTATGTATAAAGCCCAATAAGCCTCTGGCCCTTTCATTTTGTTCGTTTGCAACCTGTATCGACCGACACATCGTTTGTGTCGATCGATGCTACCTTTGCTGAAATGGGCCTTCGTCATTTTTACCCAATAAACAAGATTCACTTTACTCATTGTGATTCATAATCAGATGAGCCCAAAAGCCCATCACTGTGGAGCTTCTGAATCTATTTCTCATTTACGTGGCCCAAAACGACAATGCCAGAGAGAAGTTTGATTCGTATCATTTGACTTGAATCTCTTGGTATTAATGTTATAGTTAGGCACATTCTGGTTTAGAACACAAAGTTCATTCTCTAATGGATTGCTACTATAAAATGTATCACTATAATCAAATGAATAACACTTATTCTTAATTTGAAAACTGATATCCTTCTATATCCAAGCAAAGATTAGAAATAATCTTTCTGCTCATAGCAGGTACATAGTAGCAGTTTTAAGTTCAAAACATGCCATAGAAGAAAACAAATGAAATACTCCTACGGCTAATGCAGCAACTCTTGCTCCATTTCCACGCATAGATCCACTAGTCCTTTCTCCATAGTCCTACTTTTGCTCAGGCCCTGCACATTTTCACAAAATATGAGTACCACACCTGGTATCCAATACCCAATAAGTAGGACCATAAGAAGTAACATTTACTTCTATAACATAATACCTGAAGAAGAAGTCTCGTACGTCTTCTTCAGCTTCTCATAATCTTCCAAGAATTTATTGCAGTTTCTTTTCAAATGCCCATAACCATTACAATAACGGCACTTAACATCTTCAGAAGGATTGGTTTTAACCTTAGGAACATGGCCAGACTCGCTTGGATTCACAATCAAGCTTGTCTTGCCATCACCTTTGTTCTTACCAAGTTTCTTAAACTTTTTACCCTTTTGTACCATAAGGACATTTGGGGTGTCCTTCTTGATGTTAGGTTCAGCAGTCTTAAGCATCCCATGCAATTCAGTCAACGTCTTCGTCAAGTTGTTCATGTTATAGTTCATAACAAATTGATCATAGCTTGACGGCAGTGACTGAAGAATGATGTCAGTAGCCAACTCTTGGCTAATGGGACAGTCCAGTTTCCCCACGTTATCAATATAACCCATCATCTTAATGACATGAGGACTAACTGGTTCGCCCTTTGGTAGCTTGCACTCGATCAGAGACCTTACCGTCTGGTATCTCCGAGTACGTGCCTGCTCCTGAAACATACTTTTCAGGCCAGTGATCATCTCTTTTGGCGACTCCACGTACTCATATTGCTTCTGCAATTCCGAGTTCATGGTAGCCAACATGAGACAACTCACATCCACCGCATCATTAGAATGCTTATCCCAAGCATCCTTATCTGACTGCCAGGCATTGGCTCGGTACTTCTTGGGGAGAACTTTCTCAAGGACATAGTCCTTTTTCTCCTGTTTGAGAACAATTCTCATGTTCCGATACCCTTCAAGAAAGTTGGATCCATTTAACTTGTCCTTCTCAAGGACGGATCGCAGGGAGAAATTGTTACGATGGTTTGTGCTAGACATAGCTGAAAAACGAGGGAGGTTTTAGTTATGATGTTCAAGAAATGAGAAGTCTTAACTATTAAGAAAACTCGCATTATATTCAAACAATGTTTCCTCAGATGAATATAATGATCCAAGACCCATACTTCACTAAACTTGAGTGAGCCACTGGCTATCACCCAAATTTTAGCTATCTAGGTAAGCAACAACCTTGCTAGTTATATCCAATATAACTCTTGGTTGTGGATTGACATCTCATGTCAAATCCACCTGATGTCTCTGAGCCCAAAACGATTTTGATGGCCCAGTCAAGTAAGCCAATCTCTTCAGTCATGTAATTGTTGATGTCTTGCACTGCAAGTCCATCAACACGATTACCTTCTGTCTTACTCATGAAATTGTGGACATCTTGCACTGCAAGTCTATCGCACAATTAAATGGGTCTTGACAGTTGACAAGATTGGAAAGACATCAAGTAACACTTGATATTTGGTTGAGGAACGGAAACCTTTTAAAACGTTCAGTTTTAATATGTTTTAATTCTTCTAATTAAATGATTTGTCTTGGTTTGGTTCTGTGGCTTCAGGTTCCATAACCTAAACCATCGAATCTGGTGTCGACCGACACTACTTTAGTGTCGATCGATGCAGATTAACCAAAACCAATCTGCGATAACCGATCAATCCAATTGATCCGGTTTTGAGTACCGGTCGGTGTCGATCGATGCTACATTGGCATCGGTCGATACCAACCCAATCGCAATAAATCATTCTTAGCGTTTAACCATCATTAACCAAGCTCGATAACCGGTCCAATCCAATTGAATCGATTCATCAATCTAGCGAGGTGTGTGTCGACCGACACAACTATTGTGTCGATCGACACTAGGCGAAACACAAGTTTTATTCGGGTTTTCGCCTTGTGTCGATCGATGCCGGATTGGCATCGATCGACACCATGCGAAAAACCCTAAATTTTATTCGGGTTTTCGCCCTGTGTCGATCGATGCCGGATTGGCATCGATCGACACTATGCGAAAAACCCTAAAACGTTTTTCGAACAAAACCCTAAACTAGGTTACTTTGATCAAAACGAGTTTTAGCATGCTTGTATCAATCGTACAGAGATCCATATTCAACCAATCTAATCAACATGCTACAGATTCAATGGATCCCTAAAGCTCTGATACCACTGAAAGAATTTCTAGCAGTTCCTAATCCAATTAGGCAGCCCTAGGTATAAATTCCAAGCCTAGGATCTAGGGTTCATGTAATTGAATCATTGGGATCTCAGAATTACCTGGTGATTAGCAGCGGAAGATTTGCAGATAATCGAGATCTGAAGCGCCTCAAGTGCTGCGCCTCTACTGGTATCCACACGCACACAAACTGAACAGCAGGGATGCTAGTGCCTATAGAGATCCAATCTCTTCAGAGGTTTCTATTCAAGTTCTGGTGGCTGTGAATTAGGTTAGAAATCAGTTTAGGTCGACCATATATCTTATATATGTCGACTTAAACCATAACGGAATTAACCAACGATTAAACCGAATTAATCTGATTAATCCGCGAGTTGCATCGATCGATGCACTATATGAATCGATCGACACTGCCCCAGAATATTGATATCGAATGCATATCAAATATGCATTCACCAAATCATTACATTAATGATCAACCTCGTCTTTAACGTCCAGTTTGCTTAGGTGTGTGACCCTGTAGGATCATATAACACTAGCAATGAGTTCTAAACTCATTGATCATAAGTGGCTTCTAGCAAAGCATTATGACTACCTCGTGTCATATGATTGTCTCATCTCGACAATACGACTTTCACTTGGAGTAAGTACAATAGATTTCAGGACATTCCCAACATGTTTGTGTGTTGATTGTGTGGTTGTATTGTTGTGTGGTTGTGGTTGACCTTTTGTGCAGGCCTTTAGATTGTCTCGGTGTTGGGCCGAGCAATCCGTGTAGATACTTAACCTGATCATGGGACCGGTTAAGTCGTAACCGCTGACTCGGTACGGTGTTGAGTCAGGGGACGGTGTGGTGTGTGTGAGTAGACTTGCGGGAAGCGGTGTTGATATGATAGTTGTTGTTATTGAGATTGATTGTTAGAGTCCAAGCGAGTCTGCGTGTTTACATTTCAGTACTAGGACTCTAGGGTGCGTTAGATCCCGCAAGTCTAGGTGTTTGATTACGTTCTGGTACTTCCGACCGGATTGGATCCTCGGGTAGTTACCTAACCGGGTCGTGGTGACTCTGGTTATGGTGTTAACCTACTGGGTGACGCCGGTAGGTGTGTAGTCCGGAGAATACATGGTCATGTCCTAGGGCCGGACTGCATGGAAACTTGGGTTATCTAGGGGTAGCCTGAGTTACCGCGTATCGATGGACAGAGAACGGTGTCCTAATCGTTAGAACTTGTGTGGACGGCTAGGAGTCGTGGGTTAGTTGCCATATCGGTAACGGTGGAAACCCGTGGAAGCTACCAAGATCGTAGGGGCCCAGCGTGTGGTTTTGGTGTAGTTGGTGTTGCGCGGTAGATAGATCGAGTCTCAATCGGGAACATGTGCCGCAGTGCTCCCGATTTCCTCTAATCGCCTTCTCTTTCTTTTGGCAATTGATTGTGTGTGGGCTCGACACGACGTGGTAGTGCGTGATCGGCTACTTTCGTTATGATTGATTGTTATTTTGGGGTTTCCGGCGGGAATCTATAGATGATAGATAGATTAGAAGCCTTAGCGGGGAACCAATTCACTGGGTGATCTTAGATCGCTAATTAGACTCTTTTGTGTTTTCAGGTTAAGCAGCGACGGACGCGGGAGGTCCTCGTTGTAGTTTCGGGATGGCTTGTGGCGGGGGTTTTTGATTCGATGGTTTTGGGTTTTTCTCTCGGTTCGGCTTGACGCCACTTTTGTATTGATTTGCGTGTTGATTGTTTATCGATGAAAACGATTTGTAAAGTGACGATTAAACGTTGTGATGAACGTTTGATTTACTCAGAAATGAATAAGCTTTCCTGATATTGTGTTTCGTCCGAACCGACACAACTCGCAGAAGTAGTGCAAGGCGATCGACTTGTGCTATTGAAGTGAGGATAGCGGAGTCAAGGATGGGTTAGTGCGAGCCTTTGTCTCAAACCGATCTGTCTCTAGCTTCATCCTGTGACGAACTTTTCCTGTTCGACTTGCTCGGGTTCGACCGGTCATGTTCTTGTTTGATCTGAGGGTAGCACAGCAGGGACAGTCGCAGGGTTCTCGGTTATCAGATCGACCGCCAGTTGTTCCCCGAGTGCATCAAGGAGCGAGAGCAACCGCTGTGGATTGGAGGCCATTACCTGACCCGTTACCGCCTTCTCTACAGGACGACGTAGGTACCGCAGACCCCACCGCAGGAGTGTTAGGATATTTGGGATTCACAGACAATGAGTTGCCGCCGTTGCCACCTCAGTTAGAGGCGCCTACAGTACCATCGGGGATGCAGCCGCCGGTGCTTGAGGCACATGATGTACCGTTACCCTTCAGTTTGCATGAGTCGGACTTCATTCCACTTGGTGGAGGAGACTTTCAGTTGGACCCATTACACTCAGTTTTCGATATGGACATGGAGCCGTTAGATCCGGAGCAGCATGTGCAGTGGGCGCAACGCATGGACGAGCAGATGGCGATACTTGAGGACGTCTTAGAGCAGCGGATTGGGCTGCATCATCAGCCAGGATCGCCACAGAGGTCAGGAGCTCCATCACCCGATTCCACCGAGCCACACTCAGCGATGGAGTCATCCACAAGAGTTGAGCCGATGTCGACGGCAGGGTTGGACTCGCAGTTTGAGTCAGTTACATCCCCAGAGGCACCACCGACCGAGCCGGTTGCACCACCGGAGATTCCACTAGCCGACACGCCATATTCAGTGCCGCCTATGCCGGTGTACCGGACATGTAGCGCCTGCGGAGTTGATATACCATGGATTTTAGGGATTTTAACCATGGTATATGTGTTATTTATCGAGTCTTTTACTTTGTTTTAGAGTCTTTTCAGGTATTTATTAGGTACAAGCACATTTGGAGCATATGTGGTGATTATGGCACTTTCTAGACTAATGGGAGTATTTGGCCGAGAGATAGAGTTCACTGTTGATATTTCCGAGATGCAACGATCGTCACACTTATGGCATCGATCGATGCACCAGCGAGATGGGCCAAACGACGGTTTAATGAAGAATGATGAAATTGCAATTTTGCCCAGAAGTTCTTGATATTTACAAAGAAGCCCCATAACGTGTTTTAGGTTATAAATAGAGTTTTTTGAGCCATTGTTTAGGCTATGCTTCATAACTAAGTTTTATTCTCTTAGGAGATTTTAGGGGCTGGTTTTGTTCTCGAAAGAGACTTGATTTTGAACCCCAGTTCTTATTTGATTATATGATATTTGGTTTTCTACTTATGATATCTTCTGTCTCGATGAATATGTCTGAGTAGATCACCTGTTAGGTTGAAGGATTCTCATTAGGGATTTCAGAGAATTATAGTTTAATTAATCTGTATAGATTCATATCTGCTAGTTCTTTATCTAAGTTGTTCTTAATGCTAAATCTGAAGTAGCTAATCAGAGTTATGATTTTAGGTTGATTAATTCAGCGGAAGTTGGTTAGTTTAACTGGAAAGAACTTAGATAAGCAATTAAACTGTTCGCAAACGGAAGTTTGGTTCAGGTTAATTGTGAACATATCAAACTTGGAATTAATGCTAGTTTAATCTGTTAGTTCTCGCAAACGAAAGTTTGGTTTGCTGCACTTAGGCTTAGAGAATTATCGCAAAGGAATTTGGTTAATTCTATATCAGTGTTTGAGTTCTAGAACAGTTATTGATTAGATCTAGATAGATTGATTGCTTGCGTTCCTGATTTCCTGAGAACTCCTGAAACCTAACGCTTCGCCATCTTGCTTACAAACTCACTTGATTTACTTTGCTATTTCGTTTACTGTTTTCACATCTGCTTCGCTTAATTTAATCTGAACTACTAATAATCTATTGTGTGACTGAGAGTCCTCGTGGGATTCGATACCTTATATACTACGATTGCATTAACTGTGCACTTGCAGTAGAATAGGGAAAACTACACCTATCAAGTTTTTGGCGCCGTTGCCGGGGACTCTTTGAGTTCACCGATAGATTTAGTATTAGGATTTAGACTAAGCATTCTTTTTAATTTTCTTGTTTACTCACGTTTTTGATTTTTGGATTCGCAGGGATTCGCACTGCATCGATCGTTGCCACCTTGCATCGATCGACACAAGGCGAGAACAGCGATGCTGAGATCTGAGACGTTCAATAGGTTCCGCGCCATGGAACCTGTGATTTTGATTCGCGGTGAAAACGGCGTTTTACGAGACCAAGAGGGTCACATATGCAACGCAAAAGGTCAGAAAATAGATGGGGAAGGAAACCCCATCTTACCAGATTACCATGTATTGGTTGGGCAAGTAGCTGAGATGCAGAGTAAGATAGATGACATCCATGACATCTTACTTAGGGAGAGACAGTTCCGAGCAGAGGCAAAAACTGATAAATTTGCAGAGGTACACTGTATGGCTGGAGCCAACTCTTATGGACATACACTGGGGCATCAGCAGAGACAAGGTTCTAGGCATGCTCAAGGATCAAGAGACCATAATTATACTTCCTATCTGGCACCTCCTACACAAAGGAGCAAACTAGAGATGATGATAGAACAATCAATTGAAAAGCAACAGCAGAACACAGCTTCTTTCAGCTCGAAGCTAGAGAACCTGTACACTAATTTGAATGAGAAATTTGAATCCTTGAGCACTCGTATGAAGCAGCTGGACACACAGATGGATCAAGTTTCAAGTTCTACCTCAAGGAAGGATTCTCAAGATGCTCAGGCCAGCAACATTCCCATTCAGGATGACGCACAGATGGATCATGGATCATGTCTAGCAGTTAAGGCTGTGGATTTTGTGGAAGACAGAGGGGGATTTGATGTTGAATTACCTGAGTTTGAAAGCTTCGATGCACCTGACTCAACAGAGATTGACATGGATCTCTTGACTTGGATAGTTCAGATTGAAGTGGGACCAAGCCAAGGAGAGAAATCTGAGTCTGAGATGGCTGGAATGGACCGAGAAGCGGATAAACCCGAGACTGTAGTTGAAACACGAGCTGAGACGACAGCATCGATCGATGCATCACATGCACCGATCGTTGCACCCCGAAAGGAACCGGTTTCGCTCATATCTCAGGGACCTGCTAAGGAAAGAACCTACAAACCTCCATTACCATTCCCGAAAGCTCCCGTTAAATCCAAAGATGTGGTTCAGTGCACAGTGGTGGTTGACAAGAAGATGGTGGTTCCACAAGAGCCTATCCTGACATCTTCAAGGCCTAAAACCACTCATAAACAGAAGGCTCCGAACATCAAATCTTTGCCAAAAGTAAAGCATAAATCCTCTAAGTTTAAACCTCCTGACTCCACTGTTTTGAATGCAGGAAAGAGCGTTAAAACACCTAAGTGTCAATCTCACCCTACATTCCTCCCGACTTTCCTTGGACGACATCATGCTGCTACTGCTTACACACCACCATGGATGATAAGGCATTTACAGAGACACTCAAAGTCTTTGTTGAAACCTCCATGAGTCTGACCTCATTTCCAAAAGTCAAGCTAATGACTTAAAACAAGCGCTGAGTGGGAGGCAACCCACTGCTAGGTTTAATTATTTTTTCTTTTCATTTTTGGTGTTTTTCTTAGGATTTCACGTTTTTATTTGTTTTTGTTAGTTTTTAGATACAGAACACAAGTCTGGAGATGTGTGACGATCGTTGCTCACATGTGCAACGGTCGTTGCAATTGGTTCAAATCGAAAATTAAGGTACGTTGAGCTAAACCGGAATCAATCTGGTTCAACCAGCATCGATCGTTGCCCCTAAAGCAACGATCGTTGCACCCACGACCAGGTAAGTTACCTTAAACCAGTGTTCTAAAAATCGGTCTAGGCGGCCGCCTAGGCGGGGCCTAGGCGCTAGGCGGTCCTTGACCGTGGCGATTTCCTCCTAGGCGTTCGAATTAGGCGTTTATGTTATTAAGCGGATTTAAACGGTCCTAGGCGGTCCTAGGCGTTCCTAGGCGGGTCTAGGCGGTCCTAGGCGGCTACACACAATCTTTAACCAATTATCATTTGATTTTTAATTTTCATGTTTGTTTCGGTATAATTTTAAAAATTTATTACATATAACTAAATTTATAAGTTCTTACTTCATAAATTAATGGTTATCAATAAAAAATATTGTAAATTTAACAAATTTGATATTAAATGTCGTGTGCTGATAAATTTAGCTAATATTCTTTTTGCTATTTCGATGTACTTTGAGTTTTAATCTATTTTTTAGACTAAGAATATGTGAATTATATGACATATATTATATAATATATCTAATATATATCGTTTTCTTTTATAAATACATATAACGCCTAGGCGCCGACTAGGCCCCGACTAGGCGTTCTAGGCGCTAGGCGGTGGGTCACCGCCCGACTAGCGCCTAGCGCTTTCTTGAACACTGCCTTAAACCCTATTTTCTCTCCTTCTCCTCCATTCCTTTTGGTCGACACACCGAGAACCTCCACCCAAAAATCATCATTTTCTTCATCAAATTTCTTGTTTCCAAGTGCTATTTACTTATTTTTACGCTCCCAATCCATTTCCCCAACCCATATCTCAAGAAATCAAGGTAATGTTCTTCTATTTTCGAATTGGATTTTAGGGTTTTAGGGTTGTTGAATTTTGAACTGAAAATTGGTGTTGTATGCATGATTAGATCAATTTAGGGTGATGGGTTAGGATTTTGAACTGATTTGAGGCAATGTGGCTTGGATTTGACTGATTTTGATGATTTGTTTGCGGCAGAATCGCCTTGCAACGGTCGTTGCTCTCGAGCAACGGTCGTTGCTTTGCGATTTTGGGAAATGTTCGATACAACGAAATCGCCTTGCAACGATCGATGCCTTAGATGCAACGGTCGATGCTTCGCGATTTCACAGTGAAAATTTTGCCGAGACTTATAAATGTTTGAACTCTGTTTTTGCAGATGGCGTCTCAAAGGCAACCCCGCAAGAAGCGAGCCACAGCTTCCACAGCAACACGACACTACACCCCACCGCCTCAATGGTTCAGCAGAGAGTCAGAGCCACCCGCACCATACAACAGATACGGGCCGCCAGTTGCTTTACCTTGGCCCAGAGAGGATGCCACACCGATTCAGACGACCAGACAGTGGCCGGAGGACCTTATACGCTTCTTCAAGTCTGCTGAGTTCACCGAGCGGCCATTGCTCAGTCGATGGGACGAGTATGACTCGCTTCTCTACAGTGGTTGGTGTGGGATGATCATCAAGCCAACCAAGTTCGCTGACTACTCCACCTGCATGATTTTGGGGATCGATGAGCAGGTACTCACTGTATGCAGAGGCATTGGTCTAGGGACAATGCCGATGCGACACTATGATCTCTATCCTGAGCTGGTCAGGCAGTTATTGGCCACTTGCAGAGTGGTTTACTCGGATCCGGACCACAGGAGCGCTACAGTGGGTGCATTCACCTTCATGAGTTGGGGAGTCAGGTATCGGATTCCTCTACTTGATCTCTGCAGGATCTACGGGTTCAGTACTGAGCCGAGGCGCATCGCCATGCCACTCTAGTGGGATCCGGTTGAGGCTCGCACGTTCTGGGAGAGTATTGGCAGCGGTCGATACAACTCCAGGACCACACCAGTAGTGCAGATGAGACATCCGGTGCTGCGTTATGTCTCGCGTATCTTGTGCTGGAGCTTGCTTTGCAAGTTTGAGGCCAACAAGATGCGCAAACTTGAGATGGAGTTGCTGTTTATGGGGCTGAGAGATCAGTTTAGAGGTTCTGGCGTGAGAGATCCTACTGCGGGTCTCAACTTGGGAGCTATTTTCGCACATCATTTAGTTGATCTGCAGCTGAAGCCGTTTGATGGAGCTGGTACTGAGACGGTAGGGAGTCTACTTACTCCCATTTTTGAGTATTGTGGGATTCCTCTTCATGGCACAGAGCGTGATACAGCTCGGGAGTTCCTGGATCTCAGCCATTTGCAGAGCGCTACCTGGCTCAAGGAGGGGCGCATTTGGGTTTACACTGATCCGACCACTGGGAGGACTGGTATAGAGCTTCCTGCTGCCAGATGGACACAGATTGACACATTGGAGGCACTGCGATTTCAGCCTCCTGAGTCTGCGCAGCGTGGGATTCCGACTATGGCTCATCCGCTGGGAGAGCCTTCCTCACGAGCTTCGACTTCTTCTGCCCCTACTCCTGCGCCAGTGCCTGCCCCAGTCGACATTGTGGGTCCCTTTCCAGAGACTGCAATGGCTTACGGTGCATACTCTGAGGCAGAGTGGAGAGAGAGATCAGATGGTATGTTTCGAGTTCTTTGGAACTTCGTGCGTACTTGCAGCTGCAGGAGGCCACCACAGATCCATCAGCCCGTACCTGACCGACGTCGTCGACAGCGATCTCCGACTGATACTGATCCCGCACCCGAGGCAGCCGATGACGATGCACTGTATGGTGGGATAGACGATGAGAGCGAGTGAGAGTGATCTCCATATTCAGACTTTCGGTTCTGTATTCTGACTTTTTCTTTTCTTTTGCACTTTTCTTCTTTTGATTTTTAGGACTCTACTATGTTTGGATGATTTGTACTTTATTTGGTACATCTTTTGCTTCGGTTTTACTCTGTTTCTAGTGTTTTCAGCTTGCAGGGATCAAAATTGACAAAAACAGACGGACTAACCTCTAACTTGCTGACTGTTCGTGAAAACGCAGTGCGTCGATCGACACACCATTGTGTCGATCGTCACAATACGAAAGAGTCGCACAGCAACGGTCGATGCACTTAGTGCAACGATCGATGCTTGAGCGACAGAGGTAAATCCGACAGAACTAAAACATCCATTAACAATTTTTCTTTCTTTTAACCGATCCCTTGCTTGACACTACTGGGGACAGTGTGTTTTAAGTGTGGGGGAGGTTCTACTAATTACTTTCTTTTGTTTTCTTAAGAGTCAGTCCGTTTTTCAAAAAATTTTGTTTTATTGAGTCAAAATTGTTTAAGTAAGAAACTATGATTTTCTGAGAAGATTTACAAGACTTGCAGGAACTTAAGTAACCATTGGGATGAAGTTGCAGGATCTATCTCTGACTATTAGAAAACCCCATCACATATCAACCTACTGGAAACACCCACATCACTTCAGGTATCAGAGGATCCTTTACTGACTTCAACTTAATACTGACTTAGATTTCTCACCTAAGGGCTTGGTATACTTTGTGTCGGATTCCCTTGTTAGTTCTGACACAGCCTGTCAACCTATCCTATTTAGTTCCCTTCTCCCCTTCTATAAAGTAAAAAAAAAATAATAATAATAAACTGAGGATGAGTTAGTAACTCCGAAGTGGTCATGAGAATGGTAGCAAACACTATTATCTCTCATGTGATCCATGGAATGTGTCCAAAGTACACCCCATAACGGGAAGAACACTGATAAAATAAAATAAAATGATACCCAGTGGGGAAAAATCAGTTGTTAAAGAAGGGAAAGAGAAGAAAGGGACTAGAGAAAGATAGTATGGTGGTCTAGAGCTGATAAGGTAAGAATCCATGTGCCCTTTGATCGATACTCCTTAGGTGAGACCGCACTTAAATACTTGCAGAAGTCAGTAGGGAGAATTTGAATGCTTGAATGTGATTGTGGAGTTTACCTAGGACAGTTGCTAAGTGTGGGGGAAGTACATGTTGGTCTTGATATCCTGTGATTGATTCTTTCAGTGGTTTACTAAAGGGAATCTGAGTATTGTAGCTTCTAGGAAGAAATGAGTTTCTGAAAGTTTTCAAACCTCTTGACTACATTTAGTTCTTTGTCTTGCTTGAGGACAAGCAAGAGCTAAGTGTGGGGGAGTTGATATACCATGGATTTTAGGGATTTTAACCATGGTATATGTGTTATTTATCGAGTCTTTTACTTTGTTTTAGAGTCTTTTCAGGTATTTATTAGGTACAAGCACATTTGGAGCATATGTGGTGATTATGGCACTTTCTAGACTAATGGGAGTATTTGGCCGAGAGATAGTGTTCACTGTTGATATTTCCGAGATGCAACGATCGTCACACTTATGGCATCGATCGATGCACCAGAGAGATGGGCCAAACGACTGTTTAATGAAGAATGATGAAATTGCAATTTTGCCCAGAAGTTCTTGATATTTACAAAGAAGCCCCATAACGTGTTTTAGGTTATAAATAGAGTTTTTGAGCCATTGTTTAGGCTATGCTTCATAACTAAGTTTTATTCTCTTAGGAGATTTTAGGGGCTGGTTTTGTTCTCGAAAGAGACTTGATTTTGAACCCCAGTTCTTATTTGATTATATGATATTTGGTTTTCTACTTATGATATCTTCTGTCTCGATGAATATGTCTGAGTAGATCACCTGTTAGGTTGAAGGATTCTCATTAGGGATTTCAGAGAATTATAGTTTAATTAATCTGTAGAGATTCATATCTGCTAGTTCTTTATCTAAGTTGTTCTTAATGCTAAATCTGAAGTAGCTAATCAGAGTTATGATTTTAGGTTGATTAATTCAGCGGAAGTTGGTTAGTTTAACTGGAAAGAACTTAGATAAGCAATTAAACTGTTCGCAAACGGAAGTTTGGTTCAGGTTAATTGTGAACATATCAAACTTGGAATTAATGCTAGTTTAATCTGTTAGTTCTCGCAAACGAAATTTTGGTTTGCTGCACTTAGGCTTAGAGAATTATCGCAAAGGAATTTGGTTAATTCTATATCAGTGTTTGAGTTCTAGAACAGTTATTGATTAGATCTAGATAGATTGATTGCTTGCGTTCCTGATTTCCTGAGAACTCCTGAAACCTAACGCTTCGCCATCTTGCTTACAAACTCACTTGATTTACTTTGCTATTTCGTTTACTGTTTTCACATCTGCTTCGCTTAATTTAATCTGAACTACTAATAATCTATTGTGTGACTGAGAGTCCTCGTGGGATTCGATACCTTATATACTACGATTGCATTAACTGTGCACTTGCAGTAGAATAGGGAAAACTACACCTATCAGGAGTTCAGGGCTTCTATTTGTATTGGTGTACACGACCAGTTGATCTGCGCTACCGTGAGACGTATCAGCCAGTGCCGAGCCCGTATTACTGTCAGGTGTGTGGGATGGACAGTCATCTTGCACCTATTTGTCCGATCGCGGGGGCCGAACCTCGTATGTCAGACCTAGAGCAGCATTGTGCCCCATTGCCTGAGGAGTATCGACCTGGACCGAGTCGCCGAGACACTGAGCTTATTTGGCAGTCAGTTATTCAGCAGCCAGCCGCGCAGTCACCCGTAGCGCAGCCACCGTTGGTGCAGCCACCGAGACCCTCGAGGAGTTGCAGGAGGTGCGGAGACGAGGGACACAGAGCATCCGCTTGTTCCCGTCGGTCCAGTTCTCGTCGGTCCCGCTCAGCGCTAGTTGTCTATCAGATTTGTGGAGGTCAGGGACATCGAGCAGCCGAGTGTTTTCAGGAGCCTTGTTCGGGGTTTGTCTCTTCCTGTCAGTTATGTGGAGCGACAGATCATCAGGCAGCAGCATGTTACCATGGACCACGCCCAGCGCCCGTTCCGGTTTGTCAGATTTGTGGTCGCAGAGGTCATGTAGCGCAGTTGTGTCCGATGGCAGAGCCGCAGCAGGTCGGACCGCCGACCAGAGATGCGCACCCACCACACCCTCCCGGCGCACCTGCCAGTGGTTACCAGCGCGAGCCGCGATGCCGTTTGTGCTTGGCATTCAGGTCGTGTTGGGGCTGTTAGGTTAGGATAGTTAGGCCAGGTAAGTTGGGCACTAACTATATTGTTGTTGTGTGTATTTAGATCGGCGATTCTCGCATGTTGTTTCAGACATCTCCGGGTTATGACGATGCAGTTTGGGGGTTAGGGTATGGATGACGGACGTTTCGTGGTTGTATTTCTGTTTTACTTATGTATTTAAAAACCTCGAAACATATGTGTGTTGTTGTTCTTATGTATGTATGTGATGCAGAACTGTTCTACTTATCATTATGGCTTACGTAGTAATTGTTTGCATGCGTGTGATGGTTTTGGATGCAAATGAATTACCATGTGAAGTCTGATGATGCGCGGAACTGACGACCGTTCATCATAACCTAAACCCAGACTAACGACATATCCGGAGCGATCTAGTGATTGCTTGGCTGTGTGTGGTAATTGGTTGCTTTTATTTTAAATTGTTTGCGTGTTTTATTTAATGCTTGAGTGGTGCATTGGTTAATTAGGGTTGCGTTTTGTTTGTGGGTAGCACTATGAAAAGGCTAGCTTTATGGAATGCTTAGCATGTGCGGAGTATGGAGGGCATTGGTAAGCCATTCGAGTGAGTAGATTAAATTTCGTTGCAATCGTTACGTTGTTAGTAATGAAAGTGTTAGAATCTTTTCGTTTAAGGTGTTGAGCTAACTCGAGTATGGTTATATTCGACTGTCGATTCACGAGAGAGCGGAATTATATAATATCGTTACTTAATCATAGGTAACCCTTGGGTACATGATTAACTCACTATATCTCTATGAGGAAGTGATATCGAGGGATGGATTGGTTTGAATTCACCGCTCCAGTGAAAGTTGTTGTGTTGAGTGTAGGATGGAATGGTTGATGCGATACGAATACGAGACCGAACCCGAACCCGGAAGCGAGGTGGAATGGCAAGACGTCGCGAAACAAGGAGACCGGACCGTGAAGCAGTCGATACGGACCGTCAGTGGAAAGTGTATCAGTGCAGGTTAACTGGAAGAGCGAAGCGGTTGGTATGATGAGTTAGCGAAAAGATGTGAAGTAACGTCAACGACAGTGTGGAGACCGGAGTGAAACGATCAGTGTAAATTGAATGGAGTCTTAGAAAAGTCGGATTCAGAAATTGAAATTCTTGAAGAGTGTTCAGGAAGGAAGAGGCCGTATCAGAATCAAAGTGTAGTTATCCGTATGGATGGAGTTAGAGCCGTAAGGACATCAGGTTTGGAATGCAGATTTTTGAAGAGTGTCTCAGGGAGACAAACCAGTAGCGGAAAAAGGATGTAGGGGTCGACGCAAAGTGGGGAAGTCAGAAGTGAGAATCAGTGGAAAGTTAGATGGAAGGTTTGGAAAGAGCGCATGAAGGCAAGAAGTCAGAGTTATACATCGGTGTTCGAGTAAGAAAGCGTTGGAATGAAGTGGTGGAACAACTTACAGGGTTTGGGACCGATTCAAGGTCTGGTAGTGACGGAGAATTCGGGGATCGAATTCCTGTAAGTGGGGAATAATGTGATACCCCGTATCCAAAAATACGGTCAACGGGCAGAAGAAAAGTCAACAGGGGCAAAACCGTAATTTTGCCAAACACAGGGGCAAAATGGTAATTTTGCCAAAGTTCGAGACGGAAAATGTGACGGGCCAAATGTTCTCTTTTTAAAGCATAAAGAACATTTACAAGATCAGATTTGGAAGAAATGGAGCAGAAATGCATTTTTCGGAGTATCGGTCGGAAAACCGACTAAATCGGGAAAACTTCGGAAAATCATAACGGGAGCTAGGAAACTCCAAATGAGGTGATTCAAATTTTTAAACTCATCTAAAAGAAAGTAAAATCATTTTATGGAGTTTTGGGGATTTATGAGAATCATCTGGTATTTATTAAAACAATTATCAGGAAAATGAGCAAACCGAACAAGAATGATTAAGGGGATTTAAGGAGTGATTAAGGGATTAAGGACTGGATTAGCTGGCTCAGATACACACCAGAAGGACAAGTGTCCACTCCCTGGAGGTGCCACCTCTTCTTGGTGCATTCATTGCATGTAAAAAGGGATTCATGCACCAAAAAATAATCTTGTATCACATCATTTCACCTCTCTTAAGAAAGCTCTCTCTCTCTCTCTCTCTCTAGCTTCTCAGCCGAGCTCTCTCCTCTCTCTATCTCTGTTCATCAAGTTCATCTTCTATTTCCAGAAACTCACCAAGTTCTTAAATCTTCAAGGCTTTCTTCAAAGGATTCATGGTGTTCTTCTTTACTTGGTGCACAAGAAAGTGTATAACTTTCTCATCCTAGACTCAAATTCTTCTCTGCAAAGTCCAGTGGATTCATCTCACTCTCCTCTTCAACCTCCAGCCAGCCGCCGTCGTCGCCATCACCGGAGCTCACCGGAATCAGGCCAAGAAGCAGCCGCAGTTAGGGTTTATGGGATATCTCTCTTCCTTCAGCATATTTCAGTGATTCAAGGCCATGGGTAGATAGATTTTGTCAAGCTGATCAGTTTGGTGGGTAGAAGAGCTTCTGATTCGCCGGAGAAAGCCACCTCCGCCGCGGTCAACGGCGGAGCCGCCGCGTTCAACGCCGGAGGAGCCGCCGGAAAACCTATTCTCGCCGTCAGTCTTCAAGCGGTTCTTCATTGGTGGGTTTGAGATGTGTTTGAGTTGGTTTGGCCTTGGTTCAGTGGGAGATTCGGTTTAGTTAAACCGGTTAAGCTTCGGTCAACGCCAGTCAACGGTTTGACCTAAACCGGTTTAACTAAACCGGTTTATTTGGATTTGGTTCGGTCCAATTGTTGGTTCAGCAGGTCAAGGGGGTTAACCGGAGTGGTCAATGGTCAACCGGAGTCAAAGTCAAAGGTCGGTCAACGCCGGTTAACGCCGTGGTCAATGCCGGTCAACGCGTTGAGTCCGGCCGGTTCTTGGGTTGCGGTTGGTGTACGGGTGTCCGGGAAGCTTTGGGAGTTCGTGTTCGGGTATTCAGAGAAGTTAGGGTTTAGCTCGGGTTTTGGGAGATCGTATCCGCATCCGGTCTGCCATTCCACCTAATCACTGTGAGTCAGCTCAAACACCGTAGTTGCATATAGAACGTTAAATGGGAAAACCGTAGAGATAAGAATGCATACCCGGTCGTGATGAATTGAATTGAATTGTGAATTTATTGATTGAATTAATGTTAAATCGGCTAGGGTTAAAGAAGCATGTTAGACTTAAACGGATTAAACCTGTTGAGTGCTGTTAGGTTGGTACTAACGTTGCGTGATGCATTCATATAGTCGTTGCATGATTAGGGCCGTATATGCATATATATGTAAGTAAAGAACGGTATGAAATGAATATATATACGGGAATTAAGACGAGTTAAAATATGGAAGTTAAACCTGAACAAACGTATAGAATATGAATGGTATCGGGGTTCCCGAGGTTAAATGATTTAAGTAATGAAAGATGAGACGTCGGGGAGTTTAGTGAGCAACTAACTCTAAACCGACGGCTCGGGGAGTTGATAAAAGATGATTAGAATTGGTTAAGAAAAGAGAAGTGTTGTGATTGGTGAACCGTCTACAGGTTAGCAAGCTGCTAATCCAAGGTAGCGGGCGTAAATTGGTTAAAAGATGTTAGCAACCCAATAGGCCTGTTTGTGTGTTGTTTGTGTGTTGATTGCGTGGTTGTATTGTTGTGTGGTTGTGGTTGACCTTTTGTGCAGGCCATTAGATTGTCTCGGTGTTGGGCCGAGCAATCCGTGTAGATACTTAACCTGGTCATGGAACCGGTTAAGTCGTAACCGCTGACTCGGTACGGTGCTGAGTCAGGGGGCGGTGTGGTGTGTGTGAGTAGACTTGCGGAAGGCGGTGTTGATCTGATAGTTGTTGTGATTGAGATTGATTGTTAGAGTCCAAGCGAGTCTGCGTGTTTTCATTTCAGTACTAGGACTCTAGGGTGCGTTAGATCCCGCAAGTCTAGGTGTTTGATTACGTTCTGGTACTTCCGAACCGATTGGATCCTCGGGTAGTTACCTAACCGGGTCGTGGTGACTCTGGTTATGGTGTTAACCTACTGGGTGACGCCGGTAGGTGTGTAGTCCGTAGAATACGGGGTCATGTCCTAGGGCCGGACTGCATGGAAAATTGGGTTATCTAGGGGTAGCCTGAGTCACCGCGTATCGATGGACAGAGAACGGTGTCCTAGTCGTTAGGCCTTGTGTGGACGGCTAGGAGTCGTGGGTTAGTTGCCATATCGGTAACGGTGGAAACCCGTGGAAGCTACCAAGATCGTAGGGGCCCAGCGTGTGGTTTTGGTGTAGTTGGTGTTGCGCGGTAGATAGATCGAGTCTCAATCGGGAACATGTGCCGCTGTGCTCCTGATTTCCTCTAATCGCCTTCTCTTTCTTTTGGCAATTGATTGTGTGTGGGCTCGACACGACGTGGTAGTGCGTGATCGGCTATTTTTCGTTATGATTGATTGTTATTTTGGGGTTTCGGGCGGGAATCTATAGATGATAGGTAGATTAGAAGCCTTAGCGGGGAGCCAATTCAATGGGTGATCTTAGATCGCTCATTAGACTCTTTTTTGTTTTCAGGTTAAGCAGCGACGGAGGCGGGAGGTCCTTGGTGTAGTTTCGGGATGGCTTGTGGCGGGGGTTTTTGATTCGATGGTTTTTGGTTTTTCTCTCGGTTCGGCTTGACGCCACTTTTGTATTGATTTGCGTGTTGATTGTTTATCGATGAAAACGATTTGTAAAGTGACGATTAAAAGTTGTGTTGAATGTTTGATTTACTCAGAAATGAATATGCTTTCCTGATATTGTGTTTCGTCCGAACCGACACAACTCGCAGAAGTAGTGCAAGGCGATCGACTTGTGCTATGGAAGTGAGGATAGCGGAGTCAAGGATGGATTAGTGCGAGCCTTTGTCTCAAACCGATCTGTCTCTGGCTTCGTCATGTGATAAACTTTTCCTGTTCGACTTGCTCGGGTTCGACCGGTCATGTTCTTGTTTGATTGTTGGCCGGTCAGCTTGACGGTCAGCGGAGAAAGGGAAAGGGGCTTTACAACATCTGTTCCGACAAGGAGCATCAGGAAGCGAGCATCAGCACGTTGTCCAGATCCTACGATAACATTCGACGATATACCAAGGTCGGATGCCAGCCATCCAGGTAAACAACCATTGGTCGTGGAGCTAATCATCTGGAATCGTCGTGTACCGAACATAATTATCGATACCGGAAGTTTCGTGGACCTAATCTTCTGCGAGACTCTAAAGAAAATGGGCGTAAACTTGAACGAAGTAACGCCCTCCCAATCATCCTTGACAGGATTCGCCGGAGACTCCATAATCACTTTCGTAAAAATCGAGCTCCCAATGGTCTCTGGAGGAGTATTCAAAGTCATCGAATTCACAGTGGTAGATCGCCCAACAATCTATGGAGCGATTCTCGGAATCCCATGGATAAACTCCATGAAGGCGGTCCCATCAACTTATCATCTACGCGTCAAGTTCCCAACCCCTTTCGGGATTAGTACGATTTGGGGAAGTCAGGAACGGCGGATCCCCGACAATCCCCAGCACGAAGAATCAGAACACCAGACAAACGCAACGGGGAAAAGCTGTCCATCTCGCCGAACCGACAATCGCGACCAGCCCTTCTCCGTAGGAGACCTTGACCTAAGAAGAATCTGGCGAAGCTCGACACTTCGAAAAACCGAAGCAGACTGGGAAGGACCCTACATTATAACGAGAGAGATCCGTCATGAGGTATACGAGCTCGAAACCATGGACAACACCAAGATTGGGTGGAACGCAATGCACCTAAGAAGGTTCCGATACTAAAAAAAAAAAAAAATCATCTACGGAATGTTTTGAACTACGGGACGGCTTGATCCCCATAAGGGGTACGTAGGCAGCCGGTCTTCTTGATCGGTTCAGTTGTCCCCCCTCTCAAAAAAGGAGGGAGTGGGTCCGTATACATATATACTTTCATATTGGAACTCGCAAATTTTTGAAACAATTCTCAAAACTTGTCCGCAAAAGCTAACCAGAGGTCCGGAAAGAACCATCTCGGAAACTTCGGGTCAAAAACAGCTAGGAATATCTGAACAACACAAAGAACCCAAACTAATTAAGCTAGACCAGCTCGGACCGAGATAACCTCGGAAATCCGAGCTGAAACAGCTCGGATCTGAGCTCAAACCATCTCGGAAATCCGCAAAGATCCAAGCTGAACCTTCCCTAAAGTTAGGCGCCTTCCGCAAAATCTCAAAGACCGCAAAAATTCGACTTTCCAACCAAACTCGTAAAATCGCCAGGTAATAAAATGAACTCCCCTTTTACTTTCATACCATTTATCAAAGTTAGAATACAAGTTTCGGAATTTAGAGCTAGCCTGCTAGATTATTACATAGTTGTTAGGAACTACTTACTTTGTCCACTGACGGCCGCAGTGGACAAACCCACACATCCTACACGGATATTAGCCGACACGTCCCATGCGGACTAAGGCACTATACATCCAACAAACGGATAAAAGCGCGCTATAAAATTTTTATAAAATACCGCCAAGGTATGTTTATTATCGGCAAAGGGAACATAAGTCGAGAAGTTGACGTAAAATCCCGAATACGGGTTGTTGACAGGTCTTCAAATCCACCGCACCAGTACCAGAGACGATAATAAACCCTCCCAAAAAGAAACCCAGCACGATGCTACTCAGTACATTGGTAAAGTGACGTTTTAGCCAAGTATATATTAGTTCGGTATCTTTGAAAGGTGGTCCTGCGGATACCGACTTATTTTCGAAAAACGAAAGATGTGAGGCAAAAATCTCGCAGAAAATTGGGATCGAAAATCTAAACCCAGTAAAATACGACACGCTGGTCTCGACAACGTCATTATCAAATACACGGCCGACTTGGGAATGTAAGACGGAAAATCCCACACTAGTACCAAAATCAATCGTAAAACTCCCAAAAATCCAGTAAGAACGTTTCCGAACACATTGGTTTGTACATTACTAATCCGCGAGAGAAAAACGCGTCGCTATCTCTCGGATTCAAAACCCAGTTAGACTCCTCTGAGCACACTGGTCTAATCACCAAGAAATCCAGTATAACACTCCCTAAGCACACTGGTCCGAACTAAGCCAGTTTCAAGCTGAATCCGTTCGGATCCAAGCTGCATTGATTCGGAAATCTCAAATTCGACCAATTTGAACTTTCAATCAAGACAATACAGTCTGCGAAACGAATCTCAAAAAGGGAAACCAAGTCAAATATCATACATTAAGCAATCTTCTACTTCAGAATACAAGGGAAGGTTAAAGGCGTTAAAACATTCAAACACATGCTATTACAACGACCAACCGCCTTAAAAAATACCATTGAAACACATGTCATATCCGTGCTCCTAAAAAAAAGAGTCTCCTTGGGACGAGTTGGCATCCTCACCATGAAACAAAGATAGATCAACACAATCACTGGCTTCAGCAATCAGCTGGGTATACTCGAAGACGTCTCCCTCTCCCGGATGAGCTCTCGACATTAGATCAGCCTCTTCGGATTTAAATGCCGGAGGATGTTCAGATCTCAAGTCAGTGATCAAATCCAGATTACTTCTTGCCGCGACGAACCGGCTTTGCCTTTTTATAGCCGAGGGAAATTTCGGGAAAATCATTCTAAGTTTGGAGAATCGGGACGCGATTTTCTTCAACATTCCCCTTTTCCCTTTCTCGGCCTTGATCCGAAGAGATACCTCACGGGAAACTTCTCTCTCGGCAAGTCGGGTTCTTAAGGCCTCAACATCGGTTAGGGCCGCAGTCCTCGCAGCATCGAGGGAAAACCTCGCCGTCTCAAATTTTCTCCTTCCTTCTTCCATAGAAGCTCTCATGGCCGCAACTGAATCCGCCAAGCGTGCATTATCGACAGAACGCCTCGCAAAGCGATCACGAATTCCACGAATCCTCGTATCGGCCTCAGCAGCATGACGATTGACCGAAGCCCACACCTAAAAATGAACTTAGAAAAGTTAACAAAGTGATGGGATAAGACCACATGCCTCACGGCAAAGTAAAGAAGCTAACCCTCAGCATATCTAGCCTGGCAGCAGCAAATGATTCACCGCAAATCATGTCTTCGCATCAAATGGGGAGATCTCCCGGATGGCGTTTATCCGCGCAAAAGCTGGCAACCGTATCAGCATTAGTGTACATAGACCCATCACCATCGTAAGACCATGCCGAGATTTTGGGTTGCGGCACCTCAAAATCCTTCCCATGTCTCTTCGCAGGTCTTCGGCTAGACTCGGGAGCGACAACCTGATCCGGCGAATCCAACATAAGGACTTGCAAAACGTTCATCCCCGCACCGCCAATATCAGCATCAGCATAAGTTCTTGAATTGTTTTCACCCACCATGGAGCCTTGACCAATCCAGTCATCAAAGCCATGAAAGTCGGACTTTGTAAGATCAACTCCTTCCGCAATCCATGGAGATATTGAACCAAGGTCTTCAACAAAGATATTGTCCAGACGCTCGCTATCAACGTCCGCCTTCTCGTCGTGTCTCGCCGCCTTACGATCCGCTTCCATTTGACTGGCACTGATAACACGTTCGATCGAAAAGTGTTGTAACTAGTTCGTGCCACCTTCCTGAAGTGCCCAAATGAGAGGAATCAATCGCGGCGGGCACGTCAAACGGATATCCTTCGCTGAAAATAAAGAAACTATTCGTTAGAAGATCAGCTTGATAAAAATCTAGACGATAAAAACAACTAAGTCCGCTACCAAGTTTCCCCCATTTCCACTTCATCAACGGAACGCAAGCTTTCCCAACAGACGCTTCGTCAATCAAGACGTAGAAGAAATGATGCCTCCAATCACAATCTTTCTTTTCGAAGCCCGATACGACCGCCCGATGAGGATAGGGCCTGAGGTAATACTCAGAATCGCGTTTTGTAGGAACAACGTACAACATGTTTCGGGGATGCAACACTCGGAGGCTGAATCAACATTCGAAACTACGAACCAGTATGTCCACCAGATGCCTTAAGCCCCTAGGAGTGATTTGCGTCAGGGCCGGTCTAAGGCGTCGAAGGTAACGAATGATGAGTTCATGAATCGGGAACCAGAGAAAGCATGACTCGAAGAAGATTTCGTACACCGAAAAATACCCTTTTGGTGGAGATTCCACCCGGTCGCGTGAAGATGGAATCCTTATCGTAACATTCTCGGGAATCATAGCATCGCACCGGAGCGTCGCAATTGACTCCGCCGACGACAACGTCGAACCGACAGGATCAGGGATCACCTTTTTCCTCCTCGGACGTTTCTTCTTTGGCACATCTGGAGGATAATCCCAATGACGAAGGAATTCTTCATGACTAACTCGGGCACCTTCGAATTCATCCTTGATTGACGCATCCGCTGTGGCCGAAGAACAAGGACGAGTAGTGTGATACCTGGTTGCGCGCCGAACCCCAGAAGATTCCCATGCGGATGAACCGACATGACCATCTTCCGGTTCGTGATCTACCATCTTAGTCGAGAACACTACCGAACAAGAAATTCAGGCTCAAAAAGATCCAAGGCCTCTAATTCACAAGAACAAAGCTGGAAGTCTTAACAAAACTCACAAGGAAACTAAAAAGAATCTAGAGAGAGAAGTTACCTTTGATTTATTATCTTTGGAGAGGAGTAAGAAGTGAAGAGTGGAAAATGAATATTTATAGAATTCACCAAGGCATGGAATTTCAAAATGATTACTTTTTATTCATGTTGTCGCAAGCGTGCCCAAACAAATCATGACAAAGCAACCCATGAGTAGGCGTGGTATCAAAATATCTCGGCATGGAGGAAGTGGCTACAACCGAAAGGCAATGCTTCATACGACCCGCTATCACGAAGACGACAACTGATATATCATGGTTTTTACTAGTTATAGACCATGATATAAGTGTGTTTTAGTGTCTTTTTGTGTTCTTTTAGAGTCTTTTACAGGTATAATCAGGTTTGGAGCATACTTGGTGATTATGGCACTTTTTGGAGATTTTTGGAGTGTTTGGCCGAGAGATAGAGTTCATTGTCCGAAACAGAGAAATGCGTCGATCGTTGCACTCTAGCATCGATCGTTGCACCAGCGAGATGGGCCGAAACTCGGCGGTTTATGAAGAGTCAAGATATGGCACTCTGATCCAGAAGTTCCTGATATTTACAAAGAAGCCCCTGGCCGAGATTTGACCTATATAATTAAGTTTTTGGTGTTTTATTTAGATACGCTTTCATAATTAAGAGCATAGGATTTTTAGAGCTTTTGGGGCTGATCTGAACCTTTACTTCATCTGTATTTGGAGAAGATTTCGAACCCCTTTTATTCTTTATCTTCTATGCAATTTATTCATCATATGATTATGTTTTCATTATCTATGTCTGAGTAGATCCCTTGTTAGGTTTAGGGTTTCTCACATAGGATTTCATGACTTGCTAGACTTGTTTAATTCAGGTAAGGATTCATAACTATATCTGTTCTTCAATCTAATTGTGCTTAAAGCTAGTTCTAACCTGATCAATTAGAATCTAGATCTTAGGTTGCTAAATACGTCACGGAAGTGGGGTTTAGGAATCTGAACTGATTAGGTTGAGCAATTAAACTTCTCGCAAACGAAAGTTTGGTTTAGGATAATTGTGAACATATCAAACTTGGGATTAATGCTAGTTTAATCTGTTAGTTCTCGCAAACGAAAGTTTGGTTTGCTGCACTTAGACTTAGAGAATTATCGCAAAGGAATTTGGTTAATTCTATATCTGTGTTTTGAGTTCTAGAACTGTGCTTAATTAGATCCTTGCTGAATGAACTTTCTGCTTGTCTGATTTCCTGAGAACGCCCTAGACTTAGCGCTCTTAATAACTTGTTTTCACAACCAACAATCTCTGCTTTCTGTTTACTTTCTCGCACTGCTTTTAATTCAATCACATTGCTTTCTTTCTAGTTTAATTTCCTGTTCTTGAGCTATTGAATACCGGAGTCCCTGTGGATTCGATACCTATATACTACGACTACTGAACTGTGCACTTGCAGTTAGATATAGGATTAAAACCTGACACCTATCAAGTTTTTGGCGCCGTTGCCGGGGACTCTTTGAGTCTTCGATAGCTTAGAACCTAGGGTTTTACTAGGATTTTTCGTTTTCTTTTCGTTTTTATTTTTGTTTTTTTTTAGTTGCTGATTTTGTCTGATTTCTCTCTGTCGCAGGTACTAATTTCGCATTGCGTCGATCGTTGCACTCTAGCATCGATCGTCACTAGGCGATTCAGAGATTGAAGTGATCGTTGCACTGATAGCATCGATCGTTGCCGGACAATTACAGACAGTTTATGCAGACGCAGAAAACTAGAAGTAATCCGAACTTGGACTTAGTTAATCTCGATCTTGAAGAACTTGGACGTTTAGAGAGAGCTAACAGAAGAGAAAGAAGAGAAAGGATGGTGCGAGAGCGTTTGATTCTGGTACGTGATGCTGAAGGTACCCTGAGGGACCGAGATAACAACCCATACAATGCTGCTTGGCAAAGGGTTGATGCTGAAGGGAATGTCATCCCTGATCCTCCTGAGCAACATCAACAGGAGCAGAACCAGGGTCAAGGACAGGCCCAAGGTAGAGAGATGGTTGTACGTGAGAGGACTTTAGCTGACTACAACAGACCGGATGAGTTTCACGCAAACCGGTTAGCTTTAGTGCTTCCTACTTTTGAGAGGAACGATTTTGAGATCAAAACCATCTACTACTCGCTGATGAGACAGAATGCATTTCACGGTTACCCAACGGAGCAGCCTATGGATCACATTGATTCGTTTGAGGACGTAGTCACTGGCATGAAATATGATGGAGTCTGCCCGGACTATCTGTTCCTTAAGCTCTTTCCGCACAGTCTTGCTGGAGACGCTAGTGCATGGCTAAAGCAGCTGGCACCTGCTCAGTATACTACTTGGGCAGCCCTGAAGAGTGAGTTCCTGCGTCACTTCTATGATGATGCGCGCTCAGACCAGTCCATACAGGACATACTCACCTTTTCCCAAGGAGCTGTGGAGCCTTTAAAGACTGCCTGGATGAGATTTAAGCAGTATCAGCGTGACTGCCCACACCATGGATTCACTGAGGTTCAGTTGATTGGCATTTTCTTCAGAGGCATAGATCTTCCATATCAGTCTGCACTGGATAATTCCAGTAATGCTAACTTCAACACCAGGACTCCTACACAGGCTAAGCAGTTGATTGAGAACCTAATAGGCAGCAACAGCTGCAAGACTATGGATGAGAGGAGGAAGAAATCTGGTGGAAGTGTAGAGAATTCTGATATAGCTGATATTAGATCAAGGCTGGACACAGTTTGCAATCTCCTAGCAGGTAAGAAAGCTGTCCACTTTGCCCAAGATGTAGAAGTAATTCAAACTGCGGAGGACACACAGGAGGAAGATGTGAATTACATAGGAGGTTCTGGATTCCAAGGTAATAGATTTGGTAATCAACAAGGAAACAGATTCTTCAATGGAGGACAGAAAAGTGCTTTCAACAGCAACTCATCTAATTCTGGACAGACTGGTGGTTTTCAGAAGACCTTTGGACAAGGTACTCAGAGAACCTATGGGTCTTCATCTTATCAGACTCCTCCTGCACCTACAGCTCATGAGAGTAGAATGGAAGCTATGATGGAGCAACTAATGGAAAGTCAGACCAAGATTTATGTGGACTGCAACAAGAAGTTAGATGCTGTCTATGAAGACCTCAATGGGAAGTTTGAGTCCCTGAACACTCACATGAAGCAGTTGGATACTCAGGTAAACCAGATTTCCAGATCAATAAAGGGAAAAGGACTAGCAGACACTCATATTAAGGCATGGTCTGTGTACGTTAATGATGGATCTCACCTAGGTGAAAAATTCGAGCTAAGTACAGCTGAATTGGTGAAGGAAGAAGAAATCCCGGATTTTGGTGAAAAACTCTCGGGTGGAAATTGCAGCATTGCAACGATCGACACACACTTAGTGTCGATCGATGCACGTCGTGAACAGACAGATTCGCGGAGTGACGATGGTATTGATGCAGATTTAGAGCTTGATAGCTTATTCTCTGGAGTCTCTGAGATCTCTCAACAGGAGATTTATGCGCAGATTGTTAGACAACACTCCCCAGTGTCTGAAGTGATTAAGCGAGAAATTGAAGAGCTTAAGAAGCTAGAGGAGATTGGTGAAGAATTGGAAGAAATTTCAACTTCTGATGATCCACCTTATCATCCATGTGTGCAGAGGTATTTGAACAAGATGTTTCCTCTAGATGAAGAGCTGAGAGACTGGGTGGTTATAGTTCCTCAGCATATTAGTGATGTTCTGTTAACCAAGATCCCGAAGAAGCTGCCTGATCCTGGAGTCTTTGTTTGATTGTTCAATCTTTGAGGATAGTTTCAGGCGTTCTCTGTGTGACTTAGGAGCTGCTGGAAGTTTGATGTCATACTCTGGGGCAGAGAAGCTGGGTATGCTAGATTTTACTCCTACTAGGACCTCTCTTGTCCTAGCTGATCAGTCCATACGAGTTCCTGAAGGACTCCTGATGGACATCCCGGTGAGAGTTGGAAACTACTTAGTTCCAACAGACTTCTTAGTGCTGAGATATGACTGTGATCCGGATGAAGCGTTGCTACTTGGAAGACCATTTTTGGCTACAGCAGGAGCAGTGATCGATGTTAGGAACAGCCTGATAGACCTCCATTTGGGAGATGAGCCGCTGCGTTATGAGATGGATAAGCTGCGTAGACCACTGATAGATGGGCAGACATTCACCATAAGGAATGCAGATGATGAGCAGCCTGATGACACTGTGATTATAGATCCTGGAGCACATTTTACTCCATCTTTTCTTGGACATGAGCATTCTGCAACAGCCTACTCGCCACCTTGGATGAGGAGACTTGGGCAGAGACAGAAAAAGTCTCTGTCAGGATCTCCTGGTGCCTGAAAAATCTTGTCCGTCCGGTCAAGCTATTGACCTTAAACAAGCGTTGGGTGGGAGGCAACCCACCATTAGGTACTGGTGTTTTTCTACTTAATTTTTGGTGTTTTTGTTAGGATTTTACGTTTGTTTTTGGTTTTTGGTGAGTTTATGATTACAGGTCTCGGATGAATTCGCAGTGCGTCGATCGACGCACTTCTGTGTCGATAGTCACAACACGATCGGAATCGCATTGCAGCGATCGTTGCAGTTCTGAGCAACGATCGACCATACACGAAAATCGGCAAGTAACGGTCGATGCACTTAGTGCAACGATCGTTGCCTGAGCGACAGAGGTAACCCGACAGAGCTCAACAGAACCTTAACAATTTTTATTTTATTTTTACCGATCCTTCGCTTGACACTACTGGGGACAGTGTGTCTTAAGTGTGGGGGAGGTGCTACTGACGTTTATCTTTCTGTTTTCTTAAGAGTCAGTCCATTTTTCAAAAAATTTCGTTTTATTGAGTCAAAATTGTTTAAGTAAGAAACTATGATTTTCTGAGAAGATTTACAAGACTTGCAGGAACTTAAGTAACCATTGGGATGAAGTTGCAGGATCTATCTCTGACGCAGATCAACCTACTGGGAACACCCACATCACTTCAGGTATCAGAGGATCCTTTTACTGACTTCAATTTAATACTGACTTAGATTTCTCACCTAAGGGCTTGGTATACTTTGTGTCGGATTCCCTTGTTAGTTCTGACACAGCCTGTCAACCTATCCTATTTAGTTCCCTTCTCCCCTTCTATAAAGTAAAAAAAAAAAAGATAATAAACTGAGGATGAGTTAGTAACTCCGAAGTGGTCACAGGAGTGGTAGAGACCCCTATTATCTCCTGTGCGATCCATGGAATGTGTCCAAAGTACACCCCATAACGGGAAGAACACTGATAAAAAAAAAATGATACCCAATGTGGGAAAAATCAGTTGTTAAAGAAGGGAAAAGAGAAGAAAGGGACTAGAGAAAGATAGTATGGTGGTCTAGAGCTGATAAGGTAAGAATCCATGTGCCCTTTGATCGATACTCCTTAGGTGAGACCGCACTTAAATACTTGCAGAAGTCAGTAGGGAGAATTTGAATGCTTGAATGTGATTATGGAGTTTACCTAGGACAGTTGCTAAGTGTGGGGGAAGTACATGTTGGTCTTGATATCCTGTGATTGATTCTTTCAGTGGTTTACTAAGGGGAATCTGAGTATTGTAGCTTCTAGGATGAAATGAGTTTCTGAAGAGTTTTCAAACCTCTTCACCAAGCTTTAGTTCTCTGTTTTGCTTGAGGGCAAGCAAAGGCTAAGTGTGGGGGAGTTGATATATCATGGTTTTTACTAGTTTTAGACCATGATATAAGTGTGTTTTAGTGTCTTTTTGTGTTCTTTTAGAGTCTTTTACAGGTATAATCAGGTTTGGAGCATACTTGGTGATTATGGCACTTTTTGGAGATTTTTGGAGTGTTTGGCCGAGAGATAGAGTTCACTGTCCGAAACAGAGAAATGCGTCGATCGTTGCACTCTAGCATCGATCGTTGCACCAGCTAGATGGGCCGAAACTCGGCGGTTTATGAAGAGTCAAGATATTGCACTCTGATCCAGAAGTTCCTGATATTTACAAAGAAGCCCCTGGCCGAGATTTGACCTATATAATTAAGTTTTTGGTGTTTTATTTAGATACGCTTTCATAATTAAGAGCAGAGGATTTTTAGAGCTTTTGGGGCTGATCTGAACCTTTACTTCATCTGTATTTGGAGAAGATTTCGAACCCCTTTTATTCTTTATCTTCTATGCAATTTATTCATCATATGATTATGTTTTCATTATCTATGTCTGAGTAGATCCCTTGTTAGGTTTAGGGTTTCTCACATAGGATTTCATGACTTGCTAGACTTGTTTAATTCAGGTAAGGATTCATAACTATATATGTTCTTCAATCTAATTGTGCTTAAAGCTAGTTCTAACCTGATCAATTAGAATCTAGATCTTAGGTTGCTAAATACGTCACGGAAGTGGGGTTTAGGAATCTGAACTGATTAGGTTGAGCAATTAAACTTCTCGCAAACGAAAGTTTGGTTTAGGATAATTGTGAACATATCAAACTTGGGATTAATGCTAGTTTAATCTGTTAGTTCTCGCAAACGAAAGTTTGGTTTGCTGCACTTAGACTTAGAGAATTATCGCAAAGGAATTTGGTTAATTCTATATCTGTGTTTTGAGTTCTAGAACTGTGCTTAATTAGATCCTTACTGAATGAACTGTCTGCTTGTCTGATTTCCTAAGAACGCCCTAGACTTAGCGCTCTTAATAACTTGTTTTCACAACCAACAATCTCTGCTTTCTGTTTACTTTCTCACACTGCTTTTAATTCAATCACATTGCTTTCTTTCTAGTTTAATTTCCTGTTCTTGAGCTATTGAATACCGGAGTCCCTGTGGATTCGATACCTATATACTACGACTACTGAACTGTGCACTTGCAGTTAGATATAGGATTAAAACCTGACACCTATCAACAACAACGGATGAAATTCTCTCGGACAATTGTTTTCACCTCGAATAAACGAAACAACCTCGTCATCACCACATTCGGATATAACGAGCTGGGGGGCTAACTGTTGAGGTCAAAAACCTCCTCGACGAAAACAATAGCCGAAAGACAAGATTGAGTAGTCGGGAACGAGCGAATGTTTACATTAGACGTTCAAGGTCTCGTATAAGTGACAAAGTTGTACGAAACGCCGACAATGTCACCTAAATGATTTATTGGAAAAAGGTTTCGGAAAAATAGACGACACCATAATCGGACAAACATATCTTCCGACAGGAACTACGGAATGACGGAACATCCAAACGAAGCTCGGATCTAAACCCATCCCGTCTCGATGTTGATCATGAGATGCCCTTCCGGAAATCCCGAGTTGAACCTTTGAGCTGAACCATCTCGGATTTCTGAGTTAAACCGTTTCTGGTTTTCCAAGCTGAACTTTCCAAACGGATAACCAAAAATTTGCCGATACGTATAACTTGTCGCAATCCACCTTCGGAAACATCAGCCCATACCTTCCTGGACCGATGATTTGGGCTGATGAATCGAGATTGAGAGAAATGGGAACTTGGGCCCAAGCATACGACAAACTCTAAACCAAATAAGTGAGTTGATACGTTAACGGACTTGGAACGTCCAAATCTCGGCCCATCCGGCAAACGAGTCGAGTCGCGGAAAGACGAAGAAGTAAAGAAAGAGATTGGAAAAAGGAAAATCCGAGATAGAAATGTACATTTTAGCGAGAAAAGGAAAAAGATAAGAACATGAAGATTTCCGCAAATCTTGCGGAAATATTCTCAAAAGCCGGCGAACCGAAGCTATAAAAGGAGGAAGAAGCCAGACGAGAAAGACAGAGCGAAAAACCCTAGACCTAGACTTAAGAACTTAGCAGTTTATCTTAGCCGATTTTCGAGTTCTTTTGTATTTCTTTTCCGATTCCTTTACTCTCTTTTCCGATCTTTGTACTCTTTTCGATTTCTTATCAATAAAATGTCTTCCGGGTTTGCTAGTTTCTTGGTTATTCTTGAAAGTTTTTGTTCCCTAAAAGTTTTGCTCTACAAGTTTTGACCGTGTGAGTTTCGAATCTCACAATGTCTTGAATCGTTCTTTACACTGTGAGCAAACTTGTTTTGATTTTAATAAAGTAAAATAGATTAGTTAAATTTTTAAAATTCTATGCTTCCCATATCAAATTGATATATCTTCTCCGAATATCTTATTCGAAGCTTCCAATTTCATAGCTAACTTTGGCCGAAACCCTATCGACTCTCTCAAATTCTTCCTTGAATATCTCAATAACGAAACCCTCCGTTAATCAATGCCTACGGGTACAAGTATCTATATCATTAGTTTTGTTTTGCTTTGCTTGTGAAACGGCACAAGCTCTGAATTTGATTATTTGTCAACAATTAATTTTGGTTCAGATTGTAAACGACTCCTATAATCTAGAGTTAGGGTAAGTTGGTTATTTGTTTTAATGAGTGTTTGAGGAGTTGGAGTCTGATGGTTAGGATGTTAATCTTATAGTTAGCACGCAATTGGAGACACCAATCTCATCTTAACTCATTAATGTGTTATGCTAAGTTCGAGTGTTTGAGCACTTACATATAGTTTTTGTATCATTTTAGGTGTTCTCAAACCTCACATAACTTTCTTCTAATTTTTTTTTTTGAGGAGATCTATCAACGACGTATGAATGACATGGTTAGCATCACAAAGGACTGCAGAAGCACTGCAAAGAACTGCGACCTAGTGAGATATCAACAGTTGAATATAACCACATCCTTCCTCAGGTAAAGTAAAATTTTCTCAATCCATATTTATAAAGTCATCTCACGATCTTTAAAGATGGTGTTTTCACTTACTGTCTTTAATTATCACAGGCTACTGAGAAGGATGGACCAGTAAATCCCCATGGATTCGAAAGTCTTTCAGCGTTGTCGTCCACCAAGAGAAACTGAAGGAAGCCCAAAGTAAGACAACAACACCATCTGATTCGTAGGTTACTTTATCCCTGTCTCTTCCACTTGTTAATTTATTAGTATATGATTTGGGACCTTCTAAATGCTGGAGTTTGCGTATGTAGGTCGTCTTTGTCTACATGTTACCAATGTTATTTTTGATGCAAGTGTTTGTTATGTTTTTTGTACCATTCAAATTATAGTATCATCGATTACCAAATCGAAAATGAAATTAATCCAAAATCTTAATTTTATGAATAAAAGCCAATAAACAGTTGTCAACTATTTGCACTACACACAAAAACTGGTTGCTAAATATTTACCATCAGAAAAACTTGATTTTCATAATAGTCGCTTAATAATCATTATCTAGTCATTACAACGTCGCAAAGTAGTCACCATTTCTTACGACTATGTTGTGACGAAATTAGACAGTCAGATAGCAGTCGGCCAGACTGTACCATAATCGAATCTGGATATTTCGTTAAGACGCTGCATAGTCGTTTAACAGTCGATAGTTAATAGCAAGATGTTTACTATAATCATATTTGGATTCTCCATTTAATCGTCTTATAATCGGTAAATTAGTCATTAAACAGTCACCAAAACGTCACCATAATCTACGACTCAGTCGTGACTATACTACACAGTCACATAACATTGGTCACATAGTGGCAAGATCATTACCATAATCGTATATGGATGTTCAAATTAGTCGCGTGATAGTAGTTAAAATGGTCGTTACCCAATCGCTCCATAGTGGCTAATATTTACGACTACTTTCTGACTATACAACACAGTCGCATATTAATCGCCTCATGGTCACCTGAGTTAACGACTATTTGATGACAACATTTCTCCGAACGTATCTGGACTCCCTCTATAGTCGCACAATTGTCGCTACCGTAGTTGCAGTTTAGTCCCTATATCGTCCGACGACGCTGCGTCTATTTTATGATTACCTATGTTGGTCGTATAAATAGTCGTAACTCGCCGACTAATAATACGACTGTGAGATTTAGCGACTATGGATTGACGACTACCATAATTAGTCGTATGTTTGTCGTAAAACTCCGATCAACGACTATTCTGCGATTAAAGGTGCAGTCGTGAAAACGATGTTTTCTTATAGTGACCTGAATGGTTCCACTACCTTATAAAGTCTATCCAAGAGACTGCAAAAGGGGATATGATTTTAACGTTTTTCAAGATGGCTATACGAGGAAAACCGAAGATCATGGGGTCTCTTCCACTTCTGGTGAAGTTGTGTACTTTGGTGTACACAAAGAAATATTGGAAGTCAAATAAGTAGGAAAGATCGGTTGAGATGTGTGGCTTTTTTTTATGTGATTGGTATAATCTGACTATTGGCCAAAGTTTCACTATCAATGAGTTTGAAGTTACGTCTATCCATTCGAAAAAGAAACTTGGAAAATACGATCCATTCATTATTTTTGCGAAAACCGCAAACTGAAATTGCCAAAAAATAAATCGTTCAATTTATGACGAATTCGGCCGTTGGTAATTCATTAACATTCTGAAATCAGTCGGTTCTATGGATAATAATTCCCAGAAAACTCTTATTCTTTCTCATTTTCTCTTAAATATCTTTATGTGTACAGCTTCGTCTTCGACTTCTCTCTATCAAAATCGAACGATTCCAATGAGAAATTCTCAAATTCAACAGTCCATATCTGTTAAACCATGTAAGTTTTCGTTTTCCTATATTAACTTGAAGGAGTTTTATAGTTCTAGGTGGATAGATTAGGTATATAGATTATGCATGTGTGAGGTTCTGATATTAATAGGGTTTATGTTCTTTACCAAGATTATTTAGTTAATTAGGTTTATAGTTTAAGTTTTTGTGATTTATCTATTTTTATTATTGAAAATTGTGTATATATATATATGTAAAAACGTATTTATATACTTAGAAAGGTTTTGGTCTTTTAAAATGGTTAGAAAAACTAAATATAATTTTATAAAAATTAGTTTAATTTAAATCTAATTTCTAATTTTTATAATTTATAAACGTTTAAAATTGTATTAAAAAAAAAAAATATATATATATATATATATATATACATACATATATAGGTATACTAAGTAAACGTTTTTAGTAGTTATTTATATAAAATTTTATAATTTTATTTATGTTTTAAATTATGTACTACTTTTAATGTCATTTTATATAATTTTATATACATTTTTATAAGTTTTCTATAAATTATATATAAATTTAATATAAATTGTAAGTTAAAAATAGATTTCATTCATATATATGTTTTATAAGTTTTTGTAAAAAAATTATAAGTGTTAATTTTTATTTTATTTTATAAACTATTTATTACTCTAAATAATTTTATGTTAATTGGGTAAAAGAAATAATTTTATGTTACTTTTGTTTAAGTTTTATATGTTTTATGAGTTATTATAAGTTCGTTATAATTTCACTAAACTTTTATAAACAGTTAGAAAAAGGTTTGGGCATTTCAAGACTCTTCGAAGCTCCTGATCGGCTCGACCGCGGGAGCATGCTCCTAATGGCAGTCTTTGCGTGTTTCAGATGCCGAAGATACAAGATATTTCATTCTCTATTGCTACGGAGATTGTGGAGTTAGTCTGACACCCGGACTGAGAGCTGCATACAAGACTAGATCCTGAGCATTGCGGCCCCCCGGCTTGTCTTTTGGTTAGTTTTTTACGTTAATTTCAGCTTTTTCTTTACCTATATTATATTAAACCTTTACTGTATTTGCGTTTTTTGGTTCCAAATGATCAAAGATAATGAAATACATCTTGAATATGATGTACGACATGCTGCAAAAAGCATATTCAATGTACTTGGATATGCTTTTATCGGATAGGCATAACTGATTACGCCAGTTCGTGGTACGTACCTTTTTGAACTTATCTTTCTTTTCTTGTCTTATTATTAATTACTACGAGAGAACCCGCGCAAATGCGCGGATTTTACTTGAATTTATTGATATTTAATATATTTTAATATTTGTTTTGAGTATCAATATTTTTATATGTTTTTAATTTACAAATTTGTATTTTTTTTCTTTTTATATCTTATAATGATTTTAGAAGAGAATATGCGCTAACATACGATTATTAATTTAATTTATTTTATAAATAAATATTTTTAATTATCCATTTTAATGAGCTTTTTAAAAACTTTTATTTCCTTCTTAAAAACTATTTAATATACATACTTGTTATTTATACATTTTTATATTTTCTATGTTCTTATATTCTATATAATTTCTTGTTTTATTTCTATTCTTAATAATAATTGTTTCTATATTTTAATATTTTTATCATTTAAGATTTCTTTAATTTTTTTATATATTTCATTGATTTTATTTTATTTTTTATGTTCTTATATTTTGTATACTTTTTATGATCATTATATCTCATTTTTATAATATATTTTTTTCTATTCATAATAATTATTATTCTTATCATTCATATTTTTTTTGGTTCTTTGTTTATAGTTTTCAATTACTGTAAACTTTTTAATAATGTTATCTTTACTTTTAGTCTTATAAAATTAATTTTATTGAAATTTATTTATTTTTGTTTATATAATACATAAAATATGGAAGATGTATTTAAAATTTATAATATTTATATATTATAAAATTCTAAATTAAATTCAAACTTAGAATTTATGTTTACATAATTTTAACTAATTATATTTAAATTAAATAATCATGCATTAAATATATATTTATTTAACTTTAAATGATGATGTGAAAATTTTTGCCTTAAATTGGCCAATCAAAGGGGGGGCTGATGTGGCGGCTTGAGAGAGCCCCCCCCCCTTCTCCTATTATATATAGGATTACTAACAAACGTTATTGTAGCAAGAATATACATGGGATCCAAACATCACTCTTACAGTTAAACGTGAGTTCCACAAAAAGGCGTCTTCGCACTACTCGATAACCGTCAACGAGTGAAAGTAGAAGTGGGCGGTGGGAAATGTAGCTAAGGGACCTCTTGACCACGCCTAGCTAGGGTTCATCGAGCAATGGTCGAAATCAGACACGTCTTCGGTTTCTTCGAAGAACAGTAAGAGCGAGAGAAGCAATGTCGGGATGGTGATCCCCAACGCGGGGAAAAGCATGTTTCAATAATAAATTGACTTTGTAAGTTTAACATTTATCTGTTTACAAATTTTAAGTCTCTTTTATAAATTACGTTGGTTTTTTTGTAGACCGAGAGAGAGAGAGACGACCCACAGCTTTGATGAAGTTGAAAGAGGATTTCCACACCAACAAGATTACATGCGTCATTCAGGATTCAAACGCTCGAAGGGTCACCGAGGCTTCCAATAACAAAGCGGCAGACATTTTCCTATCACAAAAGTCTGAGGAAGGATCAATTTTCGTTACTTCTCTATCAGCTGAACTGATCAATAAAATCGTTCTCGATGTAAACTTTCTTTTAATTACTATTCATTATAATTAATTTTAGATATTTGTTCTCTAGCTTGTATTTTTAACTCTTTCCCTAGGAAACATCGAAAAGTAAAGGTCGAATTCTTTGGTTTAGGAAACATGGCCGAGAAACTAGCATTGTCGACACCGCTTTCCTGCTTCCATCTTGAGACTGAATCCTTCACCACATCATTGAGGTTGAAAAACAAAGAAATCGTCAGATTGAAGGCGACCCAGAAGACCTTCCTCGCTCAAAAAAGGAGGTTCTCGCCAAACAAGCGCGGACCGGCGAATTACTAGCCGCTATGGAAACTCAGTTGAACATCCACATGAATCGGGGTTCCGGATTGGGATCCCAGTCGTTGTAATAAAATAATTTTTTTTAATTTTAAATTAAAGAATAACTATAATTTTATATTTTATTTTTGATTTTAAATATTTTTTTTCTTCTAAATTTCAATTTTAATAATTATTATTTTAAAATATTCATTTTCGTTGGTAGACCGTCGGCTATGAGCCGTCGGTATATATTTCCTCGGTTGGTTTACTGTTTATTTTTGCCAGTCTTTCCTCGGTAATTCGTCGGTTGTGTTTGTCGTAATCCGTTGGTATCAATTCCATCAGTAGGTTGTCGGTTTATTTTCGTTGATATTTTTTTGGAACTCGTCGGTTATCTTTAATGGTATGGTGCACCGATGAATATAACTCGCTAATAAACCGTCGGTAAATCGTTGGTTTTTATTTTATTGAAAATTCATCGGTTTTTGTTCCTGCGATAATTCATCGTCATTTACTGACGGATTACCGTTCCGACGACCTAGGACCGACGGATTAGAACTATTGAAAATTCGTTGGTTTTGCTTTTATCGACGGATTAGTGACAGATATGTTTACTGGTAAATACATACTTTCTTGCAGTGATTATATCCTTGCTTTAATACCAGCTTAACTAAGGTAGACTGTGAATGTACCTATCACATAACATTTTTTTAATGACAGAAACTAATCTCTATCCTATCTATACTTCGGAAGTTTAGATGTTTAGTCATTAATTAATAATATATATTATGTTCTGTTATAATAAACTAAAAATGTGACAAACACCATCTCAAATCCCTGATTTATTAATTACGCTGTTTGAAACTTTGTTATTCCTCTTTACGCGTAGAAAGACAGTCCATTAATTTGTATTACAAGTTTCGACTCAGTGCATGCACGTAGCGTTGTACAACTCGGTGGTCACTTGAAAACAAAGTTGACCAAAAATTTAAATACACACCGATTTTATCATATAAAATAATAATATTGTATATGTTTAAAAAATTCGAAGTCAACCACAACACACGCAAATGTTTGAAAATGTAGTGTAAACTTCTATAGAAACTTACAAAATAATTAATGAAAAACAGAATCTAAGAACATCTCTAGATTTAAAAAAACATTATCAACAATTAACGTAAAAATACTAAAAAACCTACAACATTTAGATTGTCCAAATCGGTAGCCCAAAACCAACGTAAACAAAAAAATAATGGTTAAACACAATCACCTCATACCAATTTATCCGCATTTGTGTTTATCATGCGTGGAATGTGAAGAAACTTGAAAGTTTTGAAGAACACATGTGTTTCTTGAATTCTTCCATATATATCAAAAGGCTAATCATTCTTTTGATGCCAACACCATTTTCAGAAATTTGGATAAGTATGTTGCAAAGGTAATCTCAACTTGTTGGAAGATTTCATATATTCTATGGCCTAATTTCGAATTTGACATGCAGTGCTGAGAGACTACTTCTTATATATTCGTTGTCCTAAACATAACATTCACCCCTCTTTCAAAACTGGTGTATCATCTTTATCATGAGTATATCACATTCTTTCTATAAATCATCAACGTAGCACATTGTTTTTTTCTTTTTGAATCAGATTAGATCTACTTTGATTACCCACTGAATTGTCTTGATGTGTTATACCATTGTTCATCTTTGTTTAATACTCTATTTGAACCTCTTCCCATAATATGGATTTCCCTTCTGCAACATTAGGTCATTTTCTGGATTCCTATCAACTTTGTTATAAACCTTGTCATGTTTACTCTTCCATATATACCACAAAACTCATGGATTTTGTGTATATCTAGTTTCTTATGGTTGTCTCTGAAACAAGTAATTTATATTCGTAACACCGATACATTGGGAAAGAATCTCATATTCAAAAGAATCAGAGAAAATGCGCATATTTTTGGACGAGAGACATTCAAATAATATGTGGTTTATTAATTTTTTCTTTATCTTCATACCAAGTACATTGCATATGGTAATTAATCTTTTTATTTTAGTTTTTTTGTCACCTGTAAATAATTCGATATAATTTACTAAATAAAATGTTTTAAGGAAATTCAAGTTTATTGGACTTCTATCTCTTTGTGATGGGTTGACGATTTTGCACTTCTAGGAATTGATGAGCTAGGCATGGGCAATATATTAGTTAAATCCGATTTACTGCGATATTTGCTTTGATTCGAAAAGTGAATATCCATAAAATTTAAAACTAAATCGAATAATAAAATGTAATATCCGTATAAACAAAGTAAATAGCAAATAATAATTTCAAAAAGTGAATATTCGCTCTGATATATATACACACTTATGATATTATTTATGTTTTGTACAATAGAAGAAAAGATGGGCTTTTGACATAAAATCCAAATATGATCCACCAAATCTATAACACATAATAAGAATGAATATAATAAATATGTAAAAAAAAGACATTGTATACTTCATTGATTTTCTTCTTCGGCTTGTATTTTGCTCGACTTAAATCTGTTTTATGTGTGTGAAATTGAGATGGATAATTTGACTTTCAATAAAAATTTGGCTTTAGAACAACACTTATAAAATATATACCATGAGAAGTTATTGAATTATTTACACTTGCATTAGGTTGATCACATTTTTAATTACGTTGTTATCAATGATATCAAGTGGAATTAGGAAGAAAAAAAAAACTTATTTTGACAGCATATTGATAAACAAAAATTTATTGGATGGCATATTATTTAATTTATATTACTTATATATGGTTAGAAAATTTTGAATCTTTAAAAAGAATTAACAGATCAAAATGGATAACCGAAAAATATATAAAATATTCTGGATATTTGAATTTTTAGATATCCAAATCTTCTGAATGGAATTGGATCACCAAATCAGATATTCACTCAAAATAAAAAGGATTACAAATATTAAAAAAAAAATCCGGATATCCACTGTGCCTAGGCCTACGATGAGCAATTATCACCGGTTAACATTAAATAGTAAATTACACACTAACCATAGTTATGTCTATTCTAAATTCTGGCCCTGGTTTATTATTGCAAAAATTAAAACCGTGAAAAATTGATAGTTCATTATTATGATCAGTCTATCAACATCATTAATTAAATAAAAAACATCATCATTTTTTAAACCTTTTTATAATAAATATTTCAGGTATTTAAAAGTAAAAGTTACTCTCAATATCACTAATCTTACTTATAATTACTACAATAACATATGTCTCTACTTTTTATTAGAATAACATTCATTTTTTTTTGCTAAAACAATAAATTGCCGTACAAAGTAATTTAAATAATTTAATCTTATATATAAAAGTCTCTCTCTCTTCGTATGAGAGAGAATTTTCTCTCTGAAAGTTTCCTCACCGCTTCTCACTTTCGATTGTTCTATGGAGGATCAACTTTCAGATTAGGGGTTTTTTTCTGATTTCTTTTCTCTTCACCCATTTGAATCTTTCAGAGATAGAAATCTTTTTTCCCCACTTGTTCTCTATACGATCGGATTTTGTTCTTCAAGGGTTTGTTTGATATGTCTCCGATCGTTTTGTGAATCTGCTTAAGTTTTGATTCCGATCGCATCGTTTCTTATTTGGGTTTAATTGGTGTTAGTCGATCGGATTTTGTTTGTATACAGCTTGATCTTAATAATCCCAGAAGTCTTCTATGGCTGATAAAATTTCTGATTCATCGGACTCATCCGGTTTGACTCCGGATTTCCTCGCTAGCGAGGACTACGATCTTCTTCCCTCTCTCTCTCCTTGAGTCGTCTCCTCCTGCTTGGACTGTGCGGAGCTCTTCTCTCGATCTTCGGGTCTCATGGATTAATATCGTGGCCGTATACCACTGCTTTGAGGAAAGCTTTTAGTGGATTCAGTCGGACTCCGGTCCTGACAGCGGCGGCGTCTCCTTGGTCTCGGTGGTTTCTAGTTGAGTTTCCTCACCGGCTTTCTTTGGTTGCAGGAAATTGAGCGGCGGTTTCGGGAAGTTAAGGTCGGCAAACGGCTCTTGGCGATTTCAGTAAGATGGTCTAGTCGGTGCAACCTCGTTTCCTCGACGGGTGCTGGCGCTTCCTGGCGGTTCTTTCTCCGAGCATCGCGGCTTTGCATGCCGGCGTAATTCCGGTGCTGACACGTGGCGATCGTCGCCGTGTTGTTCTTATCTTTTTACGCGTTGTCTTGTTGCTTACTGTCTCGGGCTTGGCCCGTTTGTAATTCTGAATTCGGCCCATGAATTCTATCTCACGACAAAAAAATAATAATAATAATAATAATTTAATCTTATACAAAACTTATCTAAATTTAATTAATTCTTTTGTATAATGTTTTTTAAATTAACCATTAAAATATTGGTAATTGGTTTATTTGAATTTCGTTTTTCAAAAAAAAATTAATATAAAATGTTTATATAAATAAATTATTAAAGTAAAAAGCCAATATAAAGATATAATATAATTTTTGTATATATTTTTTTTTAATTTCGTTTTCAAAATTAATAAACTAATAAAAATAATTTTATAAATAAATCATTTAAATAAAAAATAAAAATATTATTTTTCGCTGGTTTTAATTTTCCAAAAAATACAAATTATTTTTTATTATAGTAAATAATATCAATAAGTAATTATTACAAAATATTATTTTTATATGGTTTGATTGTTTTAATTTTTTTTAAAATTAAAGAAATAAATGACAAAATGTGATTATTTAATAAATGATTTAAATAAAAAATTAATACAAAGGTTTTGTTGGTTAAAATGTTTCTATTTATTTTGATTTCAAAAACAAAAAAAAATATATTTTTTCCCTCAAACGGTTCCAAAAATTCCTGAAAATATCCAAATTTGAAGATTTTGTATTTTTACAATTTCATAATATTTGTGGGGTTTTAACCTATTTAATAAAAATTTCTAAATAAATTTGTAACACTAACTTAAATCTGTAATAAACAATAAATTTTCAACTTAAAAAAACATATTTGCAACTTTAGAAACAACTCTATAACATAAAAGTGTTACAACAGTAATTAATTAAGCAATTTAATGTTTTAGAAATTTAAGTATGTAACAAATAAAAAGCATTTTGATGTGTTGCAGATATATATAAAGCTGCAACAAAGTCAATAAATCTATAATAAATGAAAATAAATTAGCATAAAATTTTACCAAAATCCGCAGTTAAAATAAATTGGCAACACAAACTACCAAGTTATCTTAAAAATCCGCTCGAGTTTATTTCAACGAAAATATAGTATTTTGTAAATAAGTTATATTTTTGCTGATGTGAAAAATATATAATAATAATAGTTTTCAATAATAATTTTTTTCCTAACAAAAATAAATAAAGATATTTTGATCTTGAATTTTAACTTTTAAAATTTTAAATCTCAAATACTACTATAGTAATTTCTCTATTTTCTTAGTGTTAACAGAATTATTATTCCATTTAACAATTTGAAATTCTAGATTCGTTAGGGCATCTCCAATGAGTTACTCCATTTTTTACTATAAAATGGAATCACTTTATAATGGGACGTTTGCAAAAATGCTCTCGAAATTGAAGTCAACCCTGTTTATACCCTCGGCCTTCTCCTTCCTCTCCATCGCTAATATATCCCCTTATTAATCTGGATATTCACAGGAATGCCATCGTCAGACTTCATTTGAAGTCTGATATTTGAAATCAAAAGACAAAAGGACCCAAATTTTTTTTGGATATTCACGAAAATGCCATCGCCATGAATGCTCAACAACCACGACACCCACCATCGCCGACGAGTTAATGTGTAATCCAGCTCGTTTTTTCACCATTAAAGCTCAATTAAAGCTCAAGAATCTGAGCTCGGACGTTCTCCTCACCGATTTCTCTTTTCCCCTTTGATTTTGTGGGATTTTTCGATATTTTTCGATTCAAAAGTAGCGAAATCGTTTATCATCTAATAAAAACAGCAAAACACGTCTCGGATTTGGGGCTTTCGGTGATTTTAGACGTTCTGGGAAATCGACGCGGCTAAAAACAAACGGAAATCGGAGATTGGTAAGAACATTTTCATATCGTCGATTTTCAGATCCGGTTTTGTAGTCTGCATCTTTTCGTAAGCCTCAATATAGTCAACAAGAGGGTAGTTTTGCAATTGACTTTCAATTGCCAGACCTCCATAGAAGTCTGTTAAATTCCTTTGAAAACAAAAAAATACATCGTTAAAAAGTCCAAATAAGAAGAGGGTAGTTTTGCAATTGATTCAAATTTGTTTTTTTTGTCAGACTTCTGATGTAGTCTGGCAAGAAATTGACCGATTCTTGACTTTTTGTCAGACGGAATCCGTTGTCTGAAAATAATGGGGGGGGGGTAGAAACTGCAATTGACCCAAATTTTCAAACGTTGACCAAAATAAGCGAAAAAATTGTCAGACATGTAAATCTGTCTGAAAATAAGAAAAATAATCTCAGACGGCTATAGACATCTGAATTTCCAAAACTTTGCCAGACGGCAAAAGACATCTGAACAATTGAATTTTTGTCAACGCTCGAGAATGCGATGTTTTTCATCAGACTTCATTCGCTGTCTGAAAAAATTGTCAGACAGCATAAGAAGTTTGATGAGATATCAGACTTCCGAAGATGTCTGACATTTCAAAATCAATTGCAAAACTACCCTCTACTTTTTCTTCAGACTTCGGAAGAAGTATGATTACTTTCAGACTTCTGCGAGAAGTCTGACATTTCAAAATCAATTGCAAAACTACCATTTTTCAGACTTCTTGAGCTGTCTGACAAAAAATTTAAAAACTTCCAAAGCAGACAGCCTGCGCTGTCTGAATTGTTTCAGACTGCATCCGCTTTCTGGCATTTCAAAATCAATTGCAAAAATACCCTCTTTTTCAGACTACCATAGACGTCTGGTTATATAGAAAGCAGACTTCTATAGACGTCTGAAATATGTCAAACTTTTAAAATGCATTTTTATTGTATAATTGTGATTAATTTCGTTGACATTAATTTTTTTAAATGTGTGTTAGTGTTATATGTTCCTTCTGCGTGAGTTTTACATTCTTATATATGGTAATTATTTTTAAATAAATTTTTGAATAATATTGGCAATGTAGCTAATAGCATCCCCATTAGACTTCACAAAGAAGTTTGGCTTTTCCCAAAAGATCTCTAATGTTGTTTATACGTGTTTGTTTATACAGATAATGGTTCAGTTACCTGTTAATTTTGGTGAATGGGTTGTGAGAGACCAGATTTGGCATTTTGTGGTTGATAAGCTCAAAGGAGGGCGGTTTATCACTCTGCGTGATGGTTCTACACATCAAGAACTAATTGAGATGGTACAAGATGATTATATGCTGGACAAGAAAACCGACCTGGTGGAGTTATCATATCCATTGCCGGAAGCACTCTTGAAACAAATGGATCCGGATAGCCCTCCGGTTTATGTCACAAATGATAGGCAAGTAAGGAGCCTGGTTGAGTTAGCTAATACGCATTTAATCCGTCTATGTGTCTCGAGCCGATCCCGTATGGATGATGAAGATGCTGTGAATCATGATGACAAATATGAATCTGAAGATGTAGACGAAGATGACAAAGAAGAAGACTGGAATGCGGAATATGTGGACTCAGTCTCGGAGGATTCTGTTTGTGGTGGTGGTGGTAATGATGGTGTTGGTAACTTGGATGTGCCTGAGAATGTTTTCATGGAACACGCTGAGGCTTACCATGACGATGCTGATTATACCCTATATGGGAAAGTTAAACATGAAGATGTAGATGTGGAAGAAGATGAAGATTATAAGAAATATGAGTTGGAGAGTATGAATAATCAGAGTGTTCGCAAAAGGGACTTATCTGAGGGTATCATTCTCAATAAGTGTTTTGATAGCAAGAAAGACCTAATATCAGAGCTACGTTTGACGGCGATAATGAAGAAATTCGCATTTAGGACAGAGAAGTCTGACAAGACACGTTTTGTGGCTAAATGTCGTGTGGAAGGATGCAAGTGGATGCTTCGAGCATGTGTGAAGAGCGAACCAAACAAGTACTGGGTGATGATCTATTCAGAAACACATTCATGCTCGATGGCGGACCGGATGTCTACGCGCAAACGTTTTACTCCAGTTTATATTGGTTGGTTGTTTACTGAAACTTTTGGTATGATTGAGGGGATAACACCAAAGCATGTCAAAGTATCAATGAAGAAGCAGTTTGGGATTAGGATGAGCTACACAACCGCATACAGAGCATTGTTACATGCTCAAAGGATTGTGAGAGGAACAGCGGAAGATGGGTACGCGAGACTGCCTTCTTTTTTGCATGGAATCAGGCAAACCAACCCGGGAACAGTAACTGGGCTTGAGCTAGATGAGAAGAATAGATTTAAGTATCTATTTATAGCATTTGGAGCTTCCATACATGGGTTTACGTACCTTAGAAGAGTCATTGTGGTGGATGGTACTCATCTTAATGGAAAGTATGGCGGTGTTATGCTAGTGGCAGCCGCACAAGACGGAAATTTTCAAATATTTCCGTTGGCTTTTGGAATTGTAGACTCTGAGAACGATGACTCGTGGAAATGGTTTTTCACAAAACTGAAAGAATGCATTTCAGACCAATATCCTTTGGTCATAGTCTCGGATAGATGTGAGTCGATCAAGAATGCGTGTGAAGCAGTTTTCCCTTGGGCACAGCGAGGGATATGCTATTACCATCTACAAAATAATATTGTTACCAAGTTCAGGGGAAAACATCTTCTGTACTTGGTGAAAAACGCGGCTTACGCTTATACAATTTACGATTTCGACCGAAACATGGCTTCCTTACGAGCGGCAAATCCTGAACTTGCTGATTACTTGGAAGAGGCGGATGTGAGTCTATGGTCACGCGTGCATTTCAACGGAGACAGGTACTTAGCGGTCTGACAATAGTTATCAGACTTCTAATGATGTCTGATACAATTATGAGACCTCTCTTGCTGTCTGATTATTTTTCCAGACGACTGGAGAAGTCTGAAAGCATAATGTTTTTATGATACTTTCTAATTCTTACTTGGGTTAACCTCTTTCAAATTGGTGGATACAGGTACAACATAAAGACAAGCAACATTGCTGAGTCTATAAACTCCGCAGTTAAGAAGGCAAAAGGATATCCCATATCTTTCCTTTTAGAGTTTATACAAGATAAACTAGGGACGTGGTTTTGTAAAAGGCGGCTAGATGCAATGAGTCTCTCAACAACATTTAGCCGAAGAGTTGAATATTTGCTGGCTATTCGTGAATATTATGCAGATATGATGACGGCAGAACGAGTAGATACGTATAAGTTCGTTGTTAAGGGAGGACATAGGGATTGTGTTGTTGATTTCGAACATCAGAAGTGTGAATGTGGTGTTTGGGATTACGAAAAGATACCTTGCTCACATGCCATATGCGCTGCACCGGAACTTGAGCTACACATTTCTACCCTTGTATGTCCATCTTACAGAACGGACTACTTGTACGCTGCATACTCGCGCAACATCTTACCAAAGAATGTTACCGGAAAGGCAAATCATGACACCGTGCGTGTCTATCCGCCGGAAGAGAGGTGGAAGCCTGGAAGACAAAAGAAGTCGAGGTGGCAATCTATGCTAGAAATCGCCAAGAAGAAGAGCACTAAACCGCGGAAACTACACAAGCAATATTGTTGTTCGAAGTGCAAACAACCAGGCCACAAACAACCTAAATGTCCACAACCTCAGGCTGATTAGAAATGGTTGAAATCTTATATGTTTTAGGGATTTCTGAAGTCTGATTTGTGTTCGTGTTCAGTGAAGTCTGATAAGTTTTAGGGTTTACAGAAGTCTGATATTTTTTTAGGGTTCACTGAAGTCTGACGTAGTGATGTATTCCAGAACTCTAATATTTAAACTTGTCTCAATTGTTTGGGTTCTGTTTCAACAAGCGTAGTAATAAACATAACTTGAATTAGTGCTTAAGTTTGTTACATAACTAAAAAACAAGCACAAAAGTAGGCCAAAAGATTGATGTGTTTTTTACAACCACCATAGATATGTATTGTTTAGGAATGCAAAAGATAAAGGCGGTCTATTTATCACCGTAGGTGTCAAGCAAAGCATACTCGGAACGTTGCTCTTCACCTGTTCGCTTGAGTTCAAACAATATGTCAAAAGCTAGCCTGTCCCTGATTGACTTGATGTTCTTATCACAAAGATACTTTGGAAACTCCATTCCAAGTGAATGGAACTCGATGAACTTCAAGCAGAACACTCCACAGTCACCTGTTTGTTTGTTTTGAGGAAGATCGTCGCTCCTAACAATCGAGTGGGTGTAACGATCGACTGGGTAAGGCCATCCATCAGCATCAGGTATTTTCAAGATGTGCATCGCATAAGGAAACATCTCGCAGATTGGTGCCACTGCCGCTCCGACCAACTCATCAGTCCTATCATTAATGATGCTGTCCCATACTGTTACGTGCCTATCCGGGATAGAAATCATAATTGCTACCCAATGATTTCCGCCAGTGTGCAGTGCGGTGTAAATATAATCAATATCCACCGCCCAAGCCTTCGGTGATTTGCAGAATAGTGGTAGGTCACCAGTGAAGTAATCAAAACAACCAGCAGGAAGCATTCTAGTTGCGGCTGGTGCATTCCCTCCAGCACCACTACTAATAAAAGTTGGATAGTGTTGACGCCACAAGGCTTGAAGGAGTGTGTCAATGAAACACAGCCTCTCGCTCCTGAACCATTCCGGATGGCTGTGTTGGCGAAGCCTCAACAGATCAATACCCGCATCAATTTGCTGCATTAAGCCAAGCATGTGTTAATATATAAAAAAAAAAAACACAACCAGACAGCTATGGAAGTCTGGATATACAATCAGACTTCTATGGAAGTCTGGATATACTATCAGACTTCTTTGGAAGTCTGAGTATAAAACCAGACTTCTTTGGAAGTATGAATAAACAACCAGACTTCTTTGGAAGTCTGAATATACATCCATATTGGAATGGAGTTCTTAATTCATAACCATTGGAGTAATACTGACCGTGTCATGCAGCCATTCCTTTGGAGTGCGAAGATCGTAATACCATTGTAGTGATGTGTTCAGTTCCCTAGTTGGATAACCCCTACAAAAGAACAATACACTTATTAGACATCGAGTTAGGTGTACATACTTACAATCTAAGCAGAGTATCAACACATACGGCTGTCTTTTGTTGTAATCATTAAGTGCCTTCACTTGCATCCTGGTGATAGCAGCACAAGGGTCATATCTCGGTGGAACCTGTGCTTGGACAACAGGTTTAGCTGGAGTCTTCACCTTCTCCTTTTGTTTAACCTGGGTTGCCTTTGCTTGCATGTAAACTTCAGCTGCCGCCTGCTTAGTGTCCTGTTTAAACTGCCGCGTAGAATCGAAGTTTATGCCCGTAGCCGACCGTGCAACGACCATGACACTCGGATCTGTGCCATCGGGTATACTCTGCATAGACAATTTGACAACCCATGTTAAACATAATGTTGGAACTAAAATTCACACAAGAACCAGACTTCACTAGACGTCTGGTAACTAGAATACATAACATGTCAGACATCCATAGACGTCTGACATGTGCTAAATGCCATCGGAAAATCATAGCAAGCCAATGCAACATAAGTCTAATGCCAGGAATCCATGTTCAAAGCAAATACAAGAACCAATGGGGAAAAAAACAAATACTATTATGCTTCAGCCTTTACAATGTTCATAAAGTAGAAGGCTACTTCCCCTCAAGTGATTTCTTCATAAGCCTGCTACTTCTCTTAGGCCCAACGTTCTTTTCCTTATTTGTATCCAGAGATTGAGGGTTTTGGAGACTAACCCCATCATCAGTCGCAATCAGTATGATTTCCTTAGAGGGATTGGCGGATTTATCTGCTGCTACTTTAGGCCTCGCTTTCCCTGCATGTTCAGGTTCGGATACCTCCAGTACAACTTTCTTCAGGTTCCTCTTAGGCCTTTCATTTTTCTTTCTTCCTCCCTCTTCATCAACCGCAGCAGCTTTTACCCCTTCTTGAACCTGAAGATCTTCAGCTGGATCTTCTTCATCCTCACCAACTCCAGCCTTCTTCATCTCATCGGCGGCAGCAGCAGCAGCAGCAGCATCAGTTTTTGCTTCTGCGTTCTTCACTCTTCCTTTCCCTCCAGTACCAGCTTTCTTCTTCTCCTTTTCCTTCACTTCAGAAGAATCTTTCTTCTGGTCTTTCTCCTTCTGCTCAACTCCAACACTCTCTTTCTTTAAACTCTGGACGATCTTGGCAAGATCATCAATTCTGATACCCATCAGACGCAAACCATCGTTGAAAACATCTACCAATACATCAATCCGAGTTTCAAGTGATTTTTGCAACCTCAATCATTTGAACAACATCCCCATTTGTAGGACCAGCCTTCCCTACTCTAAGTTTCTTGCTAACTACCTCAGCCTCTTCTTCCTCATCTTAATCATCAGAAACAACCTGCAACAACTTCCTCTTGACTCCCACAACCTTACGCTTTTTCTCACCAGTCTGATCAGCATCTTTCTCAGACTTAATCTCAAGCTTAACAGGACCTCCAGCTCTGGTCTTGAACACACCTTCGCTCTTCCAGTGTTTTGAACCCCACCTCCAATGCACAGTCCCTAGCTGTCCGAACATTGCCTTCACAATGTTCTCAACTTTGTCGTCCTCCTCATCAGGGTTGTCCCATACGGGAAACATGTCATCGTATTCCTTGATTACGAAGCTGTTGACGCGGGTCTGCAAATTACAAGTCACATAGAAAAACAAATATAAGCATTTGTAATATCAACCAGTCAGACATCATACGAGACTGGGTCATATGAAGTATGACATTATGTGTGTCAGACTTCTAATGAAGTCTGACATATAATGTCAGACTTCATATGAAGTCTGACATAAAAGTCAGAGTTCATAAGTACAAGAAATACATGTTTGCGTAAGGCTTCGTCGGCTTTCTTTCGACTCCGTGATCCCTGGTACGCCAGCAATGGTAGGTCTGGGGCATCCGGAAAGGGCTCTCCATAAGTTGTCGCCATAGCGGGACATGCCCAGTATATCCAGATGTTCAGGACCTCAGCAAAACCTCCGATCTGATAATTTTTTCCATCCACGAGTTTTCTGTTTGCCTCTTTAACAGAATCTATCAGAACCTTGAAGGCGAATCGTCCCCATGGATAGGATTGTATCGATCCTGGAAACAGCAGAAGCTTGGACATGTCACCCCTTGTGGAGGTTGTCCAGTGATGAGCCTCAATGAAGGTTGCATAGATCGCTAGATAGCCCAGCCATATCCTTTGTTCCGGTTCCCATTCAGAACATCTTGTACAAGCATCCATTAGTTGCGTATAACTTGGGCCTAAATCGAAATCCACCCTAAGAAGCTTCCACATTTCTCTCATCTCATCGGTATACTGAATTTCAGGGTACTCGAGGTTCTCAATATAGTCGCATTTGAGTCCGGTTATAGCATGAAACTCATTCAGGGAAAACCTAACTGGATCAACGCCGAAAAGAGACCATAACTCATACTTCTTCTTGCAGTCTAACTGCAGACAGAGCATATAGTGCACCATCCTTGAACACCATTTGAAATTCAGTTCATGGAATTTCAAAAAAACGCCAAGTTCTGAATCGAGGAGTTCCTGCCATTCAGCCGGTAACAGCGCTAGTTTAACATCAGTTATCAGATCTCTCCTTCCACTAAAGTAGTGTATGCTTTTATCCGGAGATGGTTCATAACCGGCAGTGAACATCCTTTGTGGGAATTCAACATCTTCCATAACGGAAACCTGAAACAACGTGGGCCTTACACAGTCAGACATCTTATGCCGTCTGCCAACTATAGTTATGTAAATATATAGAAGAGGAGAAGAGTCGAGGAATCTTACTGTCGAAGGAAGACGACGGAGGAGCTACAGTAAAACAAGATCGGGGCCCAACAAGATCTGGAATTTAGGAAAAAAGACAAAAAAAAGCTCAGCGCAAGTATGAGTCAAAAAAGCTCAGACTTCAGACTCCACCTGGAGTCTGAGGATGTAATCAGACTCCATATGTGGTCTGAGATCTACAATCAGACACCAACAGCCGTCTGATTACTAATAGTTTAACTTAGAATTCCCCCGAAGAAGTTTTAGATTAATCTTACCGTCGAATGTAAGCGGCGGAGCAGAGAGAAACCAGATCTGGAAACGATACCCAGAAAAAGTGCACGGTGTCGATTGAGTGGATTTGAGAGAGAATAGTTTTTTTTTATCTTTCCTGCGAAACTGTAAAAAAAAAGGTTAAAAAATCATATTTATATATGTCTCATAGGGGGCAGTTAAAACGAGACGGTTTTACCACTGGCGGACGGTTTTACTGCAGACGTAACTGCCGCGCTTTTTTCGTCTCCTTTTTACATAACTCCCGCCCGTTTAATTTACAAGATATTTAAATTCCCGTGCATGCAAGAGGCCACGTGTCGTTACGCACGCGAAGTCTGGTGAAAATTAGTTATTGTAGATTCAGACTCCATACGAAGTCTGAGGAAAATCATTTAAGTCTTAAAACTAATTATTGTAGATTCAGACTCCATACGAAGTCTGAGGAAAATCATTTAAGTCTTAAAACTAATTATTGTAGATTCAGACTCCATACGAAGTTTGAGGAAAATAATTTATTAGTCAGACTTCTTTTGAAGTCTGACAATTCGCAGATTTGGATGATGAATGAAATTGGACGATGATGAATGAACAGAAATTGGATAAAACCCTAAAATTCGTCTTATAATACATAAAATTGTACTTGGATACATAGGACTTATATTACAAGAAACCAAAAGCCCTCAAGATAATCGGGACGATGATAACAGCACCAGCAACCATCAGATACTCATACTTGGCGCCACGCACCGTCTGGCTAGATGGTTTCTCAGTCAAGAGCTCCTTTAGTTGAGCTATCTCTGCCTGCGCTTTCTTGATCTCATCGTGCAAGTTGGTTACACAGTCAATTTCAGCATAACAAAGGAAGATGTAATCAACTTGTTCGCCATGTTGGTCCACACTCAGCTTTAACTCGTGAAACTCCTCCATCATAGCCTCATCCCACCACTTCATTATATGGTAGCCACCATCCTATACAGCCACATTTTAAATATGCAATATCATCTTCAAATTCCGAAAATAAGCTCGAATAAGTCAAAACGAAACAAAACAGAAGAGAAAGGCAATTACATCCCAGTTACGACATCCAAAGAATCTTCTTCCCGGATTATCGGCTGTAGTGGATGTTCGCATGACAGGGTCCAGACCGCAGAAACATTTTTTGGGGAATCCATTGCATGAACCGGATCTTTGTCGGAATGTGGAAGTTGAGAATGAACTACTACTACTCGAGGTTGGAACCTGACTGAATCGCCCCATCCTGTGTACAATAAAACGATTATAAGTCAGACTTCTAAAACAGTCTGAACAAAAACAATTCCAAATTCAGACTTCTAATAGAGTCTAACTCAAGCATAGAACCTAGGGCCCTAGAACCTATCTATTTTTTGTTGGGGATGTTCAGATCTAGACAAAAGACATGTGAAAAAGAGGATGATTGGGACTCAAAACCGTATGGATCTAAAACGAGAAATATATTAAAAAAAAACAATTTTTTTGCTAATTTTTTTGTTAAGATCTAGACAAAAGACATGTGAAACCGGGGATGATTCGGTCTCAAAACCGTATGGATCCCATGGATCTAAAACGAGAAATATATAAAAATCTATCTATTTTTAGTTTTATTCAGATCTAGACGAAGTACAAAGTACATATGAAAAAGGGGATGACTCGAACTCAAAACCATACGGATCTAATACGAGAAATATATAAAAACCAAATTTTTGTTTAGATCTAGACAAATATCAAAGAAAAAATGACTTCTTTCGTATAGATCTCAAACATTTAAAGAACGAAGAGCTTAGAATATGATGGCGGCGGTGTATGGACTGGTCAGGAGAGACGAAAAGAAGAGATAATTACAAGAATGAAGAAGATGACGACGGCGGTAGCGGTGGCGGTGGCGGCTGAGGGTTGGCGGAGAGTTATTAGAGGGTATTTAGAGAGTATCTAGAGAGTATCTAGAGAGGGAGTGTGTTTCCGTTTTAGAGAGAGAAGTTTGATAATGACTTTTACGATCTAATGTCGGTAACTTCCGTTTATATATGGGGTAAATTCCCAAGTAGGGTTTAGTTTTTGGTCGAGATTAGTCAGACTTCTTCGGTAGTCTGAGAAATCATGTACGTTAATCAAATTAACATGGAAGTCTGATATACCCTAAATCTACTAATTACTACTTAAATACCATCATATTATATAGAAAACTTAGCAAAAACATCAAACTCGTTTAATATAGTCACAACCTAACCAGTATATGCAAATGTAACAACATGGATGAAAATTCACAAACCCTCAGCCTAACCCTACAGATGAAAATATGATATCCAACTCCATATGTCAAGCATAGATCAAGCTACATGGTGTTTTTAAGTTGAAAATTTAAATTATAAAATTATTAAAAAATATTTTGAGGAAAATTTCGGATACATAAATTAAATATGGGACTTTTGGACATATGTAAATTAAAATTACATAATATTTAGTCAATTTTAACCATTTAAGGTATATTTGGTTAAAAACACCATGTATTTACGAAACCCCAAAATTCAGACTTCTATAGAAGTCTGATAAACCCTAAATTTAGTATTTATCACTTAACATCGAAAAATATTTAAACAAAACACCTAGAACACATCAAATTCGTTAATTATATCACCATTATAACATACATGTGCAAATATATTTTTTCAAATGTGAATTTCTTAAACCATGAGTCTAACTAACCCTAAGGTTATATGTAAGTTATATGTAAATGTTCCATTATGTTCCATTACAAAGTATGGTTCTAAGGCATACTTAACTAACATAGTTTAATATGACTCAATTTTATAAAATTTTAATTTATATACTACTAAATTGTTTATATATAATTTATGTATATAAAAGTTTTGACAAAATATTTTTTAATAATTTTAAAATTTAAATTTAGTAATTAATTCTGTGTCAGACTTCTATTGGAGTCTGACATCTCAGACATCCATAGAAGTCTGAAATAGTCGAAGGTTATAATGGTAATTGCGTTTGACGTTTTTTTGATTGGTCGTAAGGACAGCGCGGTAATTTCATAAGGCCGCAAAACCAGTTTTATATTTGATTCAAGTTTGGGGGTACACTTTTATTTAAATTCAAGTTTGAGGGCATTTTAAGCAATTTTCCCCTTTATAATGGAGTTGAGTTTTACTCCAACCCTACTCTATTTTGGAGTAAAAAATAAGGTGATGACTTAAAAAATGGTATGTTACTCCATATTTTTTACACCATTTTGGAATGGAAAATACAGTTCCATTGGAAAAGATTACTCCAAAACTCCATTTTGGAGTGAAAAATGCAGTTCCTTTGGAGATGGTCTAATGATGATGACAAATCCGCACGCTCAGAGCACCAATGAGCAACGAAGCAACAATGAGCAACGACTTGTGCAATCATTAGTTGTTTATTATCTTGTGATCACCAGCAATTCGCATCAGAATTTTTGTTTTCCTTTGAAAATTTAAGCCATCTTTATTTGGAAATTCAAATTCTTGTGCCCACGTTATATATAATATATATGTTTTGTACGTAGTACAATGGATCTTCATCGTTCGGATTATCACTAACATTGGCTAACAAATATAGTAGCAATATTACTTCCACTATAAGTTTTCTTTTCACAATCTTATGGAAAATTTAGTCAAATAAATTAATAACTATATAAATGGTAGCTTAAATCATTCGAAGTCAAAAGGTAATTATAAACTTACAAAGGCAAATATAAAACATTATCGATCTCATCTCTCTCTTAAATTTTAACTCTTAACTCTTAACTCTCTCTTGCAGACGTCCTTGTTCTTTCCCGCTTGCCTCTCCGGCGGTTCTCGTCGGAGAGGGCTTCTTTTCTTTATTTTCCTCCCCAAGCCGTGCATGTCTCACATATGCGGTCCTTCCCTCCCGTGACAAATTTGGTGGCGAGGCTCTGGTTCCGGGCGGTGTAACAACGGCTCTCCGGAGGTTTCGGCGGTAACGGCTTGGTTAGGTCCCGGTTCTAAGGGGACAAGTTCCTGCGACATGTTCCCCTGTGTCATGTCCTCTGTTTCTTCCGGTGAGTCCTCGGTCGGGTTTGTGCCGCTTGCTTCCGGTGATGCCTGCGGGGTTGCGGGTGAAGAGGTCTTAGGGCTGAAGCTTCATTGGGTTGTCTCCCTTCCTTTCGGGCCCGCTAGAGGACAACGGCAGATCGGAAGGAGGCTTCGCGGTGGGGAGTGTGGACCGACAATAACGTCGGCGGTGGTAGTTTCTCTTTCTCATTTGCCTAGGCATCACCGTCTGGAGGTGGTGGACCGACCATGGCGGTGTCTCCGAGAACTTTCGTCTCCGCCGTTTAGGCATGCTCTTCTTCTTGCTCGTTTCTCTCTTCTCTCGCTCCCTTCTTTCCTCCTTCTTTTGCAGGTGGTGCTTGGCGGCGTTCGTGGTCTCTCTCCCACTGGTGGCGGCTCCGTTTTTGGTTTCTGGCGTCTGTGGCTTGATCTGCGATCTTTTCCTCTCAGCGGCGGCGGTGTCGCTATGCTTGTAGGTTTAGATCTAGGGTTTTGTCAGTTTTGGGCTTATGCATTATGGGTCGGGATTGGATCGGGCCCATTAGGGTTGGTTCGGTTTGTTTAGGACTTTTTCTTTGCTTTTTATTTTTCTTTTGTCTTTTTCTTTCCAGTTGTCATGTTAAAAAAAAAATTAAAAATTTAAATATGAAAACCCTTTAAAAAACAAAAATCATTCGAACATGGGTGATACAGATGTATAATGCTGAGATTAAGCTTCACTGATCATTCCTCAAGCAAGCTAATAACCTACATATCTTTTTAAAAACCTGAGAAATCTTTTGTATATATAATAGATTTTTGGTCTAATTGTATATATAATAGATGATGTTGAAAGAAGTATACTGTATAGAAAAGTTCAAAAAGTATATTGTATAGATAATGTATATATAATTTTGGCCAAGTTGTTTTGAATATATAATTTTGGCCAAGTTGTTTAAAAAAATTATTATGTTCATAATGATTCTTCCATTAGAAATGTAAGACGAATATTTTTGGCACATAAAGAATTACTCATATAATGCTTAGTTTGTGTGGTTACACGTATGATGCGATCATTTGTGCTTTTTCTACATCCCATATTTTTCGTTTTATCTGTATTTAATTAACTAATATATGTGTTATACCGAAATTTAGTACCTCAATCGTATAACTAATATACATTTCTTATCGATTCTTTTAGGTACACTGGTAGGGATAGCATAGAACTAACAATGGCTAGCTAGAGAAAAATATTACGCACAAAGATATTACTTTTGAAATATAAACTTTGTCTGTTATGTCAGGAATGTAAGGATTTTGATCTCAAATCCAACTCTCACGAAAGAAGCAAAAATAAGAAAGTAAAAATACATAAGATTTATCTTGGTTCATTATGTAAAAGCAATTTTTTTTATTTGACATTGCAAATTTTAAAAACATAATAGTGAGAAATACCTCTTCATCTCTAAGACTCTCTTTATCTTTTTGCTTTATTTTCTTTTTTTGTTTGCATTTGCTTCTTGATCATTTAGATTGCTAATTTAAAAACTTTATTTAATTGGCTTAGCTTGATAGAGATGTATGCATTCCTTTTGTGCTAGACCTATCCATTTGATTGATCCTCAAATTACTACAATGATATGATAGGATTTGAATAATTGATACCGAGATTTCAAAATCCTTATATCAGTGGGTTGGGGGAATTTCTCTTTTTTTACTGTGGGGACAAGTTAAGGTGAAGTTTTTCCCTTTTTCTACTAGTTTTTTTTCTCTGAGATATGGTGGGTTTTTTTTTTGCGGAGGAGCTTTGGCAGTTCTGAAGTTAGAGCGTGGTGGAGTAAGTGGGTGAGCTCATAGTGTGTAGACCGGAAAATGTCTCATATGTGATTCAGATTTGCTAGGGAGCTGCGGTTTTGCTGATCGGCGGCATTTTCCGGTGGCCAACTACTTGTCGGCTCTTTTCCCTCTCTTCCTCTCCATTCGCGCTCATGTATCAAGTGTCTTCCTTCTCTTAGTCATCTCAGAGTTATCCGGTCTCGATCTTCAGGTTGATGTGTTGGTTCACATCGGAGTTCTTCGATTCTGCTGTGGCAAAGTCTTCTTCTTTGAGTCGTCTCCTCGGTGGAAAGGTGCTTGAGTCAACTTAGTTTTTTTTATCTCTCCTAGTGGTGGTCTTCTGTGTCACATGGGTTTCTTATTGTGTTATACTCTTTGGCCCGTCAGATTTCATCGTCGGCGGTGTTAGGGTTACCGGTTTTTGGATATTGTCTCTCAGTTTAGTTTATTTAAATTATATTTTATTTTGGTTTATTTTTAAAATAGACCCAATTCTAGAATTTTTGGTCAACACTAATAAGACTGGATTAAACCAGCCAACACCTTTTTTAATTATTGCAATAAAAAGTTTAAAAATAATTTTAAACCAATGTGTTGATCTAACAGTAATGCAAAATCTTTAGTTTTAGATTCAAAAATTTTGTAGAAAATATTATTTTAAATTAAAACTTCTGAAAAATAATTTCAAAGTATTAGGAAATATTATAAATCAAAAGTTTGAAATTCCCGCAATTTTTTTTTTTTTGGTAAAAAACCACTTTAATAAAAGTTCAGGAGTTAAAAATATTTTATTTGCTTAACAAACGGCAATAAAAATAAACAATAGAGAAAGTACTAAAACAACCGAACATAAAAATATTTATGTATAATATTTTTGAAGTATATTTTACTATTTTTCAGAAACTTCGAAAATTGTAAGCCTTTCCCTAACAGTTCGAAGAATAAACTGTTGGGAATATCCTTAAATAAATGTGTACTTATTCTTATTAGTCGAGATTCAATAATCGTATAATATTAGGTGTTATTATGATTTGTTAAAATCGCTTGTAAGCTATGAATTGAAAATTTATTACTAATATTATAAGATCCTACATCAGCCACATGCTTAAACAAATTGCATAAAAATATAATTGAATTTAAAATACTAATTATTATTATTATAAATATATATGTTTAGGCTTAATCCATTAGTTAACCTATTGTGATTAGATTACACGTGTGTATATATACGTAGCTAACCTAATGATGTTTAGCTAAGCCACACAGTTATTCTAAAACCATAGAACCAAAAAATAAATAGTTTGTCCAAATTCTGAGATTTGATCTTAACGGCACTATCATCCCGTTTCGATCAAGCTTATGTACTTGTGAATATCGAAAGAGACACAACACTTGAAGTTCTAGACAATCTCAATTTTTTTTGTTCATTATTCCGCTGCAAAATATACAAATATATTCAATTTCTTAGATCTAGATTTATTTCAGTATTTATAAGATATTTTGGCATGTATATATGTTGATTTATAAAAATGTATATAAACCAGTATGGATTTCAACAGTGGTTTCATAGTATGCTTGCATAATATTGATTTTAAATCTGATTTCTGGTGAAACCTATTCTGCAAAATATTTTTATTTGATTAAAATATCTATATCTATAAATATTGGTTTACAAGACATACTTTTGACATGACAACTCTGTTGTCTTAAATTATGATTTAATTTTAATAGTTTTTTTTTAGAATTCTATTTACATGGCTGATAAATGTTTAGATGTACATGATTGATAATAATCTACTATATATTATTTGCGAAGTCGAATTATTGAAATCGCTTAGGTGGATGATTCTTGGTCAATCAAAACTATGATGTCATTGATGACATGACTTTAATGAAATGTTTTGATTGGTCAAGAGGTTTTTTACATTAAAAATAAATTCATTTTGGAAGATTATTAGAAAAAAAAAAATTTGCCAATTAATTAAATTAATCAAATTCAATTAAATGTGGTTTCCTAAACATTTGAATGGTAATCTTAACATCTTCCCTAAATTTTAGATTACAATTTATATGTATTTCATACTATTTTTCTTTATTTTAAAAATTCATAATAACACCCCACCTATAATTAGCAATTAATAACTATCGATAATAATGAGCAATTTTGAAATTAAAGTATCTTATAGAATAATCTAATCTTCCAATAGAAGATTTCAAAAATTAGTCCAACCATAAATAATTTGATCCTTATAAATAGAGCATCTACCACGCTCATATAACATCCACATATCGAGACATTTATTTTGTTTGAAATTAACATGGTTTTAATTTTGTTTTGTGTTTTTGATGAATTTGCAGCTATGTTTCATATCAAGCCAAACGAAAGATATTTATTTCTTACAATTAACATGGTTCTAATTTTTTTGTGGTTTTTAATGAATTTGCAGTTATGTTTCATACCAAGCCAAACGATAGGTATTTGTTTCTTATAATTAACATGATTCTAATTTTGTTATGTGGTTTTGATGAATTTGCAGCTATGTTTCATACCAAGCCAAACGATATGTATCTATTTTCTTACAATTAACATGGTTCTAATTTTTTGATGTTTTGATGAATCTGCAGCTATGTTTCATATCAAGTCAAACGATATGTATCTATTTTTTTTATTGTGCTATTTATGATTTTGCAAGATTTTTTTATAAAAGGCATATTGAAGATAGCTACTCATCGAACAGTGTTGGTGAAAATTCAAACACAAAGAAGATTAAGACGGAAGTCAAGGAAGGATTAAAGAGAAGGATATTATTTATAATAATTTTGTGTGTGTTGAGTTCACCATTTGTATACGTTATTGTTGCATTACGAAAGCACTTTGGAATAATTAAATTTAGTTTTTCTTATTTAATCGCTTACTTTTGTTTTATTTATTCTTCTCAATTGAACAAATGTTTGTACATAAAAATCCTTATATATTAATTTATGGTGGTTAAATTATCCAATATTAGTCATTGTTTGTTTCTGATCAGCGAGATGTATTGTTCAAACAATGGCATTTTTAAATTGATATTAAGATAAACGTGATAAAAATATGGTATCTTGTATCATAAGCAAAAACCATCGGTCTAATAAGCAAAAAAATTCTTCACAAGCCCACTTCACATATTGTGTATACGGCTCGTTTTAAGATATTGGAGATTTTAGCAGTTATATATTCCCGTAATTTTTGTTATTAGGGTTTCGTGTTTCTATTTATATAGACATCAGTGAGTGGAGTATTTTTGTTTAAATATTGAGGAGATATGTTATAAATTGGGGATTTAAACAATATGTCGGTTTAATATTTGTGAATGACCCGGTTTTTCCTATTAAAAATAAATCAATATCCATATTTGAAAGATTATTTATAAGAAAAAACCCAAAAATTCATCGAATTCAACTAAATGATATTTCCTAAATATTCAATGGTAATCTTAACTTCTTCGATAAATTGATTACAAATAATATTTTACTCCCCAATTGATTTCCTTATTTTTCAAATACTAAATAACACCCTAGTTAAAATGACTCAACTAATAACTATCGATAATAATAAATAAATTATAAATTTTGGCAAATACGACGAATCATATATAGAAAATTTCTATTATGTAACCGAAAATCTTATAATCTAGAATATTTCAATTTAGTTGAAACACAATATTCTTTAAATTAATTTGATTGATGATCCCTTAGGTCTCCAAACTACTATATATATTATTCCGGATTTAACCTATTTATCATTCACTTTTAATCATCGCTACATTTTATAATATGACATAATTAGTTAAGACCAATAAGAACGTCCCTCGCAGACGTCGTTCGACTTATGTTTTGCTTGAAAACATAGACACAAGCCTCGAAACCGAGAAGATCTAGGTTAGGGTATTAGCACAATGGACTTTGTTTAAGTCTAAGTCTGGAAACGTGACAGAATTGATTTGGTCTGATATAAAGGTACATTTTTTGCTTATTTTTTTTATTTGTGTTCGGCTCTATAATGTTCATTCGTATACTTATAATTTTGTTTTTACTTTCTTCAGGGAACAAGAGTTCAAGCATCATGTGAGGAGTCCTTATTCAACAAACATAAAGCATGTCTTCAGATAGGTTAAAAGATTATGGTTAATGCTTTTTCTTCCAAGGATTATATTGGCGACTTCCGTCCAAGTGATCTTCCTTACAAGTTATCAATCACCGTACTACAAGAACTAAACCATTAGAATATTTTGAGATTGAGAATCACGATAAATATTGTTATACTATTTCTAAAATTCTCGAGGGATCTCTTGACTAAAGAGTTTTGATTGGTAAGATGCTATTTTGTAATATACGTATTATTCCTTATATTATATTTTTCAATAAACAGTTGTTAATTGTTGTTTTACCTAAATAAGATGTTATGGGAGTCATTATCCACATGGGTGCTATTGAAGATGTGAAGACTAAAAGTAAGTCGGGAAACAACACCAAGCTTAAATTATACATGAAAGATAATGAGTTAGAACATTATTCGTAGTAAATGTTATAATAAAAAAATAACTTTATATGATTTTTATCGTCTATATAAATACAAAGATGATGCATTGACTTGCACTTTGTGGGGAGATTATGCCAAAAAAGTTATTGACCATACTTCCACCAATAGCTCATCTCATGTCGTGGTTATCATCTGGTTTGCATGGATCAAAGAATATGGAGGTAACTACTCAAATATCCTAATGGATAATTTGTTGTATATAACATTAATGGTTTAATTTAAATTTTACTAAATATAGGGAAGTTGTACATCCCGAATGCTTATAACTCGACCCAACTCACATTCGGAGATGAAAAGAACCCTGAGATTTCAAAGTGGGTTGATATGTAATGTCATACATTATGTTTTAAATATTTGTCTGAACATTTTCAATTTAAGAGTACATCTATTCATTAAAAATCTATTTTACAGTATACCAAAAGAATCTCAAGCTCTAATTATCAAGTCTGAGAAAAGCATGGTTTCTTTTGGATCGGGTCCACTCTTGGATTTGCGTACTGAATTTTTTTCATCAGGAATAATAGAATGACTCTACTTGGGATTCTGCAATCGGAAAGGGTTAGATATATGTATTTAAATTTCCAAATATATATGTATTTAATTGAAATCATTAGTTTAATTACTGAATGACTTTATTGTTGTTTAGCATGGTAAGGTGGTTACGTATGCCACAATTGTCTCAACTGACAATTCAAAAATGGTATTTTCAAGCTTGCAAAGTTTGCAAACTGAAAGGGCTTCAGTATGAATCAGATTCAGAAGATGATGACGAGTCCAAACCCTTATATAATTGTAAAACATGTGGCAATGTGACAAATATCTTTGCAAGGTAATCTTTTTATAAGTATGCTGTGTTATTTAACTTATATATCAAAAACATATTGGTTTATATATTGTTTGTGTATGCTCTAGATATTATTTGATCTTCCGCGTGTCTGATTATTCCGAGAATGAAGCAAAATTTCTCACATTTGATGAAGTTGGAAATAAGCTTGTGAACAAATCGGCAGATAATATTTACAACGAATTCAGAAAGAAAATGGAGGTATTTGATTTTTTTGTTTTTGCTAATATTTTTATTTGATTAGGGACCTCTTATGCTTACCTCGGGTATAGAGACTGATTCTGATGCAAAAATGGCCCTAGCACTTACACCATTAACATCAAAAAGATTAGAAGATTGCATCTCTTTAAGCTGTGTTGATGAAAATTCTTCGGTTTCAAAAAAAATTAAGCATAAAGACAAGGAAGCCTTAAAAAGAAGGATACTTTAGACTTTTGTTTTGTATCTTCTTTCGTGTTAGCATTTTTTAGATTATCGTCGTATTACGAAAGCACTTTGGTATTTTTAATTAAATTTTCCATTTAATCGTTTAATTTTGCTTCCAAGTTATCAGTATAACAAATATTCGTAATTATTTTCAATAATAAAAACTTTTGTTGTACACAAATATATAGTTGTATATGGTATATTGAAATTGGATAACTAATTTGTTTGATTTCATGAACCAAAGTTTATAAATTGGATACAAACATGCAACCAAAAATATCCTCAAGAAGATTCTCTAGATTTCTTTTTCCATCAATTATTATATTGAAAATTATTTAAAGATATCTTTAACTAAAGTTAACAAAAAATTTGGAATCTTCCATAATAGAAAATAGAAATTTGTTAAATTTATATTCAGTACAAAATATGTGGAATCTTCCATAATTAAGATTTGAGTATTATGTTTGAGAGGATCAATATATTCTTAAAACTTAGATTTAGGTATTTTGCACTGTCAAATTAGTAACATGTAACTTTGATTAAGATATAACTACTCCATTTTCAACTATTCACCTCGCCACAATCTCATTCTTATTATGAGTCTATAATTCTTCTTTGTTAGAATTATTTGAAGACTTCAACAATATACTTGGAGAGAATCCATTATTATCAAAATATATATTGTCACTTATATAAGTTCACAAGTTTATGAAATTATTTGACTTTCTTAATCAGAATTGGAATGACTACTTTTCATTTCATACGAAAAAGGTGGTCCAGATTCTGATAAAGAAAATCAAATAAGTTCATAAACTTCTTATCTTATTAAAAGGTCAAATGTAGATATGAGAAATACTGTGTTGGATTTATATAATGATGATGGTTATCATTTTCCTAATATTGGCAAGGCTTATAATAATTCTAAACTTGGTTGGGTTTATCGACAATAGAATCATTTTTTAACGTTGATACGGCTTAATAGCAAAATGTTTACCTGTTATGATAAAGAAGATCATATAAGTTCATAAGTTTATGAACTTATCTAATTTCAAATCTAAATAAAAAAAAAAATTAGTTGGGTTTATCGAGAATAATAAGTTTTTAATCATCATTATTGATATGTCTTTGTGTGATACGAAACCAAATTTATCTGGGCTAAGAGAAAAAAATTTCATTAGCGGTTATGGCCCAAATAGTTTTTCTAACCAAGGGTTGTGACTTCTAGTTTTTACACATTTTACTATTATTAATTCAATGGTTTTCTTTAAGAGTTTCACACCTTTTACTCACCAATTTGGGATACTATTTCATTTTAAAACCATAGACGCTTCATTTTCTTACCGCTTACTGAGAGCAAAAAAAAAACTTCTTTTCAAGCTAATTTCTGCGAAAATTTCTCTGATTCTCAACTATGGCTCCACAGACTTTCAGAAAAATTTCTCAAATCAACAACTTCATTCCTTGCCGTTGGGACCTAAAGTTCTTATTTTACGTGTTTGGATTTGTGTTAAGTCCATTAAACCAAAAATCCAAATGATTTTGGTCGATGAGGAGGTTATCTTTCTTTTACTATATAATCTGTTTTATTTATTGGGCTATTGTATGTATTATTAAGGTATTCGTTTATTGATTTAGGGTATGAAAATAGAGGCTATTGTTTCTGCCTCTTTTATTGAGAAATTCTGTTTCTCTACATGGTGTGAGGTCGTTGGTTTAAACATGCGAATGTTCGAGTTGTACAAGCACCAGAATATGTGTCGTTGACCCCTCACGATTTCCAGCTCATATTCGGGTTAAACACATCTTTCTGTCTCACTTATGATAATTTTTCGGAAGGTTATTTTATGCAATTTGAATCGATTCCGGATATATTAAATGGGAGAGTCTTTGATGAATACCCTATAGGTAACTTTTAGTCTATACATTTGTTTTTTTATCGGATTATATTAATCATGTTATTTGCATGTGTGGTAGATATTATATTTTTAACTAAATAGATTAAGGTATACAACTCTTAATGATTTTATTTTTCTATTATAGATTTCTTTGGTGTTGTCACACGTGTTGGAAACCTTCAACCTTATTGGGCATGACCAAAGCTGCAGTTTACAATTCGCGACCTAAGGTTAGTTAAACAAATGTCTATAAGCTTCCTCACATATGCTTTTTGTTTGTCTCTGATAAAAATCTTGAAAATACAAATTTTCTAGCCTCTGAAGTCTTCAGTGTTTATTAAACGGGGAAGATGCTAAGGAACTAATAAAAGGTTTTGGAAGGATGCTGATAGACATCTCTTTGTGATTCTCCGGTGCTTCTACAGAAATCACGAAATGAGTATGATTAGAAATTCAATTTAGTTTTTTTAGAATGATCTCATTGTCTATTATATGTTTGGGTTTAGGATTGATGATACTTTTGATTTCTATATTGTTTAAAATGTTAATGGTGTTTGTTTATAAAATTTATTTAATTAGGTGTAATTTAGCTCAAAGGAGAAGAAGGGAAGTCAACGATTATGTACGATCAAACAAACAATTCAGACTTTAAAGGATTTCTCAACAGGTTTTGGTCATAAACCTAATGCAACTAATTATGTAATATGTTTTATATGTTTTCCAGAATTCATAAACTGTTTTCTATTTTGTAGCTTTCCAAATCCGGTACCTGATCAATATCCTATAGAAAATCTCATATCTTGGTTCATCTTCTAAATTATGTACATATTTTAGAAGACCTTATTAAACTTTATTATTTTTTTTGGGTTAGATGTTCTATTGATCGTCCTTATGTTTTTTTAAAAACATATTTATCTTTAATGTTTACAACTTTTCTGTCCAGTATCATAATCTCTTTTTTATTACATCATTTAAATGGCATATACAATCTAACCATGATCAATTTGGTTATTGTTAAATTCAAATATCAAAATAATTATATCTCCATGACAATAGAGGTTTTAGGTGGAAGTTTAATATGAAAAATTGTAAGAATAATAATTTGGTTTCGATATTAACTAAAAACATAAGTGATGATATAACAAAACATATATAATAAGTATATATTTCATTTGTGATACGACAATAAAAAGTATTTTGCACATTTAAAGAATCATACACATATGTTAATTCAAAGAAATATGTAGCTATAATATTTTCATAAACAATACACTTACACAAATAAATTTGTGTTTTAGTTTCATAATTTTTCATTATTTTCCTACAATAAACAAAAATATGATTTGAAGATAAAAATCCAAATATAACTTACTTTATTGTAAACAACATCAGAATCTAAACTTTTAAAAACACTAATACTCCCTCTGTTTCACAAAGATACATGTTTTAACATTTTCACACATTTTAAGAAATAATTTGTAATACCAATTTTGACCTCTCAACAATATTATTATTAGTTTCAACTTTATCTTGAAAAATGTATTTTTATTTATTTAGTAAGGGTAAAATAGATAAACAACTTAAAATTTTACGGAGGAAGTAATATTGGAAATACAAAACTTATATCTTTATGAAACAATTTTTTTTTCTTAAAACATACATCTTTGTGAAACGGAGGAAGTAATTAATATATTTAAATTCATTAAGAAATTAGTCAAAGCCCAAATTACTCTGGTCCAGTGGCGGAGCTAGTTCACACTCATGGTGGTCAATTGACCCATGTGAATTTTAACCCATAATTTTTAATCATATAACAAAATCCATGGGGATTTTTATGTAGTAAGCATTAAAGAAATCACCAAAAATATAGAAATCAAACTAAAAAAAAGTTTGAAATATGTAAATTTGACCCATGTTAATAAATAATCTACCTCCGCCACTGCTCTGGTCCATTGTAAGATAGTTGTTGATACATCTATCGAATCTGAAATCAGCCATTCGATACAATCAGAGAACAAATTGAAAGTAAACGGCGATCTAGAAGATAAACCGTTGGACTAAGGTAAGGTATACAGAGAAGATAAGAAGAAAATTGTTTGCTTTTAACAACAAATTGAAAGTAAACGGCGATCTAGAAGATAAACCGTTTCGTTTGAAACTAAGGTAATCTGAACACTATTTTCATATATCTTCTTGATGTAAATTTCTATTTTTAATCATTGATTTTTATTATCAGTACCAAGTTTGAATTTTAAGTAGACTTTAGGGTTTAGTCAACTTCTCTGATATCCTCTATTTTAGATGCAGTCTATTCAACTTTTACAGATCTAATTCCGATTGTTTTTGGTTTATGCATGTAATGATTTTGAATTTATATGAAGAAATATTAGCTCTGCAAAAAAAATCAGAAGATGGCAAACCCTCTATTTTTCAAGCCTCTTATTCTGGACTAATGTTATGATAGTGTGACAAGTAATCTTAGTTCTTTATCTCGATTTATTTATTTTTTATAGTTTGTTTCTTCTTAGGAATATTTTTATTCTTTGTGTTGTTGTATATCCCCGAAAGGTTCTTCAAAAAATATATACTTGGAAAACAGATGTTACAGTTGGTAAACTCACATATGATATTTCTAGACGAAAGTTTCATATCAAACGAGTTGGTGATAGACTTACTAAAGGATGTAGGTGTTTCTTTGAGGCACATAAATAAATAAAAATGACCTTTTAATTTTTGAGTACCGTGGAGGTTCCGATTTCCATATGGTACAGGCCTTCGAACCAAACTGATGTGAGATCAAGTATGAAAATGTTACAACGTAGACTGGAAAGCAAGCACGAGTAAGTGTTTTCGATTATTTTCGAGACAACTTGTTTCGTATTTTCTAATTTGTTTGACTAATATGTACATGTTTTCTGAAGGAACCGAGGAGAAGTTCGTGACGTTAAACGTCACGAGCGACAACATCAAACGAAGCAGAATTGTAAGTTGTTTCTTTGTATTTTGATTTTAAATTTTTGTTACCTGATCAAAATTATGATTTTGCAGTATCTTCCTGAGTCTTTTGTGGATGAAAATGATTTAGAGATGGTTGCAAACAAAACCATATCTATGGTCAATGATGCTAGAGGGAAGTGGTCTGTTGAACTTGTTGTCCATTGTGATAGTAACAGACGACGCTTACGTTTGAGCTACAGCTTAAGAGAATTCTTGTTGGCAAACAATGTCAAAGTCAACCAAACGATTGTCCTTAAACTATTTTGGGAAAACGACACTACTCCCGTCCTCAAACTGTCCCCAAGGAATCGTGTCTAACTATCTATAACTTATGTTTGATATCTATTTTATTTTGGGACAAAAACTTATGTTTAATATTTTTCTTTGTTTTAGTGTTCACTTGATAACAACTTGAATTTGCATCAAAGGCATTTTTTGGGTCACACTAAATCTAGAGAATGTTTTTGACCCTTTATTACTTTTCTTTTTATTTAAAAATGCATGATTTCCAAATTTATGGAAAAAAATATATTGCATATGAAGAATTATAGACAATTACTTTTATATTTTTTCTTACAATTGATAACTACTTCCATACCAAATGTATTTCCGTTTGTTTATAAAATTTAATACCGATTTTATATGGAATATCTTTGTTTAGTACGTAATTCAATTTCACTAAATAAAATATGAAAATCTATATGACTTCAAATATGGAAGTACTTACCAATTGTAAAAAAAAAAAAAAAATTATATTGTATCCTAATAACAAATGAGATATTCTTACTATTAAAATAGAAGATATTATACTAACTTAGATGTTCTAATTTCTAAACAGTAGTATTGAAAGGTATAATTAATGTGGCCGATATTAGTTTAAAAAATCCTTAAAAATTAATTATCACTAAGAAACCCTAATATCATAGTACTATATATTTTGGTATCGTCTTCTCATTAGTTTTATTTCTATCTCGGGTTGCTAATGGAAGCTATAGGTATATCTGATAAATCTTTGGCATCTTTATTTTGTTCATATTCTATACATTTTGGTTTTTGTTTTAAAAGTTATATTATTTTCATGAATAGATCTAAAATTTATTTCAGCTTCTTTCGGATGTTGAATTGATCCTATGGAAATTTTACCTATTGTTCTTTCTTCTCCATAAATTGTTTTCGGCGATGATGTTGGTTTGGAATATCAAGAAAAAGAAGATAAATTTCGGGGATGGATAAAATGCAATCAAATTAATCTTCAAGCAAGACATCTTCTATATTCACAAATAACAACTAAATTTGTTTGAGATAAAAAAAATGCTTGAATGGAAACCCCGCATACAAGGTAAACCGCGTTTATATGGTTTACCAGTATATGCAGAAGAAATTGGAGAACTATATTACTTATACCGTCTATTGGATGTAATAAGAGGATCATGTGGCTATTTGGATCTAAGAACGATTAATAATGTTGTTTATGACACATTCCGAGATGCTTGGTTTGCCCTTAAAAATATTGAAATTCTCTAATTTATGTTCAATTATTTTAATCAGCTATTTAGGTGTTTATTTATAATAATGGTTGTGTTTCTTTTCAATATTAGAGAATTCATGATTCTTGATTTTCATTCTTATTCTAAGTTTCACTTTTTATAAAATCACGCCTTAGTGGAAATTTGTACAGTTTCAAATATTCGACTACATGTTTTTCACCTAAATTTAGCTAAACAATCCTCGAAAAAATAATTCACTCCGCACAAGGTACGGGCGAATCATCTAGTAATAGAATAATTTTTTCATGTACACAATTTTCTATATATATTAAATATATTTATATATATTATGCATGCTTATTTGCCTCAAAAAATCTAAAACATATGATGATATTGAATGATTATATGATTAGTAAATAATATTCATGACAAGATCAGATGCGACTTTATTAAAAATGTTGTGAATATTTGAAATTTATCTTTCTTATTTGATTCAAAGCTTAATGTAATTAATTCTTATAAATTAAATTAAGATAATTAATAATTTAATAAGATTAAATTTAATTATTTGTGATCCAATTAAATACATATATGATATGTGTTATTTATATTTAATCAAATATATTAGATATAAAATTTTAAATATAAATTAAAATTGGATTAAAATTAATTCTTCAATTAATATCAAGTATTTTGATGTCTCTCCAATCTTATCAATATCAAGGCTTGTTTTGTTGCGTGATGAGTTTGCTAAAGAAAGATGTCCACAATTACATAAATGAGGTAGATGATAATGGTTATCATGTGAAACAGATTGGTTTACTTGACTAAGTTATCAAAACGGTTTTGGGCTTAGACGTATAGGTTGGATAAGACATAAGATATCTAATAACCAAGAGTTATATTTGATATAATTAACAAGGTGTTGTTTACCTAAATAACTAGATATTCTGATGATGAACCAAAGCTCACTCGAATTCTAGTGAAATATAGATCTTGGATCATTATATTCAATTTGAGGAAATTGTTATTTGAATATAATGTGAGTTTTCTTAATTGTTGAGATTAGTCTTATTTAAGTATTAACATTTGTTATTTTCATCTCCAGCAATGTAAACTCCTTACTATGTTTTCATTGCGTTCTATCCTTGAGAAGGACAAATTGAATGGATTAAATTTTCTTCGAATGGTATCAAAAGTTGAGAATTGTTCTCAAATATGAAAAAGACTATGTACTAGAAAAGGTTCTTGCTGACAAACCTAAGACCAATGCTCAACATGCAGAAAGGAATGCTTATGATAAGCATGTTAGTGATAGGGTTGATGTGTGTTGTCTTATGTTGGCAACTATGAACTCAGACTTGAAGAAGCAATATGTAAACGTGGATTCGTCAATTGACATAATCACTAGCCTGAAATGACTGTCTCATGAGCAAGCACGAACTGATAGATACCAAACAGTTAAGGCTCTCACTGAGTGTAAGCTACCAAAACATGGTCCAGTTAGACAACATGTCATTAAGATGATGGGTTATATTGATAACATGGCAAAACTGGATTGTTCTTTCAGCTAAGAGTTGGCTACTGATTTAATCATGCAGTCATTGCCGTCAAGCTATGATCAGTTTGTTATGAATTACAACATGAACAACTTCACAAAGACATTGACTAAGCTGCATGGAATGCTCAAAATTGCTGAACGAAATACTAAAAAGGACACTCCAAATATCCTTATGGTACAAAAGGGTAGTTTAAGAAACAAGGTAAAAACAAAGGTGATGGCAAGACAAGTTCGATTGTGAATCCAAGTGAGTCTAACCATGTTCGTAAGTTTAAACATGGTCCTTCTAATGTTGATAAGTAACATTATTGTAATGGTTCTGAGCATTGGAAAAGAACCTGCAATAAATAATTTGAAGATCCGAAAAAGAAGAAGAGGACTTTTGAGAGTTCATATTCATGTATTTATTTTATAGAACTAAATGTTACTACTTCTGGTTCTACTTCTTGGGTATTGGATACTGGCTGTGGTACTCATGTTTGTATAAATATGCAAGGCCTAAGCAACAATAAAACTTTAGAGAAAGGACAAGTGGACATGCGCATGGGAAATGATGCAAGAAATGTTGCATTATCCATATGAACATTTCATTTGTGTTTGCCTTCTGACATGGTTTTGGAACTTAAGAACTGCTATTATGTATATGTTATAAGCATAAATATTATTTATATTCCTTGTTTGGATATAGAAGGATAGCAGTTTTCAATTAAAAATAAGTGTTGCTTATTTAATTATGATGGTATATTTTATGGTAGAGGTTCGTTATAGAATGAAATTTATGCTCTAAACCAAAGCGTGCCTATCTATAACATCAATACCAAAAGATTCAAATCATTTCTTTGGCATTGTCGTTTGGCTCATATAAATGAAAAGCACATTCAAAATATTCATAGTGATGGACTTTTGAGCTCATTCGATTATGAATCATATGAGAAATATGAATCTTGCTTATTGAGAAAAATGACTATGGTCTTTTTAATGGACATAGTGAAAGAGCTAAAGACTTGTTGGAACTTATACATACTGATGTATGTGAACCGATGAGAATAAATGTTAGAGGAAACTACCAGGACTTCATCACATTTACTGACGACTTCAGTAGATATGGTTATGTTTATCTAACGAAACATAAGTCTTAATCTTTTGAAAAGTTCAGAGAGTTTCATAATAAAGTACAAAACTAGCTTGGCAAGACAATCAAAATCTCCGATCAGATTGAGGTGGTGAATATTTGAGTCAAACTTTTAATGATCATCTGAGATAATGTGGAGTTGTTTCACAGCTTACTCCTCCAGGAACGCCACAGTTGAATGGTGTTTCCGTAAGCAAAAAAAAAAAAAAATTTGTTAGATATGGCTTGATCAATGATGAGTCATGCAAATCTTCCATTATCCTTATTTTGCATACGCTCTATAAACGTTTGTGTTTACGCTGAACATTGCATCCAAATCAATTGAGAAGACACCGTATGAGATATGGAATGGAAGTGTTCTTGATTTTTTTCCTGAAAATTTAGGGTTGTGATGCTTATGTTAAACGAAGGTTACCGATAAGCTCAGACTTAAATCTGATATATGCTAATTTGTTGGTTATCCCAAAGAAACCAAAGGTTATTATTTTTACAACCCTACCGAGAAAAAAGTTTTTGTTGCTCGTAATAGTGCTTTTCTAGAAATATAATTTCTTTCGAAGAAAAATAGTGGGAGTAAAGTACAACTCGAAGAAGTTTGAAAAACACATGAGATTGATTTGACTTCTCATGAAGAGGATCAATTAGATTTACGAAGAGTCGTAGAATCTACACCTATGGAACCTGAGGTATGTATAAGTCCGAAAGTACGTCACGAACCTGATAGATATGATTTTTTGGTGACTGATCATCATGAACTCTTGATAATAGAGAGTGATGAACCTATGTCCTTCCAAGAATTAATGATGGGACCTGACTCCGATAAATGGCTAAAATCCAAAAAATCTGAAATGGAATCCATGTCATTAAACAAAGTATGAAATTTGGTTGATGTACCTGATGGTGTCAAAACCATTGAGTTTAAATGGGTTTTAATGAAGAAAACAAACATGGTAATATACAGATATACAAAGTTAGATTGGTGGCTAAAGATTACAATCAAATTCATGGTATAGACTATGATGAAACCTATTCTCCAGTCGCAATGCTTAAGTTCATTCGGATTCTCTTAGCAATTGCCGCTTATTATGATTATGAGATATGGCAGATGGATGTGAAAACAGCTTTCCTTAACAAAAATCTTGAAGGGGATGTGTACATGACACAACCTGAGGGTTTCACAGTCCATGGAAGTGCTAGGAAGGTAGGGAAGCTTTAACATTCTATTTATGGTTTGTAGCAAGCATCACGAAGTTGGAACTTCATTTTAATGAGGCAATCAAAGAGTATGATTTGACTAGAAACGAAGAACCATGCGTTTACAAGAAGACTAGTGGGGGTGCAGTTATTTTCTTAGTGTTGTATGTGGATGACATACTTATTACTGAGAATGACATTCCTATGCCTAATTTTGCAACGACTTGGATTGGAAGATTTTTCTCAATGAAAAACATGGGAGAAACCGCATATATTCTTGGAATAAAATCTATAGAGATAGATTAAACAAGCTTATTGGATTGTGTCAACACACTTATATAAAAAAGGTCTTGCACGGGTTCTAAATGCATGATTCCAAGAAATGTTTTCTACCAATGTCTCATGGCATAACTCTCAGCAAAATTCAGTGTCCTTCGACACATGATGATCGAGAGCGGATGAGTAGAATCTCATATTCTTCAGCTATAGTATCTATCATATATGACATGCTTTGTACTCGTACAGGTGTTGCATGTGCTTTAAGCATGACGAGTAGATACTAATTTGATCCAGGTAGAGTCACTGGAAACCAGTTAAGAACATCCTTAAATATTTGAGAAATAATAAGGATAAGTTATTGGTCTATGGAGGAAATGATGAGTTTGTTGTGAGTGGTCACACCGATACGAGTTTCCAGACAGACAAAGATGATTACCGATCACAATCTGGCTTTATCTTTTATCTTAATGGAGGAGCTATAAGTTTGAAGAGTTCCAAGTAGAGCACCGTAGCAGACTCTACAAGTAGAGTTCCAAGTAGAGCACCGTAACATTTCTACTTCAGAAGCAGCAAAGGAATTTGGTTGGATTCAAAAGTTCACTACTGAACTTGGTATGGTTCCTAGTATTTTAAGCCCATTGGATCTCTACTGCGATAACAATTGAGTTATCGCACAAGTGAAAGGACCTATATCCCACTAAAAATCCAAACACATCCAAAAGAGATATCACCTCATTCGTGAAATTATCGATAGAGGAGATATGAATATTAGCAGAATCTCAACAGATACAAATGTTGTTGATCCATTGACCAAACCTCTTTAATGAATTAAGCATGAGATTCATAATGCTGCTATAGGCATTAAGTTTCATAAGACATTATCTTAATTCTAGTGGGAGGATTTTTTTTCTTTTATGATATGATGTTCATGATTACATACATTTGGTTATGTTTTCAAATTAGTGAAATTTGTTTCAGGTTTATTTGGTTACTGGATAATAAATAAATTCCCAAAATAATTTATAATATTTATAGGTCATCAAGTACGTGATTTGATCATGAAACCCTATAAGTGAAAGATGACATAAATTATTGTGGTCTCTAGTCAAAGTTATTAAAATGGGACGCTAATAACTGAAGATGACTAGTATGTAAGGTGGCTGATGACTAAGTTTCGTGGAGTCATTTAATGTATTGTATTAAAGCTAATCGTATAGACATGTGTTGGGGAACACACTGTTGGATTAACCCGCTATGAGAACTCTACAAGATCGTGAGTGTCATAAAACTTTCTCATTATGACTAAAGAGTATAGTCCTTTGACATGAGTTCGTCATGATTCTTACTTATGGATTAGTTCACTTTGACCTTGTCCCTCCTATATAACTGGAGATAAATATCTCTGGGCCAATCAAATATTTGATACTGAGAAATGCATGACCGTGCTCAAATGAGGTGAATGTCAATAGTTTGTTTAATTAGCATAAATCAAAGTTCGATAAACGTGATCTAGCTTAACAAGGATGACATTGTTTTGAATGATCTTTCTTGTTAATCCTGATTCAATTCATCAGATTACTTGATCCTAAACATGCCAGATCTAGGTTCTCTTGAATAGAAACATAAGTAGATCTCACCTTTTACCTGTTTTGTGCAGCGGAAAGGAAGAACAGGTCAGAGATCAGAGAGCCACCGAGTGATAACTCCTCCAGAGGTTCACACACGCACACCAATCAGGAAGCAGGCTGCTAGGCCACTGGGAGAAACCGGCGCAGGGGAGAGAAAGAGATGACGGCTCACGTTAGGGTTAATTTGGTTCTGAACTCGAGTTTTATTCATAAAACTCGTTCGGTTCCGTTTGGGCCATTTGGCCCAAATACCAATTAACTCGTCGGTGTTTGCGCACTGCATCGATCGTTGCACCTTGTGCATCGATCGATGCACATTGGCTAAACCTTTTTATTCTCTCTAAGTATAGTAAATGCCTAGCACTTTTACCATACTCCTGCTAAACCGTTCCTACACGATTTCCTGTTAGCTTAGGCGTGTGACCCATATGGGATCATACAATAAAGGCAATAAGTCCAAGACTTATAGATCATGAGCGGACTCTAGCAAGCCATCATGACCCCCAGTATTATATGACTTATGTCTGATCTTTGACATACTCTTACTTTCTAGAGACAGTACCGAGATTACTGGACACATTTCCAACAATCTCCCACTTGTACTGGAATCTCTGTATTCATAATCCTTTTGTCTCAATATCTCGATTAGTCATAAGGCAAGATTGGTGTCATCCTTATAAAGCCTAATCTTGTTCATCGGACTCTGATTTGATACTGACAATCCAAACGACTCGGGAAAGTCCGTTTGAGCATGGCCATGCATTTTCCAGTATTCAAATCTCCGATTGGCCTAGAGATATTCACTCCATTTATATTGGAGGGACAAATCCCGTCTTGTTCCATCACTGTAAACTACTCACTTCACAATGTACCCAAACAAGGTCCTTATAACTATCGCAGAACGATAGCGTTAGACAATGATCAAAGTGCATCAGTCCATGTGCAGTCACATGCATGCGAACTCAGGTCTAAGGACTATACTCTATAGTCGTAGTAAGAATCTCTTATGACACAGATATAAATATCCTGAAGAGTTCTTATAAGCGGGTCTTGTCCGGTCGTATGTTCCCCAACATACACCTATGTACTGACTTTGATGCCGAGCATCTATGACACACTGAGACTTTGTCATAAGTCACGTACCAATCCAGTCTCACACGGTTGTTGGTGTTCCAATTTCAACAACCTTTGACTAGGGACAGGATGATATAAAACATCTATCAAATATAGGGTCTCATGATCAAGCTAAATGACTTCGATGACTCAAGATCAAGTCATTTACTTCGATGACCTATAAAATGGATCATATCATTTTGGAACGATTATTTCATCACAGTTAAAATAATCTTGAAATAATAATTTCATTATCAAACATCTCAAATGTTTTACAAGAACATATCAATAACTAAATAAAGCCCTTTACTAACTCCCACTGAAATTAAGACTACATCTTAACTTCACTTATCCTACAGCTACAGTCCGTGACTCGTGCTTAGGGCTAAGGAGTGGCTTCGTTAATAGATTAGCAACGTTCTCATTTGTTGAAACTTGCTGATCTACTTAACATCTCTGTCATTTATCTTAAGGTGTTTGGACCTCTGATGTGCAGCTAGTCTCATCTATGCTGGGAATCACATCAAGTTCATTGACGAACTCTTCTTTCCAAACAACCTCTTTCGCCGCTTTCAAACTGCGAAATGTTCAGTTTAAGTCATGGAGTCAGCAACAGTGCCTTGCACCGCCAGACAGACACAAGATATAACCGGACTGTGACCGGAAATCATCTTTGTCTGTTGGAAACTTGCTTTTCAGACTCTGCTGACTTGTAGCACATCACTTTCTCCGTAAATCAAGAACTTATCCTTAGTATTCCTCAAATACTTTAGGACATACTTTAGGAAACTTGATTCTTTGCTGGATTTGACTGGTCTTTACTTGTCTTGCTTAAAATTAAAGCAACATCAAACAAGTACGTTTCATGGCATACATGATAGATCCAATTACCGAAGCATATGGAATCCTATCCATGCATTTAAGCTCAGCAGTTATCGTAGGATACTGTATCTTGCTTAACGTAATGCCATGTGACATTGGCATAAAACCCTTCTTGGATTGCTGAAAAAACGTGTAGGACTTTGTCAATTTTAAGAATCCTGACATTGTCCTACCAGCTCTTTTGGATCTCTATCTTTAAATCCAAAATCCAAGACTTTCGTGGCTATACCCATGTCTTTCACAAAACCAACTCCCAAGCCAGTCCTTTACCGACTGCAGCATTGGGACGTTATATCCGAGAATCAGTATGTCATCGACATACACTATGAGAAATGCAATATCGCTCCCACTTATCTATTAGTGAACATACAGTTCCACTTCGTTCCTGTTCAAGTCAAAACCTTGACTACTTCAACAGAACGAAGATTCCAACTCCGATATGTTTGCTTCCATCCATGAATGGATCGATGAAGCTAACTTACATTAAAATGTAATTTTTTCGGAGTCCGGGCTTACTTTCGCTTCTTTGAATTTTGCAGATTCGTCGCTTTCAATGATCATCAGATCATGCGAACTTTCAATGATTATCAGGTTCAACTAATGACGAGAAAACACTCTCGGATTAGTAACTGATTCATTCATATCTGCGAACTTCAGGCTCCACAGGTGTAGATTCTACAGAAATCTGTAAATCCTTCCGCTGCTCTCCCTCAATAGGTAAAGCAGCCTCCTGTATTTCTCGAATTTCTTCGAGTTGTACTTTTACTCCCACTGTTCTTCTTGGAAAGTAACTTCCCTTCTTAGAAAACAGAATGGTCGTAAAATACTGAGCCTTGGTTTCCTTAAGAAAGCTTCGAGTTATGCTTTTACTCCCACTGTTCTTCTTGGAAAATAACTTCCCTTCTTAGAAAACAGATTGGACGTAAAAGTAACAAGCCTTAGTTTCTCTAGGACAACCAGCGAATTAGCACAACTACAAATACTCAGTAAAGACAAATTTGGATCGATTCCAAAACACATTAACGTGGTGTCTTTCAACCGATATTTGTGGAACTATTTCAGTGTAAACTTAGATATTTTAGAGCGTTATTCTTAAATAATATCATGGAAGATTCGTGTGACTCATCTTTAATCATTTCTTATAAGATCTGATTCTTTCTCACAGAAACACCTTCAGGTTTTCAGGAGAAATGAGCTGTGAAACGATTTCACACTCATTAAGATGATCACACAATCAATGACTTAAGTATTCTCACTCGTGATTTAATCCAGAGTCTTAATACTTTTGTCATTCAGATCCTATACTTCATTCTGGAACTCTTTCGACCATGTCAAAGAATTCCGACTTGTGTCTCATCAAATGAAACACAGTCACACTCACTGAAGTAATCAGTAGAGACAATGAAGTACAGGAGATTTTCTCTGGCATTACTGCTCATTGGGCCACATACATGAGTGTGTTCCAGGTCCAATAAGCCTTTGGGCTTTTCTCTAGCTCGGCTAAGGTAGGCCCTTTACCTTTTGGTCTAGTAAACAGAATTCAAGTCTCATAAGATATTTTATCAAATGAGCCCAAACGTCCATGACTATGGGATTTCTGAATCCGACTTACTCTATGTGACCAAGACTTTATGCCAAGAAAAATCAGGTTTAATTCATCAGATTTAAACCAATTCGGTATTTATGTTACATTTAGGCACTCTTTGGTTTAAGATATAAAACTCATTCCATGAATAGGGTGCTACAATTAATATTTCATTAAGATCAAAAGAACAAAACTTGTTTTTTATCAAAATGAAAAACATTCAAATTCTTACAAGAAAATGAAAGACAACTCTGCTTAAAGCAGGTACTTTGTAGCAATTACTTAATACAAAACCAAGCCTCAAAGGGATCTATAAGTGAAAAATCCTACGGCTGAGGCAGCATCCCAAGCTCCTTCCAGACATCTAGTTTCACTTGCCCTTCCTTCAAAGTTCTACTGTTGCCCAGGCTCTGCATATTATAACAAATATCAGTGCCACAACCAGTATCCAATACCTTTAAGGTAGAACTTGAAGTAATAACATGAATACCTGAGGAAGTAGTCGCATACATCGACTTTAACTCCTCATCATCTTCCATGAATTTAAAGCAATCTCTCTTCCAATGCCCTGTCTCCTTACAGTAGTAGCACTTACCAACGTAAGAGGTATCTGACTCGGGCTCAGAAGACACATGCTTGCCATGATTCAAAATCTGGACAACTTTGTCTTCACCCTTGTCAGCATTAGGTTTAGTAAACCTACCCTTCTCATTCATGAGATTGTACAGGGTACTCTTCACGTTTGGCTCAACTGTCTTGAGCATATCATGCAGTTCAGTCAGCGTCTTCGTTAAGCCTTTCTTGATATAGTTCTTTCTGAACTTATCATAGCTTGACGGCAGTGACTGCAGAATGATTTCAGTTGCCATCTCTTGGCTAACTGGATAATCCAGTTTCCTCAGGTTATCGATGTAACCCATCATTTTACTGACATGAGGACTCACTGGATTATCATTTGGTAGCTTGCAGCTAGTGAGAGACTTAACCAACTGGTATCTCTCCACCCTTATCTGCTCCTGAAATTTCAATTTCAGGCTGCTGATCATCTCTATTGGCGACTCCATGTTCTCATATTGCTTCCGCAAGTCTGAGTCCATGGTAGCCAATATCAGACCACGCACATCTACCGCATCATTATAATGCTTATTCCAAGCATCATATACTGCATGAGAAGCATTGGACCCGATCCTCACGGGGAGAGCTCTCTCAAGGACATAGTCCTTTCTCTCCTGTCTGAGGACTAGCCTCAGGTTCCGCGACCAAGTCAAGAAATTTGATCCGTTCAGCTTGTCCATCTTAAGGACAGACCGGATCGAGAAAGCGTTTTGATTGTTTGTGCTATTCATAACTGAAAATTAAGATAAAAGGATTTTAGTTAATATGTTCAATATGATTAATCTCGTATTAAAATTAATATGATTAATCACGCATTATATTCAATAACATAAGTTACCCTCAATAGAATATAATGATTCCAAGATCCACATATAACTAAGATTAAAGTGGGCCACTGGCCGTCACCCAATCTTAGCTTATATCGGTAAGCCCTATATCGGCTAATTATATCCGTGATATAACTCTTGGTTGTGAATCTGGGCCCGAGGCCCAATCCACTCTGATGTCTCAAGGCCCGGGACTCCCGATGGCCTAGTCAAGAAAACCAGACTATACAGTCATGTAATCATTAATGTCTGGGACTCCCAATGACATTTATGAATCACAAACTGTCTTACCCACGCAAAAGCAGACATCCTCACACTGTAAGGCCATGAATACAATTGAGTGGGCTTTGACAGCTGACATAGAATGGACAAGACATCCAACGCTTGATATTATATGAGGTTCGTAGGTTTATTAAAATTTCATTCCCAAAATAGAAGATTACTATTTCGGGAAACTTTCTATTTATGGAAACCTACTATTTTAGAAACTTTCTAAAATTGGAAACTTTCTAAAACCGGAAACTTTCTAACTTTAGAAATTTCTTTAAAATCCAAAACCCGCAAATTCAGAAACTTCTATTTTAAGAAACTTTCTAATTTCAAAATTTCGGAAACTTTAATTTAAAATTGACTTTATAATTTTATAAAATAAATTTTAAATTTGATCTGAAGAAAGACTCAAATAACTGGCCCAATCGTTTTAACTTCTTGGCCCGAGGCCCAAGAACTGGTCCATGTCCAAGACATGACCCAATTGTCCAATTAAATGACATAACCGGTCTGGTTCATTAAAATTGGTCTAACCAAAATTAATTACTACGACGACCACAATTGTCAACCGGTTATTTACTAAACCGGAATTTCTCAATTTATTTGGTCCAACCAAATCAAATTAGAAATTCCTGGTTTAGGCACTAAATCCAATATTTCTTTCGACATTGGATTTCTTATCCCGGTTTAACCAGATTTAATAAAATTATTAAAATCTGTTTATTAAACCAGAACGAATCAATTTTAATTAAATTAAACCGAGTCTAAACCGTAACCGCATCGATCGATGCTCTCAGCATCGATCCTGCAACGATCGTTCATCGATCCTGCATCGATCGATGCTCTCACGCATGCACGAACGGTTATCAGGTTTGGCCGAGAGATTCTCGCGAGATCCATGCGATCGTTTGAACGATCCATGCGATCGCGGTCAATCTCTCGCGACTGCAACGATCGATCCTTGCATTGCATCGATCGATGCAATGCGATCTCTCGTGGTTGCATCGACCGATCATGCGATCGCATCGATCGATGCATCGCGATCACAGCCGATACTTCCTTATGAAAATCGCATTCTTCCAAATCAATATAGCTTGGATTTTTGCGATTTCAAATGTGTTTAGGTTTCAATTCCTTGTTGCTTAAGTGATTTCTCTTATCAGTAATTGATTCAAAACACTTCTTAAACAAGAAAACAATCCTAAACTTGAATCTAAACAAGGAGAACCAGAACCAATGGCTCTGATACCACTGAATGATCTTTCTTGTTAATCCTGATTCAATTCATCAGATTACTTGATCCTAAACATGCCAGATCTAGGTTCTCTTGAATAGAAACATAAGTAGATCTCACCTTTTACCTGTTTTGTGCAGCGGAAAGGAAGAACAGGTCAGAGATCAGAGAGCCACCGAGTGATAACTCCTCCAGAGGTTCACACACGCACACCAATCAGGAAGCAGGCTGCTAGGCCACTGGGAGAAACCGGCGCAGGGGAGAGAAAGAGATGACGGCTCACGTTAGGGTTAATTTGGTTCTGAACTCGAGTTTTATTCATAAAACTCGTTCGGTTCCGTTTGGGCCATTTGGCCCAAATACCAATTAACTCGTCGGTGTTTGCGCACTGCATCGATCGTTGCACCTTGTGCATCGATCGATGCACATTGGCTAAACCTTTTTATTCTCTCTAAGTATAGTAAATGCCTAGCACTTTTACCATACTCCTGCTAAACCGTTCCTACACGATTTCCTGTTAGCTTAGGCGTGTGACCCATATGGGATCATACAATAAAGGCAATAAGTCCAAGACTTATAGATCATGAGCGGACTCTAGCAAGCCATCATGACCCCCAGTATTATATGACTTATGTCTGATCTTTGACATACTCTTACTTTCTAGAGACAGTACCGAGATTACTGGACACATTTCCAACATGTTTCTTACCTTATGCTAAGATCGAGATATAAAGACAAAAGAATTATTGGAAATGATTTCAGTACAAGTGAGAGATTGTTAGGAATGTCTTGAAATCAATATGTACTTACTTTTATTAGTCGAGGTTCGATAATTGTATAATATTAGGTGGTTATTATGTTTTTATAGAAACCGCTTATAATCTATGAATTGAGAATTAATTATTAATTATATGATTCTACATGGGTCACACGCTTAAGTAAATTGGATCAAAATATAATTAGATTTAAGAAACTAATTATATATATATATTATATATATATTTGGGTTTGGCCTGTTAGTTAACCTAATGTGATTAGGTTATATATGACTAAAATAATGATGTTAAGCAAAGTAACACAACTATTCTAAAACCGTAGAACTAAAGAGACAAATAGTTTATTAAAGTTCTGAAATTTGATCTTGACGACGCTAGCATTTCGTTTCGATCCAGTTTGTATATATGTGAATACCAGTAGAGACAATACACTTGGAGACTTGGAGTGTTAGACAATATCAATTGTTTTTGTTCATTATTCCATTGCAGAATATCCAGATATATTCAAATGATTAAATATAGATTTATTCCAGTATTTACAAAAAAAATTGACATATAAATTTATAGGCTGATTTATAAAATTGTTTATAAACCGGATATGAATTTCAACATAAACTCAATAACATACACTACAAGAAAACAGGGTTTTAGCGACTGCAAAAATAGTCGCTATTTAGTCGCAAAATTAGATTTTGCGACTAAATAGCGACTAAAATAGTTAGTCGCTAATCTGTGGTCGCTAAATTTATTAGTCGCTATATTAGTCGCTAATTTGCGACTATTTAGCGACTATTTTTATTTTATTAATATTAGTCGCTACTAAGTCGCTAAATATTAGCGACTAATGAGCGACTAACTTGCGACTGATATTTGATTATTTTAGCGACTGATTAGCGACTAATAATAATAATAATTAATATTAATTTTGATATATACTAATTAGATAATAATTAAATATTAATTAATATACTAATTATATGCTAATTCACAAACAAAAATTATATTGAATATTAAATAATATACTAATTATATGCTAATCCACAAACAAAATTAACTAAACAAAATTTATATTAAACATATTATGTTTACAATTCATACAATTCACACACAAGAAGATAACAAAAATCAGACCAACTCATATCACTAACATGATATGTTACAACTCATATCACTAACATCACTAAATCAGACCAATTCATACTCCTTTTTCTACTGCCTTTGAAAACCCGTGCAATGCCTTTGTGTGATCACGTCGTAATCCTCGCAGACCAAAGTAGTAGAACAATCCAATTTTATACATCGCCTCAGCATTGCCTTTCTGTGCCTGATACTCCAATATCTGCTAGTTCAGCATATAATTTGACAGCTTTATCATGCATCTGTAACAAAAGGGCGAATCAATAAAAATTCAAAAGATAGAAAGTCCGTTCGATAAGAAACTCGTAAGCTTAAAGATGTCATCTTTGCAGAATTCAGGTGGACAACAATATGCAACTTCGTCTAATCATAAAGAGAAAACAAATGAAACCTCCATAAGTTTCATGTTAAAACTTCAAATTGCTTACATCTTCTCGCAGATACGTGAACGCAAGTGCCATCTTCGACTGCAAATTCCCACCCTCAGCTGCAAAGTTATGGTGAAGAAATGACTTGCTTTTGCTCTTCTCTCGCATCATTCCTGAAACCAACAAACAACACTGAGAAAACATGAAACCAACAAACAACACTGAGAACTAATAGTGAGAACCAATAAGATGTTTGTTGTTAATAAAAGGTTTACCATCTGAGGCTGCTTGGAGATTACCAACACTCAACTCGTATTGCATTTGTAGAGTTCTTGTTGGTAAGCATATTAATCATGATGAGTCTGCTTAAGTGCAGAACATGATTCTCTCGTTTCAACTATTGCGTAATAATCTATCTATCTTTACCTATAAGGTCAAAGAGAAACTACAAAACCAATCTCTTAAAAGCGGAAATTGAACAAAAATCAAAGCTCCTAGCTTTCAGATATATCTTGATTGAACAGCTAAGCCGCAATTGAACAACGATACCAAACATAACAAACATATTAAGAGAGCTTTCAATGAAATAAAGTCAGAATCTTTAGTCAATAAACACTTTCAGATGGAACACATAAATGATAACCAGACCAAACACAAAGGGAAAGACTAAACAAATCTGAAACGATGGTAGTAAGTGATAAAGGATTGAATAAGATACCGGAAAATTAGTCGATGAAGCACAGCGAGTGGAGAAGATAAAGCAGAGATCTTCTTCAAAGCTTTCTTTGTCTTAGCCCCCATTTTGTCCTCAGCGGCGAAATAGGGAGATGAAGAGGGGAGAAACAATTAGGGTTTCTATCTGGGAATCTGAGACTGAGAATCGAAGAGAAATGAGGAGATGAAGAACTAGGGTTTCGAAATTGAGAATTGTCGACAGAGAACTGAAATTTTCTCTGTGTTAGGATGAGGCGTTAGTAAATCTCGAGAGAAACAGGTGTAGAGGAGAGAGAGAAAGAGAGACTTGGCAATAATTTGCCCAAAATTTTGATATACCGCCGAACGCAAAAGAATTGGGGAAAATTGGGCCAAACGAAAAAATTTGGTGATAAATCTTTAAAATTAGTCAAATATTTGGTGGGAAATCTTTAAAATTGGTCAACCACCATAATATTATCCCTAATGGTGGCCATGTTATAACTAAAAATATATAATAATTACTCTAATTATAATTGTGACAATAAAACTTAGTTAATACTAATATAAGATCTAAAATTGTAAGAGATAAAAAATTAAAATTTATAAAGAATTTAAAATAATAAAATGAAGATATATAATCTCTAAAAATAATTATTAGTATTAAAATGTTTAAATGTTTAAAGTTTAGAATATATGGTTGATGGTTTGAAGTATAAGATTTAAGGAGATATGTTTGATGTATAATATTTTAAATATTAATTGTATGTATATAATTAGTAGTTATATTTTGATTTATAGTTTATGATTAAATGTTTAAAGTTTAGAATATTTGGTTTATAGTTTGAAGTTTGAAATATAAGGTTTAAGGAGATATGTTTATAAGGTTTTAAGTTATTGGATCTGAACAAGGTTCCCATTTTCCTCTGTTTTTTGGTTGATTTCATAATTTAGGAGTTCTAAAACTTTTCGTCACCTATGGATCTTGAATTCGTTTAGGGTTTGTTTAGGGTTTAGGATATAGGGTTTGAAAGTGTTGTAATTAATTTTATATGTTATATAGTAATTGGGTTTTTATTTATTAGATTTTTTTTTATAATTTAGATTTTAGGGTTTGTTTAGGGTTTAGGGTATAGGGTTTGAAGAGTAATGTTTAAAGTTTTAAGTGTTGTGCTTAATTTATATATTATATAGTACTTAGAGTTTTAGTTATTAAATTTTTGTTTGTAATTTAGTGTTTTAGGATTTGTTAAGGGTTTAGGGTATAGAGTTTGAAGGGTAATGTTTAAGGTTTTAAGTGTTGTACTTAATTTTATATGTTATATAGTAATTGAGGTTTTGTTTATTAGATTTTTGTTTATAATTTAGAGTTTTAGGGTTTGTTTAGGATTTAGGGTATAGGGTTTGAAGGGTAATGTTTAAGGTTTTAAGTGTTGTACTTGAATTTATATATTAAATAGTAATTAGAGTTTTAGTTATTTTTTTGTTTCTTTTATAATTTAGAGTTTTAAGGTTTGTTTAGGGTTTAAGGTTTAGGGTTTAAGGTATAGGGTTTAAAGGGTAATGTTTAAGGTTTTGAGTGTTGCTATAATTTTATAAGTTATATTGTAATTGGGGTTTTAATATTAGATTTTTTATTATTTAGAGCTTTAGGGTTTGTTTAGGGTTTAGGGTATAGGGTTTGAAGGGTAATGTTTAAGGTTTTAAGTGTTGTACTTGATTTTATATATTATATAATTAGAGTTTTAGTTATTTAAATTTTTGTTTAATTAGGTCCAACACGCGTGGCACAATATAAACGTGTTTTGTAACGATTTTTTGCGACTAAATAAAAAATCGTTTAGCGACCCGTCGAATTTAGTCGCTATTTAGTCGCTAAATAGCGACTAAATAGCGACTAATAAGTTGTGGTCGCAATTTAGCGACTAATTAGCGACTATACCATATTAGTCGCAAACTTAGTCGCAAATTAGTCACTAAATAGTTGCAATATTTAGCGACTATAAATTCAGTCGCAACTCATAGTCGCAAAATGCCTGTTTTCTTGTAGTGATATCAACATGTTAATGTCTAGGACTCACTATTTCAATTGCAAGTTGAACTCGTATTAAGTATGTGTTCATGTTTTTCATTTACGAGAGATTGATTAAACTACCACTGATTACATAACATTTTATTTTAGATTAATTAACTTTTGCATTTTTCATATTTTACTCTAAACATTTTATGATACTATCCAAAGTAACAGTTTTACGTCATTTGGGAATATATAATACCAAAAAATCATAGTTAGTGTATTGGTTTCATTAGTTATTTACTAAAAAGACCAATTAACTAAAGTGTAATGTTCTAGTTTGAGGGTTGACGTGGTAGTCGGGAAGATTCAAAATATTTATGTACTTATTTTGTAATCACCACATGTTTTTTCCCATATTTATTTTATCTTCATTCGTATAATAGCACTAATCTTTTTTGGTAAATTACCCTTTTTAAAAATACTACATTTTCAAACATGTTTAATGTTAGAATTTTTTTAATTTAATGACCGAAAAATAAATATATTTTGGTGACATAAATAACTAAATCAAAATTTTTGAATCTTTTCACATTTACCAAAATCAGGATGATACACATGTTTCTCATAAATAGTTAACTAGGTAAGAGTATTATCGGTAAATTAGTGCTAAACTGAAAATCATACAAGGTTAAGACTTTAAGTTAAATTAGTTGTGCCTAAAGAATGGGTTTTCTCAATGCTTTTATTGTTTTGTTTTTTTTTTTTTTTTCATCTGAAGTTATACATTTTATTTAAACAAGGTAGGATGCGTTTTTGGGATACAAAAACCGGCAGAAAACAAAACTTTCTCCGGAAACAAAACCCATATAGGGAAACTAAACCGGCGGTGAATTTCAACATAAACTCAATAACGATCACATATATTCTTTTTTACTCGAGATTCAAATATTTAATTTAGGGCGTGAATTTCATCGTTTGAACATTGAAGAGTCCTAATCTGTTTTCCTTTTATATATTCTATAAAGAATAATAACCAAAAAAAAATCTTTCAAATTATAAAGAAAAAATTTGGGATTTAAAGAAGCGGCTTATCGAACGAGAGGGCATAATCACTCTAATTGAGGTGGAGGACAAACCATGAGATTATAAGATAAGCTTAATTAAAGAAAGCAACCTTAAGTAACTAGAACCACTCCTTTGACGGTTCATAAGCTAATGATTATGCTCCATTATGAGTTTAATATGATATTTGTTATATCTAATTTTGAAATGATACTTAGCATTAATAAATAAATGTTTGAGGAGGCACATTATGTCGAGGTGCATTAATATCTTAATCAAGTCTAATGAAATTCTATAAGCCATGACTACTCCTACATGAGTTGACTTAGCCCACCAATTTAAAAAGTATATATGTATATATATATATATATAATGTAATCTAGTAGAAGAATAAATAATTAAATTGGTACAAAATAAAGTGAACTTTGGTTACAGTTTTGTCGCGAGAAGATAAAATCGATTAGGACAAGATGCTAACTTAACTACATCACATTCGGACATAATAGACGGTTTTGAAATTCAATAATACAAGTGGTTTTTCACTGAACCACCTGACTGGTATTAATATTGGGGTATATTAAACATTATATTTTTATTAAGACAAAAGATTAACAAATAAAAATTGAAATTAATTAGCTATCATATTTTTGTTTTTGTCGGCTATTATTAGATTGGTTTATCAATGTTTACAGCATGATTCATAAAGTTTGGACAAGAATGAAACAAGCTCCAAGAAGTAAAAGAATTGACGGAACATTTTGCTAAGAGATCAGCACAATAATTGTGATCTCGTGTCCGATGTTTAAATTTGATAGCAGAGAACATTGTCTTCTAATCTTGAATTATGTCATGGTAAGGACTGAGACGCCAATTCCGACTTATGTTGTTACAAATATCATTGACGAGTGAGTTGTCACCTTCAAAGATAATTTTGTTGTATCCTAAGGACCAACATGATTGAAGGGCCCAGATCAAAGCTGTAAATTCTGATTCTTCGGGGGAATGTCGGCCTTCAAATTGTCCCATGCCGCCTTCTATGAATGTACCAACTTGATCTCGTATAATCCAGCCAAGTCCTGATATGGATTCCGGTCGGTGAGCTGCATCATAGTTGCATTTCAACCAATCTGGGGGTGGCGATATCCATTTATGTCTTGTAGTCCTCGTAGTTGTTGCTCTCGGATGTTCCTCAATCTGATGATTCTTTGCAGCAATCCATTCCAATGTATCTGCAATAGCTTTTTGTATGATGTCAGTTTCACTCCACTGTTGTGTTCCAAATAATAGTTCATTCCTTGCTTTCCACAAACGCCATAGTATCCACACGGAAGTAGTCTCATTTTCTGAGTTAATATGTGATCCAACCCTAGCTCGATTATGAAGCGAAATTTGCCTTCCAGAGAGATTGAAGGATCTTCTAAAGTCATTGTTAGGAGTCCAGAAAGACGCCACACTCCTTGCGCATACGGACATGTGAAGAATACATGGTCTGATGTTTCTTCAATGTCACAACATCGAGCACATAATGGATCCACAAGTACATGTCTATACCATAAATTATCTTTGGTAGCAATAGCCCTTGATAAGATCCTCCAGAGAAAATGTTTTAGTTTGGGAACCGCATCCACTTTCTAAATCGCTCGAGCCAGGTCTGTATGGTTCGATAATGGTGATTTATCTGTTGTGGGTGTTACGTCGTCCATGGTGGAATGATAGTAGCCGGTTTTGACAGTATACACTCCGTCTCGTGTATAATTCCAATATTTGTAATCTGGTGTTGGTCTTGGTGCGACATAGATCTTTTGTATCTGGATATGGTCATTCACATCAATCAAGTCATTAAGCATATGTTGGTCCCATTGTCTTGCAATCGGATCTAGTAGTATATGTACTGGAAGATTAGGATTTGTGTAAGGTAGTAATCGAGGGGATCGCAGCGGATGGTCAGGGATCCACTTATCTGTAACTGTAACAGTTTGTCCATCTCCAACACTGTTTATTAAACCTTTTGTCAGAAGCTCTCTGCCGATAGCAGAGATTGCCATCCATAGGATTGGTGTAAGGTAGTGATCGAGGGGATCGCAGCGGATGGTCAGGGATCCACTTATCTGCAACTGTGACAGTTTGTCCATCTCCAACACTGTTTATTAAACCTTTTGTCATAAGCTCTCTGCCGATAGCAGAGATTGCCAGCCATAGGATGATTGACTTCCTTTGCCAGCCGTCCGTAGATCACCATTCTTGAAATATCGATGATGTAGAACTTTAAAAAAAGTTGTTTGGTCGCTGTGAGATCTTCCAAACTTGATTAGCCAATAATGATTGGTTGAACTTATGTAAATCCCTGAAACCCAATCCACCACTCTGTTTTGATCTAGTTAACTTCTTCCATGCTAACCACGACATTCGTTTCTTATTTGCGGTTGATCCCCACCAGAAGCGTGTAAGTAGAGAATCTATTTCCGAACAGACTTCTTTCGGTAATTGGAAGCAGTTCATTGAGAAGACATGCATATCATAACCCACAACTTTAATCAATGTTTCTTTTCCAGTCGTAGAGAGGAAACTTGTTTGCCAACCGTTAACTTTTCGTAAGACACTTTCCTTGATGTAAATATTTCTTTTTCCGCCCATTAAATTGTTCCGGGAGACCCAAGTATTTTCCTCCACCACCAACATCCGGAATATTTAGTAGATCTTGTATAGCCTGTCGGGTGAATTAGCCTGGCCGGATGCTAATTCATAAGACTTCAAAATGTTGTAAAGTGCTTGATTGTTCATGTGATCGACTCTGACAAAGAAGAGGGAGTCATCTGCAAAAAGTAGATGAGAAATGGGTGGTCCACCAATGCTTAATCTCAATGGATTAATCTCTCTGTTGGCGACTGCTTTGTGAATCATTGTACTCGGTACATCCGCACAAAGGATAAAAAGATATAGGAAGAGGGGATCTCCCTGTCGGATTCCCCTTGTTGGTGTTATCTGATTGTACCGGCTTCCATTAATCAACGTAGAGAAGGTAACAGTCGAGATACATGACATGATCAATTGGATCCACTTTTCACATAATCCTTTTTTGCTCATCAATGTTTCCATAAACCCCCATTTCAACCGATCATATGTTTTACTGATATCAGTTTTAACAGCCATAAAGGATTTAGCGTACCTTTTACGAACTCGTAGAGAGTGGAAAGCCTCATATGCTATCAGCACATTATCGGTTATTTGTCTTCCCGGGATGAAGGCTGCTTGGTTCTCAGTTACAATGTATGGTAGAATGTTTTTCAATCTCCATACCAAGATTTTAGATATAACTTTATATATAACATTACATAAAGCTATAGGTTTGAAATCTTTCATAGTAAGAGGGATTGTTAGCTTTGGTATCAAACAGAGGTTTGTGTGATTGATACCTTCATGTAGCAACCCTATGTCGAAGAAAGATTTGACCATGTGTATAACCGAGTCCCCGACCACATCCCAATAATGTTGATAGAAACTTACCGTGAATCCATCTGGTCCTGGTGCATGTTCTGCACCAATAATAAATACACTCCTTTTCACCTCCTTTGTAGTGATCTCTCTCGTTAATGAATCATTCATTTCCGGGGTAACAACCGTGAGAACAGAGGACATTATCTCATCCAGAGGACCGTTGCTACCAGAGGTAAATATGTCTGAGAAATAGTTCATGGCCTCTCCAGCTATTTCATTATTACCATGGAGATAAAATTGTGTTCCTGGCACGTCTATTCTTTGTAGAAACATAAAAGAATTTTGTTCCCCGATCTCCTTTCCCCAACCAGCGGACTATGCTTTTCAATCTCCAGTAATCTTCTTCCTCTGAGTATGCGCAAGAGAGATCATAACGGAGTTGTGAGTCTACTTGTAAAGGTATTGTGACATCATTTGTAGCTTCATCAATCTGTTGTTTTAGGTCTCATATCTTTTTGGCCGAATTAGTGATGAAGTTATTTTCCATTAAGATATGGAATGTCGACAACTTGAGATTCTGTGAGTGATATGCATAGCTTCTAATTGATTTTATGTATTCTAGCCGTATTTAATAACATCAAGCAGTTCTGAGTTACCTACTGTTCGTGAGTCAAAACGAAAGCACCTCTTCCCTTTATCCGTTGATTTCCTTATTCTGATTATAACTGGTCTATGGTCAGACTCAATCATCTCAAGATATTGAATCTGTGAAGTCGGAAACAAAGCTCTCCATTCATCATTCCCCATTCCCCTATCTAACCAAGATTGTACGAGTCCCTTTTTGCATTTGTTACTCCATGTTAAATTATTGTCAATATATGAAAGATCTTGTAACTTACACGTGTGAACCATGTTCTGAAAATAAGTAAGAATCCATTTCTTTCTCAGTTTGCCCCCAACCTTTTCATTACTATGTAGGATTTCATTGAAATCTCCACAAACTAACCAAGGACCATTACGTTGAACAGCTATTCTTTCTAATTTCTCCCAAAGTAAATGTCTTAAGCTTCTGATAGGATTCCCATAAACACAAGACAAATAGAAGGAATCATCTTTATTTGATATTTTACAATCGAATATCCTTTGGTCGACATCATAGAAAAGAACATCAACATTCTTGTGCCACAATAGAGCTATACCCCCCACCAATATCCTTAGGAGTTACACATCTAACATAATCATAGACCAAATGTGCACCAACATCGCAGATTATATCATCAGGATTCTTCGTTTCGACGAGAAAGAGTATGTCCGGGGAAAAAGTTTCCTTTATTCCCTTAAGGCGTCGAACTACCAGGGACCCTTTCAAGCCCCGACAGTTCCAAATGGCTGTAATCATGGTGGCGCCGGTGGCTTCTTGCCCACCGTGCCTTCCCGGTCAGTTGGTTGATGTTGATCTTGTACATTTCTTCGTGAGGAACTCGTTCTTGCATCCGGATCAGAAAACCTCCGGAGCCATGTTCTTCATGCTCTCATATCCGCTTGATAACATCGCCTTTTTGAAATGTGTTCGTCTGCAACCAAGCCTCTGCGAGTGATGTACTCCTCCATATTTTCATTAACTAAAGCTTGTCTCACTTCCACCATCAGAATCGGGGCTTCCTGGGTTGTAGAAGGATCAGTTTTCCTTCTTTTTTTGCTTGGTGTTTCCGCGTTAGTGTCTTGATCTGGGCTTGCATCATTGATAGTATCTTGTTGAACATTATCTAGAACATTTGAATAAGGAAACCCAGGCTGGTGGTCCAGATCATCAAGATCATCATCATCTGGATTGTTTAGTGCATTTGAAGCACTGCCTCGGTTAAGTGGGCATTCATTGGAGTCATGCGACATGAGGCCACATGTAGCGCAGAAACCCCTAAGTTTCTCATAACGAAACTTCAAAACCACTGTCTGATCCCCGAAGTTAAAGAGGCGTTGAAATCGCAAAGGAAATTCAGTATTCCACAGTAGCCTGATGCGCACGTAATCGACATTCAAAGCCCCATCAACAGTGAAATCTATTTCTAAGTATCTGCCCATCTGGTGACCAATATGGATCACCATTCTGTGTGTTAGAAACTGAATAGGGATTCCACGAACTTGAACCCAAAAAGAAATGTGGTTAAGTTCATCATCAGTATGTTGGGGAGACCAACGTTGGAGGGACACCATCCACTCATTGAATGACTAGGGGCCACGGCGAAGAACCGTGACCACGGTCCTAGGCGGGGTTAGGCGGTTCTAAGCGGGCCTAGGCGGTTCTAGGCGGACCTAGGCGGGCCTAGGCGGTTCTAGGCGGCAATGTCCACTCTTTAACTAATTATCATTTGATTTTTAAGTTTCATGTTTGTTTCGGTGTAATTTTAAAATTTTATTATATGTTAAGTTCTTACTTCATAAATTAAATGGTTATCAACAAAAAAATGTTGTAAATTTAACATATTTGATAGCAAATGTCGTGTGCTGATAAATTTAGCTAATATGTTTTGTTATTTCAATGTATGTTGAGTTTTAAATCTATTTTTAAGACTAGGAATATTTGAATTATATGATATATATTATATAATATATCTAATATATATCATTTTCTTTTATAAACGCATATACCGCCTAAAATTGTCTAGGCCTCGACTAGACGTTCTAGGCACTAGACGATGGGTCACCGCCCAAGTAAAGTAAATTTCCGAACAATAAAAAAATAAAGTAAATTATTAAAAGTTGGAGTTAAATTCAGTTCACATCAATCATTTAACTAGTGGTTTACCCAATTTTTTACCTTATCATTTCTTTTCCTTTACGCTGGTCGCTGATACAGCATCGTTATTTTAATATAGGTTGTGGCAAAAAAAAGGGTTGTGACTTCTCTAGTGTAAAATATTGATTATCTTATGTATTTTCTCAAAATATGACTAATTGAAATTATGACGTGATTGTGATTTCTTTATGTTATTTGGGTCTTGTTTCTGTCTAGGTCTGGGTAAAAAAATGGAATCGAAGAACCGAACCAGAACTGATCAAAAATTCCGTTCTGGTTTCAGTTCTGGTTCCGGCCAAAATATCTGATGGATTTTAATGCTGGTGAACCGTGGATATCGATTCCATTCTAATTCTTATCCGAGAACCGAGATAAAGAACTGAATATCCAAATATATATATATTTATCCATATATTATTAGTGTTATTGACATTTCGGGTAGTTTATTGACATTTTAGATATTTTATTGATATTTTGGATAATTTATTGATATTTTGGGTATTGGTTCCGGATATTTTTGGTTAGTTCGAGTATTTTATTTGTATTTTAGGTAATTTATTGAAATTTTAGATATCGGTTCGGATGTTTTGACAATTTCGGGTTATTTGTATTTTGGATAATTTATTGATATTTTGGATCCGGATTTCAGATATTTTTAGTGTTAATTTGGGTATTTTTTTATTTTGGATACAATTTTCACTATTTCGGTCGTTTAAGAACAAAAAAAATTTCGGATATTAACGGTTCCTAAAATTTTATACCCGAACCGATCCGGAACCGAAAAGAACTGAACCGGAACTAAACCGAAAATTTATAAATACCTATAGGTTCTAAATCTCTAAAACCAAAATATCTTCCGAAACCGAATCGAATATCCGAACGCCCAAACCTATTTTTGTCTCTAGCCAGGATTTATATTACTTTCCGTAAAAGCCTTTAATCGACTTTTATATTTAAAGCATTTAATTAGAATAAACAATTACTTAACTTTCATAACTATAATTAAGCATCAGAACCCACTAAACGAAAGATTAAATTCCGTTTTCCACTGATTTCCAAAAATATCAGGTCCACCCAAATTGTAGGCAACCTTGTTTCATAGTTAGTAGTAAAAAGATTCATTGAGAGCTTGAGAATCCTAATTTTAGTTGTTAAACTACAAATTCTCCGTTTGATTTGACTAACCATAGAAAATGTATTCCATTCATTTCAGACTGGTAGATGTTTTAAAATTCAATTTTGTTTTGTTCATAAATAGGTTTCACCGCCTCACAAACACTTTATGGCAAAAACATAAGAAAAACTTATTCCTGTAGACAATTTTATTTTTAGTTTACTTGACATTTTTTTACTGATTACTTTTAAATGGTAAAAACGTTTACCACACTACAACAAAAAACGTAGCCAAACAAAGCATATATTGGTTTAGGACAACTGAGAGCACCTACATTCGAAGTTTTTAGCATAAGTTTTTAAGTCAAAAATAATAAAATATTTGTGGATTCCATGTGAATAGTTAAGAGACAAGCTTTTAAAAATTTTAGTTAAGAATTCGTCTCTTCACTATTTACGTAACGTGATGCATTTTTATTGATTACTTTTTTAATTTTTTTTTTTGTTCTATCTGTAAAAAAAAATAATAATAATAATTTTTTTAAGAACTTCCAAAGAGAATAACACCAATATGGATGCTGTGAAGCGTTTGTTGGTATTGGGTCGAAGGTAGAAACAAAAATACTAAAGTTTCTTTTTAACCTCTTTGACTGAAATATTTTAATTTTATCTACGTAGCCCTCACCTCTCTACTCTGCATTCAGGCCACAGAACGAGGTGGACACCGTTCCCGCTCGTGTGACAATAATATATAAAATATACTTATTAATTTTTGTGGTGTCCCACACTAGCTTGGAAACAGCTTTGCGTCCGATATGACGTAAAGCCTCCAAATTATGACGGAAGATAACACCGTCTTTTGTTTGTTTATAAAAAACAAAAACAAAAACCATTATTTTCCTGTAATTCCTCTTCAAAATTTATAGTGTAGGATATGACGTCGTATAGAAAAAAATAAAATAAAAAAATAAACATGGTGAGTTGGTGACATATATACACATGAGTATGTGTACTACTGGGCTATAGATTTCAATCTTAACTTTGTGTGGTGGTGTATCTATTCTTTGCATTGGATCTGATCAGAACACCATCCGTTAGGGTAAGAGGTACACACGTGTTCAAGATTCGGCGAGAATGACCACACAAAAAAAAATTTTACATGCGTGTAACAGATATATGGCGATGCAACTTCATAAGTCTAACCCACGGTAGGTTGGGTCAGTGGTTTTGGTATAGAAGTTGATCTCTTGTATCTATAATTCGATTCTCATTGAGAGAAGAGCCGCACGTTAAATCTCCGACGTGACGAAAAAACTATTTCACCTCAGATCAAAAGATTAGTCAAGTCTAAGGTCCGGATCACCTCCTGATTAATCAAAAAAAAAAAACTTCATAAGTCTATCAATTCGGTATGGACCGACAGACTGTTAATTCATAATTCTAACAGTTATATTCATGACTAGAGGAGATGACCAAAACCTATGTAAAATGTCCAAAAAAATGGAATGAACACTGTATGTAGTTATAATAAACGGATTGTATTCTATGCAACGAGCAGACCGAAACCCGTAATCATGTCTCTCTTCTCTTGCACTCATCAAAAATTTAGATTCATCTAACAGGAGGACTTCGACATTCGCAGTATACAATGATATGGTTAAAGAACTTTACCACCATCAGAGTTTATTTTAATATGAATTGTTTTCCAAGTGACTGTCCATAGTATTTGGAGGGAGAGAAATACAAGACGTCGCATCAACATTGACAACAATTTCATCAAATAGGCAGGCATGTTCACAATCACTTTCTTTCGATCGCAAGATCGTAGATGTGATGGACTCATAATTTGGTTCACAACATTCGGTTAATCATTGCTCAAATTCAAAAAAAAAGAACAATTCTTTATAAAATGTCGCACACGATATAAACAACAATTCGAATAAATTTAACATCTATTTTTTTCCAAAAAGGGTTCGTGGCTGTCAGAGGTGTCTGCCTAACACAAGTGGACGGCATATCACCTAATTTGGTGCAGGATAAGCTCCAACCGAACCGGTAAGTAAGAAGGCAAATTTGTTTTAGTGTTTTATAAACAGTGTCACAGCAATAAAATATATTATTATTTTATTCTTATTTCTTATTTAAAATATATAAAATTAAATTGATTAAACATATTAGAGATTTATTAAAATACTTAAAACATAAAATTGCATAATTAAAACCAAAACACATAAAATTACATAATTAAAAACAAACACATAAAAATTACATTATTAAAACCAAACACACATAAAAATTACATAACTAAAACCAAACACACATAAAATTATATAATTAAAACCAAACATACATAAAAATTAATTATACCCGAAAAAATCATTTCTGCCTCCGCTAAGCAAATCATAGTACTGGCTAAAATCTTAGCTCGACACAAGAAGAACAAACAGAAATTCAAGGTGCAGAAGTTGAGGTGGTGGGTGATGATGATTTGATGATGCTCGATTTCAAAAATTCTTAGCTCGACATAGGAAGATCAAGGACCGAGAAGCACATATTGAACTTCATTATGATTTAATTGAACATTTGTGGTCTGAATATACTAATTATGAGAATTAGTATAATGTAATTTATTTTTGGTTATTTATAATTTATGCATTGTAATTTTTATGTTACGACAGATTGTAATCTTACATTTTAATTATAATTTATTACTTAATAATTAGCATTTATGTTATTTTAAATTTATGCATTATATTTTATTTTTCTATCTTAACCGGTTGTAATTTTAAGTTTTATTTTTAATTAATCACTTACAAGAATAATTAATATTTATTAAACTATTAAAAAATAAACATAATCTAAAATTTAATAATATAATATTAGTAAATATTTTTTTAGTGTGAGATTTGGTGTTGTGATTAGAGATGCAAAAAAAATAGTACAACGCCAAAAAACCAAATTTGTTGTATTGATGTACACTAAATTTAGTGTTTCAATTAGAGTTGTCCTAAGAATATTTTAATGGAGAGATTCCATTAGGTTCTTAAAAGTTTTAATGTTATTATTTCAATTTTAGTTTAAATATCTCATTTAAATTTAATTTTAAAAGATAACAGAATCAATTAAATGGTAACATTTATTATCTGAGTTTCTTAATAAAATCTTACAGTTTCTTAAAGGAAAACCTCAGGTACATCTCTCTCCTGTTTTTTCATCTTAGAAACTCTCTAAGATACCACCATCAAATATGCTCTAAAGTCCCTAGAGAGTTAGTTCTTCTCTGACTTAACTCTTCTCTCTTTTGATTTCACTATTGTGCATGTTCACTTCTTACATAGACATCTTTCTCAAACTGTGATTTTTTTTTTATAAAATAAAAAGCATGTTTGAACTTGTATTTGAATAGGCAGAAGAACAGATTATAAATATAAGGGGCTTTCTTTAGTTTAATGTTTTTTTTCCCTTCTGGTATTTTTGTTAAATTTTAGTTATGAAATTGCTATGCGGATTTTTAGCAAAAAGAAAAGAAAAGAAAATCACTAGTAGGCTTGTGCGTTCGGGTATCCGTTCGGATTCGATTTGGGTCTTTCGGATTTTCGGATTCATACATATAAAACCCATTCGGGTATTTTATAATTTTTGTTCGGATTCGGTTCGGTTACATTCGGGTTCGGTTCGGATTCGGGTACCCGAAAAATCATAAACCAAATATAAAATTAGTTAATTTAATCAAAAAATTCGTTAAATTTAGATAAATATATCAAGAAATTTTGTATATTTCGTTTATTTTGGATATTTAACTATTTTAATCTAAAACTAACCAATATATTTGGGTTTGTAATTATAATTTTAGATAATTATATTCTATTAAATCTAAATATAATTAATCTTTTGAATATATAATTGCAGTTCAGATATTTCGGGTATCCATTCGGTTCTCGGTTCGGGTTAGGTTCGGTTTTGGTTCTTCGAATATAGAAATTTAGGATCCACTCGGGTATTCTATCTATTCGAATTCGGGTTTAGTTCCTCTTTTTTAGTTTGGGTTTGGTTCGGTATTTCGGTTTCGGGTTTTTTTCCCCGGTCTAATCACTAGGATAGGGCCACTAAAATCTATTTTTAATACGTTTTATATGAGTCAAAGAAAACACGGCTCTGTCTAGGTGTATATATATGCCTTCTTGTGCCTCAAAACTTAATTAAGAACCTGTAAATCATTTTGTACATTTCACCATTTTTCACACTCTCTCTCTCAAGTCTGATCTTTCTAAGCATAAGATTTTAAGTATTTTTTTTCCTGACGATTCACGGCTCGTTGAGGTAGTCTTACAAAAAGGACAAATCAACAAAACATATTTGTTTTTCTCCCACCGAAAAGTCAATTCATCATGAAATTCTCAATCTCAGCACTTAAGCAGGTACAACCAATCTTGAGTTTCAAGAACAAACTATCTATGGTCAACGTCAACTCATTCCTCCGTCCCCAAGAAAAAGTCGTCTTCGTGATGGGAGCCACTGGATCCGGTAAGTCACGTCTCGCCATCGACCTAGCAACTCGGTTTCAAACAGAGGTCATAAACTCCGACAAGATCCAACTTTACAAGGGCCTCGACGTCCTTACAAATAAAGTTACACCTCAAGAATGCCGTGGCGTGCCTCACCACTTGCTCGGAGTATTTGACTCCGAAGTTGGAAACCTAACGGCCACTGACTACAGTCGCCTTGCCTCACAAGAAATCTCAACACTCTCAGCTAACAACAAGCTTCCTATCGTAGCCGGTGGATCAAACTCATACATCGAAGCACTTGCGAATCATTCGTCTGGATTCTTGTTAAACAACTACCAATGCTGTTTCATTTGGGTCGACGTTTCCTTACTGGTTCTAAATTCCTTCGTCTCTAGACGTGTCGATCGTATGATGGAAGCAGGATTACTCGAAGAAGTAAGAAAAATATACGATCCGAAAGCCGATTATTCCGTCGGTATACGCCGAGCTATCGGAGTCCCTGAGCTTCACGAGTACTTATGTTACGAATCTCTAGTGGACCGTGCTACACAGAGAAAGATGCTTGACGTAGCGGTTAAAAAGATCAAAGAGAACACAGAGATATTGGCTTGTAGACAATTACTAAAGATTCAACGTCTGAGTAAGAAGTGGAAGTTGTCTATGCACCGCGTGGACGCAACCGAAGTGTTCTTGAAACGTAACGAAGAAGAAGCAGACGATGCTTGGGAGAATCTCGTAGCGAGACCGACCCAGAGAATCGTTGATAAGTTCTGTAATAACCAAGTGATTAAAAATGATGATGTTGAGCACTATTTGACCACCATTGGAGCGGCGTCTTACGGCGGAGGAAGTGGACGTAGGGCTCACAATATGATATGAAATGTTTTTGTCTTTTGGTCATGTGAAGCTTTTGGGAGTGTGAGTTAAAGATTATCGTATGTGTGGTGGTGATTCGCCGGAGGTTTTTTGCAACGTACAAGTGTGTGGCATAATACCTCGGAAAGGAAAAAAAAACAAAAACACAAAAAAACAAAAAGTCTTTTTTTTTTCTGTTGTCATTTTATAATGTTTGTATAGTTGATATTCGCTTATATTAATTGTTTGATACCTATTTGACTACGAGCTCACGATAACCGAATCCGAAAGTTATCATTCTTTGTGCCACGATATCAAAATTACGTGTATCGTTTAATATAATACGATATTTTTGTCTTGCTTTTTTCTGTTTTTGGTATCTCTTGGCCTTATATTTACGCATTCATGTTATTGGATGAAGCTAAGAAATTAATTATAACAACTAAAATTCCCCTTATTTGAAAACGTTTTTTGGATTAAAGGAGTTAGTATGCCCAATATTATGAAGCCTCACTGAGAAAAAGGTAAACAACGAGGCTATCAGCATACCATATATGACCTCGTTAATCATAATTTCTGCGTGTCGTTGAAGCTATCGTCAATATTAACATCAAGCTTTTTTTTTCTAGACATTCCTTTTGAATGATTGTTAAGCTTATTCAAAAAAAAAAAAAATCGTTCTAGAAAAAGGCATCTTGTTTCTACACATTTTTTAAGCAATGAATAAACGTCACTCATACGATGTGTTTTTCAGCTCAAATTTTACTTCATCTGAAGAGAACGCAATATAGGAGATATGACAACATTCCATCAACAAATGCACAACTCTTTCAAACAATGGATAATCAATCACGCTACAAGAGATCGAAGATATGAAGATGGCTTTCAGGTCTCGTTAAAAGCAAGGACATGACGAGTATTGTAAAAACACTTTTTATGGGTTGTGAATAAATTTTAGATTCAATTCAAAAACATCTTTTAAGAATTTTGTTAACGAAATGCAAACGAAGAGAAGAAAACGAAGTTAAACCAGTATTACTTTCATAGTATACAAATCACGATCAATATTACAAATCTGAATCCTAATTGTAGATTGAATAGTTTTGACAATGATAACCCTAAATGTAAAAAAAAAAAACTGTTGTGGACCATGTGAGTTGCGAAGTAACTGATAACAGGATTTTAGTCTTTTAAGAGATATCAATTCCTCAATGCCTATCGTGTAGCATGAAAAATCAATCCATTTTTGGGAAAAGAATTTACCAAAGCGAATATACTAAACTCTTAGAGTCAAGCAATCCAATTCAAGAACTGAACTTAATGATCTAAAGCAATTAAAGAAAGGAAAACAAATAAAAGACAATGAGCAAGCAATCAAGACAACTATAAATAAGGAAAGCAACTAAACAATAGGCAATTAATCAATTAAGAACAAGGCTAGGGCTAATTGGTCAATGACTAAAAATGATTAGAGCTAACAAGGACACTAATTTAATCAACAAGATGCTAATCCCAAGCAAGGAGAACTAAACAATTGACTAATCCGATATCTTGGCACTAATCACTTTCCCTAATCATAAATCAAGAACAAATTCTCATTTGTGAATTAAGACAAGGCAAGCATTAAGATCAAGTTCCATTAAGCTAATAATCACTCTAAACATTCATTCTCATGAGTTAGAATATGAAAATCCCCTTAAAGACTCTATCAAACATTTCATCGAACACATGGTGTGCAATAAAAATCAAAGCACCTAGATTAACTTGATCATGGTCAACCTAGCATTAAGAACATCTAAAAAGGTGAGATCCATCATAAATAAGCCCTAAGCATCCTTGATTCACTCTAATCAGCCCTAATCTACCTAACCCATAAACCTTGATGAAGACTACTCACTAATCATGCTAAGTTCAACAAAATTCATGAGAATAGTGTTAAACATGATGATTAGCAAAAGATTAATAGAAGGAGATGAAGAAATCACAAAGAGAAGCACTTAGATTAACCAAAGATTCAAACTTTCTTACAAAAGGGTTTGGAAACAAAACAAAGCTTACGAGAGAATAAAAAAATAAGTCTTTGCCTTTTATAATGAACAGTGGCGAACCGGGTCAACCCAGGACAAACCGGGTATTGACCTGGTTTAATTGGATCATTTTTGGTTCGCAGAGAAATCCATCGGCCTCATTTGGCCGATGTGGGACGTCGATGTGGCACGCATGGATCCATTTGTTGCGTTTGGTCGTTGCGACAAGCCGATGGATCTCCTGTCCAAAATGTGAGCTTCGCGTAGACCCGAGCCATCGACCGCGTTTCGTTGGTGTGGCACGTCGATGAGAGTGAAAAGGATCCATCGACCTCAATTGGTCGATGTCATATGTCGATAGATTCCCTGCCAGAAATGGTGAGTTTCGAGTGGTATTCCCATCGGCTTGTTTTGGCCGATTTGGCAAGCCGATGGAAATGAGTGTGCAGCATCGGCGTCATTTGGTTGATGGGAGACGCCGATAGATTTCCTGTGAAATGTATGCACTTCGAATGGTTATCTCCATCGGCTGCATTACGTCGATGTGCTTAGCCGATGGATTGTACTTCGTGGCATCGGTGTCATCTGGCCGATGGGCAATGCCAATGGATGTTCTGTCGACTTCATGACTCTTCTTCTTCACTCCTTGAGATCCTCTCTTGCTTCCTTGGCTCACCAAAACCTCCATGCACCTCCAAGAACCTATAAAATCACAAGAAACACTCCAAACACAACCTAAAAAGCTAATTCCTAATCCTAAATGCTCCTAGACTCTAAATGCAATAAAAGATAAGGAAAGGAACATGAATGAATGCGATATGGGATCAAAACATGAGCTAAACACTATCCTAAATGCATCAAAATGCATGAATATCAGTAACAATGAAAACTTTAAGGGTTTGTGGTTAAGTTCTCGAATCCTCCAAATTATGATTAATTGTGCGTCTTTGAGTTCTTTAATTCAGTTCTGTTTTTGAAAGGAAACAAAATTTTCCATGGGAGATCTATGACTTTAGTTTCGGCTAAGAACTAATCAATTAACTTAACTAAAAATATATAAGTGAATCATGTCTTTGTACACAAAATACTACATTTGAATTTTTTTGAACTTAATATTAAGTGCCTAGTTCGTCCAAATATATTGCTAATTTTGAGTTGAGAAAGCCTCACAACAAGTCGCTTGCAAACTGTGTTAACCTATCTAAATTACTCTTGCACACTAGTAAGTAAAAGTTATATACATCTTCAAGGCTTCTATTAAGCAAAAATCTCTTGCTTCCCTTCGTCTTGATGTGCATCTTCCAGGCTTCATGTCATAGTCTATGGAGGGAAAGGAACACTAGATACCATAATTGTAACATTTCGATTTGTATAATCAGAGAAGTAAAATAATTGATTTTGTTACCTATATCACCAAAGTACACTTATATTTTCAGTCATTTGTTTTAGGAGAATTTTGGAGTTAGATATGTTTCACCTGAGAAAGTTTCATAATGAATGATATATTGTGAAGTGATTCGCAATATCGTATGGATGAGAAAAAACCGAAAAAATCTCTTGGTGATTGCAAAATAAGTAAATAAATATTCCAAGCGTCCCAAACTAATACACCGGCTGTCCGACAAAAATAGGCCCATGAACCGAGAATAGATATGGTGTCTACAAATAGTGGCGGTGGGAACATCACAGTAGTGGTCCGCTCTCCAACCTTTGATCGAGATGATAGGAAGGAGTATGAAGAAATGACTACTTTCAACAACACCGAAGGAGATTGCAAGATATGAGAAAGGCTTAGCTTTTTTTTTAATGTTCTCCCTAAAGACCAAAACTCAAACCTTCGATGCTACTTGTAAAAACTTCTTTTTTCTGGAACATTTTCTTTAAAATATAATGTATCGAGATGTAAAAAATATATTTTTTTTAATAAAATTTAACATTTGACTAAAAAGTGAAAGTTATATCATATTATATGTGAAGTAAACTGATTTTGAAATATTTATCCTTTTTTTTGTGAATTGAAATATCTATCTAATCTAACACATTCTCGTCCGCGTAGCTACAAATTTTGAAACAGTTGGAAGTAAATGAATTTCTTCTTGAACAATTATAGTATAAAAGTGAGTAGAGGAATCTTTTAGTTGTGAAAAGGAAGAATCGAAGAAAGAAGAAAGAAAAGAGAAAGGGTATGAGCGGGAGTGGCTTGTAAGTGAGTTAAGAAGTCTGTGTCAGCGAGTTGGAGTATGCGCACGCGCAGCTTAGTTTAGTTTAGGGATCTTCCGTACACAAGAGCAAAAGCGTGTGGAGAAGGTTGCATCAATCATTAATGACGTTCGTACAGTTGTGAATGAGAGGCATTCATTAATACTACTATAAATCAAGTAATTATTTGGTTATTCATGGACCCATCCATTAAATTTGATTGTACAGACGTCAAGTCATAAACGCATCTCAGGAAGGAGGTGATGAAGTAAACATCACTAAACAAATACTATGTCTTAAGGCGGCAGCATCTGATGTCTTTCTTTCCCTTTTTCTTTTGGTTTTATAATTTTTTTTACTTTTTTTTTGTTTGAGAAAAGAGATGGGTTTTAATCTTATTTGGTTTGGTTAATGATTTTTATGGGGTAAGTAATCTGAGATAAAAAAAAAAATGTTTAGGACTCGGATTCTCATTCACATTAATGACTTGACGATATAGTCAGCTAACACAATTTCTCGACGGGTAAATCAGAAAGTATTACCGTTCAAGATTAATTCTGAAATATCCGCACAAAACAACAATAAACTGATAAAATTATATTTAGCTAATAATACACTAAGACTAAATATAATATAACTTGTATACACTAATATTTCCGTGAATTAAATTAGGATGTTGATAATGTTATGATTTATAATGATGGCTCCAAATTGACACTATAAGAAAAACGAGACTGAAATAATAATTTTATAGGGATTAAAACATGAAGCGATGACATATCAATGGTTGAAATTGAGCCTCGAAACACCAAAAGCTGTTCTTTATTTATTCACAATATGCCCCTCAATATTTATATTTATCGTATTGTAACACAAATAGAAATTGTGTTATTATATTTTGGAGAAAATGGCGAATCTTTCCCTAAAAGCTTTATAAAAATAAACAATCTTTTTGTGGTGCGATAGCCGATAAGTATTAATTTACAGATTTTATTGGTCTAACTTGAGTGAGTTACTATTTTCCATCAATGGTATTGCATTCTACTTATTCCTTACGGGACCATGCTTATCTAGTTATCTTTCAATTCTTTCCACTATTTTCACTGTTTTTTTTTGTTTACCTCCACTCCAACTTATTTAAATACAAGAATAAGGAACTGTTTTCTATATACCATTTTTAACAAAATAAAATGTCATACATGTGAAAGTTATAAGGATGTTTAAGCGGGTATTTATGTTACAGGGATGTTTAAAGTGATTTTAAAATGATATTAAAATGATTTTTAATTAATACTAATAATATTTTAAATAATTGAATAACGCTAGATAATTTATATCACTGTAATATGCTTAGTAAAAATAAAACTAAAATTTTCAAGAAATTTGACAATGGAAATATAAAACCTAAAAGAATTAATACTTTAATATGAAACTATGGGAATATGAATATATGACTAATGCTATAGCTATCTGGAATCTAACAACTGCAGAATTTTAGGCCTTCGATTTTGTATGTCTTCGTCTCTTTTAGATGTGCTTTTTCTTTTTAAAGCCCATTTAGTTTTAAGAGTCTGGTTTTTGTTATTCCTAGCTTTTCCATTTATACGTACAAGAGGAATTTAAAAGGTCAACATCAACTTTTGCAAATGGAGCCTTTGTTAAATGCGAAAGTTCAGTTCTATACAACATAAATACAAAAATAATAAAAAATATTTTCTAACACAATTTTCTTGAAAAGATTGGATTATTCCACGTAACATTGTCATATTTCTCATTGTCATTATTTATTGCTATTTGTTACTAAAATTATGATGAGAATGAGATGCCCACGGATTACACGCATGCATAAGGATGTAACAGTGTCTCCAAGGCTCCAACAAAATGAGAAATATGACAATGAGAAATATGACAATGTTACGTGGAATAATCCAATCTTTTCAAGAAAATTGTGTTAGAAAATATTTTTGCAATTTAGTAACAAATAGCAATAAAAAGAAGGCTTAATAAAAGGGAGAAGAGAGAGGCACTACAAAAAAACTGCTCCATAGCCATAAATTTTATGTTATGAGCTTGTGGATTATCTACGGATTATCTACGAATAGCCACTAACATATTTTGTTGCTATATTTCTACGAATAGGCACGAATTTTTTTATGTCAATTTTTAAAAAAATAACCAAAAAAATAAAGGCAAAAATAAAAAATACAAAAACAAAAATACAAAAATACTAAAATAAAACAAATACAATAATCCCCGCATAGAATGGCTATATATATATATATATAATCCCCATATAGAATTGTCGACGATGCACCATAGACCGGCGACCCTCTGCCTTACCACCACCACATAGCCTCCGTAACCACCACCACCAGCATAGCCTCCTCCTCTTACGGAACATGCTAATTAACAGGCCAATTAATAGGCTAATTAGCGGTCTCCGTGACCACCGCCACCACCATAGCCTCCGTAACCACCACCACCACCACCTGCTCCTCTTACTAAACCGCCACTACCATAGTCTCCTGGTTCTGAAGCCTCGAGAGATACATATCGAAGGAGGCATATAACCGGAGAGAATCTTTCGTAGAGGGAGACTCTGACGACGCAAGCTCCAAAGGTTCTGCTTCTGCCGATCTGCCTCTGCCATGCTGTCGGGCTCTGCTTCTGCCGATGTGCAGCGCCTCCTCCGCCATTCCGTCCTTTCTAAACCGTATGCTTACAGAGATCTGGAAAAAGAGACCAAACTCGATTCGGTTGCGTGCGTTTGGATTTTTTCTGAACGAGAAGGCTAGCTTGCGAGACCATGGATGATGAGGATATAGAGAATCGAGTTTGAAACTCAAGGGATTTCACTACAAGAAATTTTTTAAATAACTACTGGACAAGCAGTCGCAAGTCAGTCGCTTGTATCGTTTCCGCGACTGATTTGCGACTTATATTGTTAGTTGTAAATCTTGCGTCGAAAAATATAGCAGTCGTAAATTAGTCGTAATCTTACGACTAATTTACGACTGATTTACGACTGACATGTGTGTCGCTTTCTTTAGTCGCTAAACAGTCGCATATATTGTGCGACTACTTAGCGACATAATATCGACTGTTGATATATCATGGTTTTTACCTGTTTTAAGCCATGATATAAGTGTGTTTTAGAGTCTTTTGTCGTGTCTTTAGAGTCATTACAGGTGTTTATTAGGAACATGCACGTTTGGAGGATTATTGGAGATAATGGAGCATTTTAGGCAAGTTTTGGAGCTTAAGCCGAGAGAGTTGATTTCACCAAGTCTGGACGACCCATGCATCGATCGATGCATCATTGGCATCAATCGACACACCTCTGCGCCATCACATTAATGAAAACTTTGGAGATTTGCAGTTTTGCCCCAAGAAGTTCCAGTATTTGCAAAAAGACCCCAAGCGTGATTAAGGCTTTATAATTAGATTTTTGGTGTTTTGTTTTAGACAGGCATTCATACTATTAGCTTTTTAGAGAGACAAACCGAGAGGCTGATCGTTCTTGTACTCCAGAGAGAAGATTTCGAACCTCTTTTACTCTTTACTCTTTGATTTTCTGATATCTATTTATTCATTGATTTGTGTTCCATTAATCATGTCTGAGTAGATTCATAGTTAGGTTTAGGGATTCTCGTTAGGGTTTTCATGACTTGCTAGATTTATTTATCAGTTAAGGATAATTGATCTGCTTGTCTGATTTCCTGAGAACTCCCTAGACTTGACGCTTTTAGTACTTGCTTCACAACAACCGTTCTTGCTACTGATTTACTTTCTTCTTAGTTATTTAGTTTCTGATTAGTATTGCCTAGCTTAATTTGACATTCTACAATCTATCGCAAGATCTTGAGTCTCTGTGGATTTCGATACCCTATATACTACTAGTTCACGTCTGTGCACTTGCAGTGTAGATCTAGGGATTAAAACCTGATCGTATCAAGTTTTTGGCGCCGTTGCCGGGGACTCTTTTGAGTCTTCGATAGATTTGAATTTAAAGTTTAGACTAGGTTTTTTGTTTTTTTTTTTTTGTTTTTGTTACTAATTTCTCTGTTTTTCTCCGTGTGTTTCAGGTCTGATATCGCTTTGCATCGATCGACGCATCTTTTGAATCGATCGACACAAGGCGAATCCCGAGTTGAATCGATCGTTGCATACTCAACATCGATCGTTGCAGTGCGATTACCGACGGTTTATGCAGAAGCGTGAGACCAGAAGTGATCCGAACGCGAATCTCGTGAATCTCAGGCTTGAGGAACTTGCTAAACTAGAGTGAACAAACAGAAAAGGTCAACGAGAAAGGATGAATAACAATCGCTTGATTTTGAGACCTGATGCTGAGGGTGTTCTGAGAGACCGACAGAACAACCGGTACAATGATGACGGGCTAAGGATTGATGCTGAGGGAAGTGTGATCCCTGAACCTGAGCCTGAACAGCCCCAAGGTCAAGGGCAGATGATTAATCCTCCTGCTAATGATAAGACTCTTTCTGACTACAACCGACCGAATGAGTTCTATGCTAACCGGTCAGCAATTGTACCTCCTGGCTTTGAGAGGAATGATTTCGAGATCAAGACTGTCTACTACTCTCTTAAAAAGGCAAAATCCTTTCCATGGTCTCCCGCATGAGCAGCCCATGGATCATATTGATGATTTTGAAGACTTCATCACTGGAATGAAGTACAATGGGGTAAACTATGACTATCTGTATCTCAAGCTTTTCCCCTATTCTCTCGCTGGAGAGGCTGCAGCTTGGCTGGAACAACTTACAACTGGGAAGTTTACTACTTGGGATGCTGTGAAGAGAGAGTTTTTGAGGCACTTTTATGATGATGCTCGCTCTGATCAGTCGAGACAGGATATTCTCACCTTCACCCAAGGTCCTACAGAGTCTCTTAAGTCTGCTTGGATGAGGTTTAAGAAGTACCAACGTGACTGTCCTCATCATGGATTCTCTGAAGTGACGCTGCTGGGCATATTCTTCAGAGGAATTGATCTCCATTACCAGTCTGCATTGGATAATGCCAGCAATGGTAATTTCAATACGAGGACTCCTGAACAGGCTAGGACGCTAATTGATAACTTGGTGAGCAGTAATAGCACCAAGACTGCTGATAGAAGAAGGAAAGAGTCTGGTGGAAAGATTGATAATCTGGGGATTGTTGATATCAGGAATAAGCGAGACAATGTTCACAGTTTGTTGACTGCGAAGAAGGCTGTCCACTTTGCTCAGGATGTTGAGGTATTTGAGGCTGAAGGAGATCACCAGGAAGAGGATGTGAACTACATTAGTGGCTCTGGATTCCAAGGAAACAGGTTTGGTAATCAGCAAGGTAACAAGTTCTTTAATGGTGGACAGAAGAGTGCTTTCACAAGCAACCAAAATTCTTCTGGATATGGACAGACTGCTGGTTATCAGAAACCTTTTCAGCAAGGTAATTCTTATCAGATGACTTATGGATCATCCTCATATCAGACACCTCCTGCTGCTAGTGCTCATGAGAGCAAGATGGAAGCCATGATGGAGCGGTTGCTGGAGAGTCAGACTAAGACTATAGACTTCAACAAGAAGCTGGATGCTGTGTATGAAGATCTGAATGGGAAGTTTGAATCCTTGAGCACACATGTGAAGAATCTTGATGCTCAGGTTGCGCAGACTGCTGGATCTGCTAAGAGGCCAGATGGATCTCTTCCCGGATGAACTGATGCTAATCCTAAGTACCAGTGCAATGCAGTGACGATGAGAAGTGGTAAGGAGCTGTTTTCTGCCTAGAAAAAGCAGTTGAGCTTAGAAGAAATCGTGGAAATTGAAGAAATGGAAAATGATATCCGCGGGTTTCGCAATGCATCGACCGACGCACCCATGCAACGATCGACGCAAGGCAAAAATAAAGATGCTGGCCCTAAGCTCGACACAGAGGTCGTGAAGAAATCGCCTAGCATCGTTCGACACACATCTGATGTCGATCGACGCAAAGCGACAACCGAGAGTTCAAACACAGAAAAATTTCAGAAAGCTGACGAGAGGATCTACAAGCCTAAGGTTCCCTTTTCCAAGAACCCCAGGTAGTCTAAGAATGATAAACAGCTAGCTGAATGCAAAGCAATGTTGCAGAAGGTGTTAATTGAAGTGCCTTTGATTGATTCTCTAAGGAATACTCCTGTGATGAGAAGGTGTCTTAAGGATCTTCTTGCTGGTAACTTGACTGATGAGGAGAGTGTACTTATGATCTTAGAGGTATGTAGCGCAGTGATTCAGGGTAGAATTCATGTGAAGTTGAAAGATCCAGGGAGCTTTGTGTTGGATTGTGGTATCTACAAGGACAGATTTGAGAGATCTCTGTGTGATCTTGGTTCTAGTGTGAACCTTATGCCCTTATCTGTTGCTAAGAGACTTGGGATGACTGAATTCCTGCCTACTAGGATCTCATTAGTCTTAGCGGATAGAACTGTCAGAATTCCTGAAAGAATATTGGAAGATGTGCCTATAATGATTGGCCAATGTGTGATTCCTACTGATTTTGTGGTTCTGCAGTATTGAGAGGAACCAAAGGATCCACTGATTTTGGGTAGGCCTTTCTTGGCTACTGCTGGTGCGATGATTGATTACAAGAGAGGCAAGATAATTCTGAATGTGGGTGATCTGAAGATGAGCTTTGATATGGAAAACTGGTGAAGAGACCAACCATCGACGGACAGACCTTTTATGTGGATACACTCAGTGATTTGGCTGCGGATTACTTTCATAAGACACATGCTGAGGATCCGCTAGAGAGAGCTTTACTGAGCTCTATAATGGAGCTGGAGCATCTGCAAGACGAGCCCGCAATCTGCTATGCGAGGCTAATGATGCAAGTAGATGTGTCTGACGCGATGCTGCATCGATCCACACCCCCTATGCAACGATCGTTGCAAGTCGTCAGTGACTGGGCAGAGGAAAAAGCCCCGAAAATTGAGCTGAAAAAACTTCCATCCGGGCTAAGGTACGCGTTTCTTGGACCTAATTCGACATATCCAGTGATTGTTAATGCTAGTTTGAACAACGCAGAGCTCACTTTACTGATAAGCAAGCTGCGCATGCATCACAAGGCTCTTGGCTATTCTCTTGATGACATTTCAAGTATCTCTCCAGAGCTGTGTATGCATCGGATACATCTTGAGGACGAGTCTAAGACATCTGTTGAGCATCAGAGGAGGCTGAATCCCAATCTTAAGGATGTGGTAAATAAGGAGATCATGAAGCTCCTAGATGCTGGGATCATCTATCCGATTTCAGACAGCGACTGGGTTAGTCCAGTCCATGTAGTGCATAAGAAAGGTAGAGTTACAGTAGTAAAGAATGAGAAGAACGAGCTGATTCCTACAAGGACTGTGACTGGACACCAGATGTGTATAGATTACAGGAAGCTCAATGCTGCGACAAGGAAGGATCATTTCCCTTTACCTTTCATCGGTCAGATGCTGGAGAGGTTAGCGAATCATTCTTACTATTACTTCCTCGATGGGTATTCAGGCTTCTTCCAAATTCCCATCCATCCAGAGGATTAGGGAAAGACTACTTTTACTTGTCCATATGACACATTTGCATACCACAGGATGCCTTTTGGACTTTGTAATGCACCAGCCACATTTCAGAGATGCATGATGTCCATCTTCACTGACATGATTGAGGACTTTATGGAGGTGTTTATGGATGACTTTTCAATCTACGGGTAATCCTATCATGAGTGCTTGGATAATATGTGTAAAGTTCTAGCTAGATGTGAGGAGAAGCACTTGGTTCTTAATTGGGAGAAGTGCCATTTCATGGTCAGAGATGGCATTGTTCTTGGACATAGAGTGTCTGACGCAGAAATTGAAGTAGACCGCGCTAAGATTGAGGTTATGACCAACCTTCAGGCACCTGATTCTGTGAAGTCTGTGAGGAGTTTTATTGGACATGCTGGGTTCTATAGAAGTTTTATCAAGGATTTCAGTAAGATTGCTAGACCACTAACTGCTTTGCTGTGTAAGGATACAAAGTTTGAGTTCACTGCAGATTGTCAGACTGCATTTGAACAGATCAAGCAAGCATTAATGAGTGCTCCTATAGTACAACCACCAGATTGGGATCTACCTTTTGAGGTAATGTGCGATGCGAGTGATTATGCTGTAGGAGCGGTTCTGGGGCAGAAGAAGGATAAGAAGCTTCATGCCATTTACTATGCTAGCAGGACATTAGATGATGCGCAGAGAAACTATGCCACCACGGAGAAGGAGTTGTTTGTAGTTGTCTTTGCTTTTGAAAAGTTTCGGTCCTATCTTGTTGGTTCTAAAGTGATTGTACACACTTATTATTCAGCTCTGAAGTATCTGATGCAGAAGAAAGATGCTAAACCGAGATTGTTGAGATGGATTCTGTTGCTTCAAGAGTATGATATTTAGGTGAAAGACAAGAAGGGAGTAGAAAACGGAGTTGCTGACCATCTATCAAGGATTATAGTTGAAGAAGACGTCCCCATTAATGATTTCTTGCCTGAGGAGAACGTCAATATGATCGAGACAGTGTTTATGTCGGATTTGGACAGGAAGAAGCAGAACTGTCGGATTTATCGCAGTGCGTCGATCGATGCCACTTTGGCAGCGATCGATGCAAGTATCGGGAATGAAACGATCGACGCGGACCTGTGCGTCGGTCGATGCTGATCACCTACGAACCCAGATTCCTTTAAGGGTCAAATTGAGTACTTGAATCTCAAACTTTGTGTTGTTGCGACGACGGTTACACCCTGGTTTGCGGATATTGCCAATTACCTAGCTGCAGAGACTGAACCAGATGAGTTGAAGGGATATGCTAAGAAGAAGTTCTTCCGAGAGCTCAGACGATACTATTGGGATGAACCTTATCTCTACAAGCACTATTCGGATGGTCTTTACAGGAGATGCATTGCTGAATCAGAGGTTCCAGATATCTTATTCCACTGTCATGGATCAGATTATGCTGGACATTTTGCTACTTTTAAGACTGTGTCTAAGGTTCTGCAAGCAGGTTTCTGGTGGCCTACGATGTTTAGAGACGCTCATTCTTTTGTCTCTCAGTGTGATGCCTGTCAGAGGAGAGGGAAAATCAGTAAGAAGCATGAGATGCCTCAGAACTTCATTCTCTAGGTTGAGGTTTTCGATTGCTGGGGCATTGATTTCATGGGTCCTTTTTCCTCATCTCATGGGAATAAGTTCATTTTGGTTGCTGTGGACTATGTGTCTAAGTGGGTGGAAGCGATAGCTAGTCCAACCAATGACTCTTCGGTGGTTCTTAAGCTGTTTAAGACCATCATTTTCCCTAGATTTGGAGTACCTCAGATAGTGATTAGTGATGGAGTATCTCATTTCATTAATAAGGTCTTCGAGAAGCTGCTACAGTAGCATGGAGTTCATCACCGAGTTGCTACCCCTTATCACCCTTAGACTAGTGGGCAGGTCGAGGTCTCTAACAGACAGATCTAGGAGATCTTGGAGAAAACAGTTGGGAAGACAAGGAAGGATTAGACAGCAAAGCTGGATGATGCACTATGGGCTTACCGGACTGCATTCAAGACGCCACTTGGGACTACTCCATTTCATCTGCTGTATGGAAAAGCATGTCATCTGCCAGTAGAGCTTGAGCACAAAGCATCATGGGCTGTGAAGCAGATGGATTTCGATCTTAAGTCTGCTGCAGAGAGGAGATTGGTGCAGCTTAATGAGTTGGATGAGATTAGGCATTTTGCTTATGAGAATTCAAAATTGTACAAGGAGAGGGCTAAAGCTTATCATGATAAGAAGATTGTCTCTAGACAATTTTAGCCTAATGATCAGGTACTTTTGTATAACTCTTGTTTGCAACTGTTTCCAGGTAAGCTGAGATCGAGGTGGTCTGGTCCTTTCACGATCAAGGAGGTACGCCCTTATGGAGCTGTTGTTCTAATCAGCCAGAAAGGTAAGTATTCACTGTGAATGGACAGAGGGTGAAGCATTATTGGGCTAAGGCCGAGATTCCAAGAGGTCAGATTCTGCCTCTGGATGATGCACCCTCTGCTTGATTCAGCTAAAACGTCAAGCTAATGACGTTAAAAGAGCGCCGAGTGGGAGGCAACCCACTATTAGGTTCGTTTTTCTTTTCATTTTTCATTTTGATTTGGTGTTTTTGATTTTCTATTTTGGTGTGTTCAAGGCGTGAGAAACAAGCAGAATCGTACTGCATCGATCAACACACATAGTGCATCGGTCGACACAGTTGCGATTTACGGTTTGCCGAGTCAAGTGCGGTTCAGACACCGATTATCTATATAACCGCAAGCATATTCACCTCGCATCGATCGACACCACTTGTGGCATCGATCGACGCAGGCCGACGACATGTAAGTGTTCTGACTCTTTTCGGATTATCTTAATTCCGATTTTTTCTCACCAATCCTGAGCTTGACACTACTGGGGACAATGTGTTTCAAGTGTGGGGGAGGTGGTACTGCATTAATCTTTTTCTTTTCTTAGAGTCAGTTGTGTTTTTTTTTTGTGTGTCGGTTTTATCGAGTCAAAACAGTTTAAGTAGGAAACAATTAATTTTGAGAAGCCAACAACACTTGCAGGAACTTAATTAACCATTGGGATGAGCTTGCATGATCGATCTATGACTATTAGAAAACCCAATGCAGATCAGCCTACTGAGGACACCCATATCAAGTCAGGTATTCAGAGGATCCTTTACTGACTTCACCCCTAATTTTGACTTACTTTTCTCATCTAAGGGCTTGGTATACTTTGAGTCGGATTCCTCTGTTAGTTCTGACACAGCTTGTAAACCTGTCCAAGTAAGGTTCCCTTCTCCCCTTCTTTAAAGTAAAAAAAAAAGAGAGTAATAAATTGAGGATGAGCTAGTAGCTCCGAAGTGGTTGCGGGAGTGGTAGAGACCCTTATTACCTCCTGTGCATCCATGGAATGTGTCCAAAGTACACCCCATAACGGGAAGAGCACTGATAAAAATAAAATAAAATGATACCCAATGGGGAAAAATCAGTTGCTAAGGAAGGGAAAAGAGAAGAAAGGAACCAGAAAAAGATAGTATGGTGGTCTAGAGCTAACAGAGTAAGAATCCATGTGCCCTTTGATCGATAATCCTTAGGTGAGACCGCACTTAATAGCTTATAGAAGTCAGTAGGGTGAATTTGAATGCTTTGGATTGATTGTGGAGTTTACTCAGGACAGTTGCTAAGTGTGGGGGAAGTATATGTTGGTCTTGATGTCTTGCAGGTAAATCTTTCATGTGGCTTACTAAGGGGAATCTGAGTGTTGTGCTTCTAAGATGAAAAGAGTTTCTGAAAGTTTTCAAACTTCTTCACTACATTCTAGTTCTCTGTTTTGCTTGAGGGCAAGCAAAGCCTAAGTGTGGGGGAGTTGATATATCATGGTTTTTACCTGTTTTAAGCCATGATATAAGTGTGCTTTAGAGTCTTTTGTCGTGTCTTTAGAGTCATTACAGGTGTTTATTAGGAACATGCACGTTTGGAGGATTATTGGAGATAATGGAGGATTTTGGGCAAGTTTTGGAGCTTAAGCCGAGAGAGTTGATTTCACCAAGTCTGGACGACCCATGCATCGATCGATGCATCATTGGCATCGATCGACACACCTCTGCGCCAGCACATTAATGAAGACTTTGGAGATTTGCAGTTTTGCCCCAAGAAGTTTCAGTATTTGCAAAAAGACCCCAAGCGTGATTAAGGCTTTATAATTAGGTTTTTGGTGTTTTGTTTTAGACAGACATTCATACTATTAGCTTTTTAGAGAGAGAGAGAGACCGAGAGGCTGATCGTTCTTGTACTCCAGAGAGAAGATTTCGAACCTCTTTTACTCTTTACTCTTTGATTTTATGATATCTATTTATTCATTGATTTGTGTTCCATTAATCATGTCTGAGTAGATTCATAGTTAGGTTTAGGGATTCTCGTTAGGGTTTTCATAACTTGCTAGATTTATTTATCAGTTAAGGAATTCATATCTTATTTTTTCTTCAACCTGAATTGTGCTTAATACTAGTTTCTAACCTGATCACTTAGAATCTAGACTTTAGGTTTATAAATTAACACGAAAGTGTGGTTTAGAATCTGATCTATTTAGGTTGAGCAATTTAATTATCTGCAAAGAAATTTGGTTTAATTGAATTGTGAACAAATCAAACTTGCACTTAAGGCTAGTTTAATCTGTTAGGAATTGCAAAGAAATTTGGGTTTCTACTAATTAGAGTTAGAGAATTCTCGCAGCGAAAGTTGGTTAGTTCTATCTTGTGTTTGAGTTCTAGAACCGGACTTAATTTGATCTTGACTGATAATTGATCTGCTTGTCTGATTTCCTGAGAACTCCCTAGACTTGACGCTTTTAGTACTTGCTTCACAACAACCGTTCTTGCTACTGATTTACTTTCTTCTTAGTTATTTAGTTTCTGATTAGTATTTCCTAGCTTAATTTGACATTCTACAATCTATCGCAAGATCTTGAGTCTCTTTGGATTTCGATACCCTATATACTAGTAGTTCACGTCTGTGCACTTGCAGTGTAGATCTAGGGATTAAAACATGATCGTATCAACTGTACGTTAATACGTCGCATATTAGTCGCAACACGTATGCGACTAATGTGCGACTGTCTTTGTTTTATAGTCGCAAATTAGTCGTTACTTTTTAGGGACTAGTTTGTGACTGCTTCATATACGACTACATAACGACTGCATCTGCGACTATAATGCGACCAATTACCAACTACTATTATTTATTTGCGACGGATTTGTGCTTAAATCACGACTAATGAGTGACTGATGTGAGACTATTTTAATAACCGAAACTGACTTTTGCATAATCCATTATTGTTTCTCTGATTCATAAACTAGTATTAAACCTGCATACAATATACATATAACCAGTATTTTAAAACAACTAGGAATTATATTACATAAACATTCCAATTATATCTAAATACAATACCAACATCCAAAAGTGGGGTTACCAAAACATTTCATCTTATGTAATGTTTACAAGTCAAAAGTCTAAAGCCCTAATGTTCTACAAGATTAGGAGGCCTAACTGTTATGGCTTAAAAGCGCTCTGAGAATCCATGAAGTCACATAACTGTGGATCAGTTTGACGGAGATACTTCTCAAGCATAGACAAGTGATCTATCTTGGTTTGTTGCTGAGCTGCAAGTGTGGCCATCTCTGCTTCACGACATACACTATAAGTAGCCTGATCCGCTATTTTTTGTTGAGCTTCTTTTAGTTGTTGTTGGAGTGCTAGAAATGATGAACTTCCCAAGTCCTTACGCTTGCCATTGGCAAGGGTGTTTTCCAGGCTACCAAAACCATAAGGATGCCCTATGTCATCCTTGAATGTGACCTGCCAAAAAAAAAAGTTCATAACATAAAGGAATAGGTCGTTGTACTCATCAGGGGTGAGGTCTTGAGGTTGTGCAACACCGTCATCACCATCCAAATACTCCAGATGGGCTGCCTCAAGCTCGGCCTCCAAACTCTTCTCATAAGCTTCAGCAATGCCCTTAGCCTTTAGATCAATGAAGGTCCCATCAGGTTTCGTGTGAGTCCGTATAAACACCTCTCCAATACTTTCGGGTCTTCCGTACTCCTCTTCCTGTAATTTGACACCATAACAGATTTTAAAGAAAAATTCAGAAACATATTGTTGGGATTATGTCCTGAAATCACATCGTACTTACTCTAACGATAGTTGTGTGTCGAGATCAGACATGTTGTATGATACTGGGCGGTTGCAATGTTTTGCTAGAAGCCTCTTGCAGTCTGTAAGTTGTAGACTTACTGCCAGTATTATATGATCCTATAGGGTCACACACCTAAGCAATCTGGAAGCATATATATATGGGAATGATCATCATGGTGGTGATCAAGATGATGTGTATTGGATACATATCAATATCGATTAAAGAGAGGTGTGTCGATCGACACAGTAGGTGTATCGATCGACACGGGGTCGATTCCGAAACTGATGTTTCGGTTTAGACTTTTTCGGCTAAACCCGAAAGATGGTTTAGTCATAACAGGTCGTATATATAGGCTTATATGATCGACCTGGAAGATAAGCCGTTCAGTTTTCTTGATCAGAAAAGTAGACAAACTCTCTCTTCGATTCCGAGATCCGATACTAGCATCCCGACTTTCCAGGTTGTGTGCGTGTGGACTACGATAGAGGCGAGGCATCTGAATCGCTCCTGATCTCGTCTTACCATTCATTCCACTGCCAGAACAGGGTAAACGCGAGATCCATGATTCAATAACATAAACCCTTATATCCTAGGCTCGGAATTCAGACTTAGGGTTGCCTAATCGGATTAGGAACTGCTAGGAATTCCATCAGTGGTATTAGAGCCTTAGGGGTTTTCCATTAAATCAGCCTGTTTAATAGAATTTGATGATTTAAATTCGCTCATAAGATAGTATGAATAAGAACAGGTTAGATCGATTTTGATCAGAAACGATTCTGTTTTTCGTATGGTGTCGATCGACACAAAAGGTGTGTCGGTCGACACAGAATAGTGAATTCGTCAGAATCGGCGGCTAGGGTTTTTCGCGAAGAAAACCTGAATGCCAATTTTGTCGATCGACACAGGTTGAGTGTCGGTCGACACAGACCTTGCGATTGGTTAATCGGTTCAATTGGATTGGACCGGTTATCAACTTGGTTAAGTCCGGTCAGATCGTTTTAAATTGGATGAATTGGTTCAATTGGATTGAACTGATTATTTCAATTAGTATAAACCGATTTGATCGGTTAAGATCAGTTTGATCTGATAAGTCGGTTCAATTGGATTGGACCGGTTATCAAAACTGTCTCTGGTTTAGGTCTATGTCGACCGTCACACATGGGTTGTGTCGATCGACATGACCGGTTCAATGAACCGGGTTAATTAGTTTAACCGGTTATTGAAGTCCGGTTATGTTTGGTGGTGTCGATCGACAGACATGGTCTGCGTCGATCGACACAGTGCTCACAATTCTGGTTATTGAACCTTTAATTTGCAAAACCAAACTCGACTTAAACCTAGTTGATAAAGAACAATTAAAACACCTTTTGGATACATATTGGATATGTATCAAGATTAAATGTTCTAAATCCATTTTGATACACATTGGATGTGTATTAGAGCAAAACTTAGCTTCAATATGGTCAACTGTCAAGACTCATTTCATTGTGTGATGGTCTAGCCAAGAGCTTGGTGTCCACAATTACGTGAGTAAGGCAGGTAATTATGTTGATGGACTTGCAGTGCTTGACATCAACAATTACATGACCTAAGAGATTGATTTGCTAACCTTTTAGAGTTTCGTTTCCTCAACTAAATATCAAGTGACCTTGATGTCTTGCCCAATCTTGTCTACTGCCAAGACTCGTTTCGTTGTTGGATAGTCTTGGAGTCCTTGGTATCCACAATTACATGAGTAAGACAGGTGATCATTGATAGACTTGGAGTGCGACTGTCAGTGATCACAAGACTGAAGAGATTGGTTTACTTGACTGGGCTATCAGAAGTTCTGGGCCCAGAGACGTCAGAGTAGATGAGACATGGATTGTCTTATCTGCGACCAAGAATTGTACTGGGTACAATTAGCAATGATTTGCTTACCTAGATAACTAAATTTTGGGTGATGGCGAGTCGTCCACTCATATTTTGGTGAAGTATGGATCTTGGATCATTATATTCATAGAGGAAACATTGTTTGAATATAATGCGAGTTTTCTTATTAGATAAGATTTCTCATTTCATGGAATACATAACTAAATCTTTGTTTTCTTGGATTTCAGCTTATGTCTGAGACAACTTTCTCATTGCGATCCGTCCTTGAGAAGGACAAGTTAAATGGATCAAATTTCCTGGATTGGTATCGGAATTTGAGATTAATCCTCAAGCAGGAGAGCAAGGACTATGTCCTTGAGAAAGCTCTTCCAGAAAGGCTTGGGACCAATCGCTCGAATGCAGTATATGATGCTTGGAATAAGCATTATATTGATGTGGTAGATGTGTGTGGTCTGATGTTGGCTACCATGAACTCGGACTTGAAGAGTCAATACGAGAACATGGAGTCGCCAATAGAGATGATCACCAGTCTTAAACTGATGTTTCAGGAACATGCACGAGTTGAGAGATACCAGACGGTTAAGTCTCTCATTGGGTGCAAACTACCAAAGGATGCTCCAGTGAGTCCTCATGTCATTAAAATGATGGGTTACATTGATAACCTGGGGAAACTGGATTGTCCAGTTAGCCTAGAGTTGGCTACTGAGATCATTTTGCAGTCATTGCCGTCAAGCTATGATAAGTTTATAAAAAGCTATATCAAGAAAGGCTTGACGAAGACGTTGACTGAGCTGCATGGCATGCTCAAGACAGCAGAGCAAAACATCATAAAGGGTAAAAGATTTGAGAAATCTTGTATAGACAAGGGTGGAGGCAAGGCCGTTCAGATTTGGAATCGGGATAAGCCTGTGTCATCTTTTAAGCCCAAGTCAGGCCCATCCGATGTTGGAAAATGCTGCTACTGTAAAGAGTTTGGGCATTGGAAGAGAAATTGCATTAAATTCTTGGAAAATTCACAAGAGATGGAGAAGATGTATGGGACTTCTTCTTCAGGTATTGTGTTATTATTTTAAGTTCTACGTGAGTATTGGATACTAGTTGTGGTACTGATATTTTTGAAATATGCAGGACCTACGCAACAGTAGAACGTTGGAGAAAGGACAAGTGGAACTGCGTGTCTGGAATGAAGCAATGGTTGCTGCATTAGCCGTAGAAATTCTCCACTTGTAGGAGTCTTTCAAGCTTGGTTTTAGAAATTAAGTAATTGCCACCATGTACTTGCTATATGCAAAGATGTCTTTCATTTTCTTGTTAGAATTTGGATGTTTTTCATTTTGATAAAAGACAAGTTTTGTTCTTTAGATCTTAATGAAATATTCTATGGTAGCACCCCGTTTAGAATGGGTTTTATGTCTTAAACCAACATGATTTTGAATATAACATAAATACTAAAGGTTTGAGTCTGATGACTCGAACCAGTCTTTCCTTGGCATAGTCGTTTTGGCCACATAGAAGTGAAGCAAATTCAGAAGTTCCATAGTTATGGGCTTTTGGGCTCATTTGATTATAAATCATATGAGATATGAATTCTGCTTACTGGGCCAAATGACTAAGGCTTCTTTAGCAGTGCTAAAGAAAAGGGCCAGAGGCTTATTGGGCATTATTCATACTGATGTATGTGGCCCGATGAGCATTAATGCCAGAGGAAATCTTCAGGACTTCATTATATTTACTGATGAATTCAGTAAACATGGCTGTGTTCGTCTGATGAGACACAAGTCGAAATCTTTTGAAATGGTCAAAGGAGTTCCACAATGAAGTATAGAATAAACTTGACAGAAGTATTGAAAATCCTCGATTGGATCGCGGAGGAGAATACTTAAGTCAAGAAATAAGTGATCATCTGAATGAGTGTGAAGTTGTTTCACGACTCAATTCATCTGAAAACCTGGATGGTGTTTCTGAGAAAAGTTATCGGGCCTTATTGGATATGTTCTGATCGATGATGAGTCACACGAATTTTCCAAAATCCTTTAAGAATACGCTCTAAAATGTCTGTGTTTGCGCAGAAAAGGGTTTCAATCAGAATCAATTGAAAGACACAACATTGGATGTGGACTGGAAGTTTTTCAAGTATGTTGTTTCTGATCATTTGGGGATGATAGCTAACAAGCTTGAACCCAAATCTGATAAGTTCTACCTCGCTGGTTGTCCTAAGGAAACCGAGGCTTATTACTTTTATAACCAATCCGAGAACAAAGTTTTGTTGTCCGGAACTGTGTCTTTTGAGAAAGATTATACTTTCCAATAAGAACAGTGGGAGTAAAAGTACACATTGAAGAAATTCGATAAACACAGGAGACTGCTCAACCTGTTGAGGGAGAGCAGCGGTGAGATCTACAAAGTGCTGTAGGACCTACACCTGTGGAGCCTGAAGTTCGCAGATCCGAATGGATCCGTCACTAACCCGAGAGTGATTTCTCGTAAACGATTGCCGTGATCTTTTGATCATTGAAAAGTGACGAGCCTGCGAAATCCAAGAAGCGATGGTGAGGCCCAACTCCGAAAATTGGCTAGGTATGCATGTTAGCTTCACCGATCCATTTCTGGATTGAAGCAAACATCTTGGAGTTGGAATCAACATTCTGATAAAGTGGTCAAAAGTTTTGACTTGATCAGGAACAAAATGAAACCATGCGTTTATAAGTAGACTAGTGGGAGCGTAGTTGCATTTCTCGTTTTGTATGTAGATGACATACTCATTCTCATAAACGACGTTCCGTCGCTTAAGTCTCATGAGACTTGGGTCGGAAGTCATTTTCATCAAAAGACATGGGAGAAGCTCGTGAATTCTTGGAATAAGAATCTATTGATATAGATTGGGTAGGCTAATTGGATCGTGTCAAGATCCTTATGTTGATAAGGTAATGGACTGTTCCAATATGCATGATCCCAAGAATGGCTTCATACCAAAGGTCTTATGGCAATGATCTTAGCAAGACGAAGTGTCTTGGACACTGGCTGAGCTAGTATGTATGAGTGTGATTCCTTATGTTTTTGCAATGGAATCCATCATGAATGCCATAATTTACACTCATCCAGATGCAGCTTACGCATTACGAGTAAATACCAAGTTGTTCCGGTAAAATTCACTGAACAGCTGCCAGAAATATCCCAAGTGTTTGAGGAACACTAAGGATAGGTTCCTGGTGAACTGAGGAAGTGACGAACCAATTGAGAGTAGTTAGACGGACAAAGACGATTTAACGGTACTATCTGTTGGAAGGGCTCCAAGCAGAGAACCGTAGAATAGTGCTGTTATCTGAATGGCGGTGTGGTTTGTTGGAATTGTTTCAAGCAAAAACACCGCAGTCTCTCCCACAACCTAAGCACGAGATTTATTCTGTTGCTGTAGGTATTAGATATCTAAAGAGATGATCTTGATTCTAGTGGGAGTTATTTTAGTTATGTTATAATCTTTACATAGACATGCTATGGCAATGTTTGTGTAAGTTAAAACTGACATCGGTATTATTTAATTATTGGATGATTAAATAATGGTCCCAAAGTGTTTTATGTTCATCTTATAGGTCATCAAGTTGAGGACTTGATCATGAAACCCTATAAGTAAAAGATGACATAAATTATGATTGTCCCTAGTCGAGGTTGTTGAAGTGGGACACCAACAACCGCGCGAGACTAGCATGTGAGGTGACTGTTGGACTAAGTTTCATGGAGTCAATGATATGATTATCACAGTCAATCACATAGATATATGTTGGTGAACATATGATCGGACATGACCCGCTAATGAGAACTCTACAGGATAGTTATATCAGTGTCATGAGAGGTTCTCATTACGACTATAGAGTATAGTCCTTAGACCTGAGTTCATCATGCTTCCTAGTACATAAATTGGTGTACTTTGACCTTGTCAAACGTCGATCTGTAAATGTCGGCTATAAAGGCATTGCTTAGGTGTATCATGAAGTGTGTGAAGGAACAGGGATGGAACAAGATGGGATTTGTCCCTCCTATATAACAGGAGATAAATATCTCAGGGCCCATCGAAGATTTGATACTGAGGAAATGCATGGCCGTGCTCAAACGAGGTGATTGTCAGTCGTTTGTTTTATCAGTATAGATCAGGAGTTCGATGAACATGATATTGGCTATAATAAGGATGACACAGTCTCTTGCCTTATGCCATATCGAGATATAGAGACGAAGGGATTATAGGAATAGGTGATTCCAGTACAAGTGGGAGATTGTTGGGATTATGTCCTGAAATCACATCGTACTTACTCTAACGATAGTTGTGTGTCGAGATCAGACATGTTGTATGATACTGGGCGGTTGCAATGTTTTGCTTGAAGCCTCTTGCAGTCTGTAAGTTGTAGACTTACTGCCAGTATTATATGATCCTATAGGGTCACACACCTAAGCAATCTGGAAGCACATATATATGGGAATGATCATCATGGTGGTGATCAAGATGATGTGTATTGGATACATATCAATATCGATTAAAGAGAGGTGTGTCGATCGACACAGTAGGTGTATCGATCGACACGGGGTCGATTCCGAAACTGATGTTTCGGTTTAGACTTTTTCGACTAAACCCGAAAGATGGTTTAGTCATAACAGGTCGTATATATAGGCTTATATGATCGACCTGGAAGATAAGCCGTTCAGTTTCCTTGATCAGAAAAGTAGACAAACTCTCTCTTCGATTCCCAGATCCGGCACTTGCATCCCGGCTTTCCAGTTTGTGTGCGTGTGGACTACGATAGAGGCGAGGCATCTGAATCGCTCCTGATCTCGTCTTACCATTCATTCCGCTGCCAGAACAAGGAAAACGCGAGATCCATGATTCAATAACATAAACCCTTAGATCCTAGGCTCGGAATTCAGACTTAGGGTTGCCTAATCGGATTAGGAACTGCTAGGAATTCCATCATATATAACACCAAAACGGATTTATTTGAGTGTCAACTTACCATTTCCTGTTTGATTTGTTCAAAAGACTTCTGGCCAGAAAAGTGTATTGCTATACCCAGCCCCTTACGGTCAGAATTACGAGCATTAGATGTGGTAATGGTCTTGGATTTTGCGTCTTTTGTGTCCCAGTGGGCTGTCATCTGATCCCAGAGTATCAGATTAATCCAAGGTGGACACTTACGAGAAGTCCGTGCAGTGGAGACCATTCCTTTCATTCGCCGTTGACAGATTCTCTCAAAGTGCATTTGCACAGTTCCTGAGATTAAAGGATCCCAATGATCGGTTTTCTACATTTCAAAGACAAAACATTAGTGAAAACCATTGAAGTAATAGATATAGAAAGTTAGAGAAGAGAAACCTCACCGCGAATTCAATGAAATATCGTTCTTGTCCGTCCCGAGGTACAACGGTCCAGCTATAAAAAGCTCCATCGAATTTGTTTGTAAAAATCCTAGTAATCTGCCTCGTGAGTGCTCCTTTGTCGCGACCAAACCTGCAATCAAAGAACCAATATAATCACAAGCAGAGTATAATCACAAGCAGAGTATAAACCAGTTCAGATTGCAAAGAACACTGAAAAAACTGAAAAGCAAAGTATGTAACTATTTATATCTTGTAAAACACCAAGAAAGTTACAGAAAGTAACATACAGTTCCTATATTTATCCACTAAGTTTGTGAGATCAAACGCCATGGATAATCCAAGAAGACGTCCAGATTTTGTAATCAAGGAAGAGAAAAAGGTGTGGCATCAAGATATTTGAAAGGTATTTCAAGCACAAAGGTAAGTGGATCAGACTCTAGTAGCAACAATGAGAGCGAGACTGGATCAATGATGGCGACTAAGAGAGTTGGCAGTTTGGCTAAGGGCAAGCAAAGGGAGCACAAAGATCAGGTGTGTGTTCTTCTGATACAAGTCACACCGGTCCTAATGATAAGTCAACCTGTGACTAACATATATGTGCTGTATAGGCAAGTCAAGCTGGTCTTATATTTATCCACTAAGTTTGCAATCGATTCAGTCTTAGATACACAAGCAAGAGAACAATCAGAACTTTCAGAAAACATTGAAAGACTATAAGTAAAACGAGATGAAATTATAAAGCAATAATAATTCGATTTGCACACATCATATGGTGCATCATACATTATATCAGAGACATGGTTGATTCTGGCTCTACATTCAATCCCTGGTTACTAAAACATGAGACTCTATATCAAAACAAGATACAGTTTAGAATCTTTCAGACGGTTATGAGCATAATCATTTCTCTATTCCCTCACAGAATCTGACGTTTAATACTCATCTGAACTCACTTGATAAATTAATTCAAGAACAAATATCTAAATAAGCCAATAAAGATCAGTTAAAACAACACAGTCATCACAATAACCTAAACCAACTAAACATGAAACACAATACAAAGAGTCAAGCACATTAGATATCAGTATGCCGGTACACCAATTTCACAATTTGATTTCATCAAACACAATACAAAGAGTCAAAGACATTTCCTACTTGAATGTTCGATACCAAACACCAACTCATGCCTTTGCTTAAACCTATTCTAATGCATTTAGTAATCAAAGCAAACTACACAAAAATCAGTGCAAACTAGGCATCCAATTACAAAGAACTTGACTTTGATAAAAGATCACACCAACAAGAATAAACATAAGATGAAATATAGAGTCATACCATTTTGTATTCGCCTTTGGAGTGGGAGACAGAACTTCACAGAATTCTTCACGATTTGGCACCAGAAGAAGAGCATTGAGAAGTTGCATGAGGTCTTCCTGGAGAACCGGCTGAAGATGTGGTCCTTCCTCCTCTTCCTCATCTTCTTCATCATCGCCAACGCCATTTGGAGCTACTGAAGAATGGCTATTGTGCGAGGTAGGTTGTTGAGGTTCTGGAGAGCGGTGTAGTTAATGCGTAGCCGATGTAGAGCTACGATGTTTATTAGCTCTGGTGCTTGCGAGTTCGCGCGATCGAGGTTGCGAGCTCGGAAAAATCTCTACCGGTGGTGGATAGTCGCAGAAATGGGGTGCAGAATTGACGGGGTTTAACATCGGAGGTTGGGAGGAAGGCCCTTGGGACGACAGAGCTTCGGTTGACCGGGATTTTTTCATCGGCGTGAAGTCATATCGCGTGGGTAAGAAGACTGTGGGTGATCTTGAAGGTGTATTTCCGGATTGCTTCTGAGTTATGTTCGGCGTCACTCGTCTCTGACCACCGCCGCCTTGTCTCGGAGCACCGCCGCGACCGTTCGCCATCGGAGGATTCAATTTTGTCTTCTGAAATTTTGCGATTAGGGTTAGCGAAGAATGAGCGATTTGGGAGAAATCGATAATGGTTATACCAAAATCAATTTCCTTAGACCAATAGTGTAAATCAAAATCGACTGGTTTACACGATTGGTTTAAGGAAATTGATTTTGGTATAACAATTTATTGATTTTGATTATTGGTTTATACAAAATTGATTGGTTTAATGAGGTTTAATGAATTGGTTAAATGAAATCGATTTTAATAATTGAAATTGGTTTGATGTTTTAGTTTAATCAAATTAACTAATAACTTAATTAGGAAATTGGTTTAGTGAAATTAGGAAATAATAAAACAATTAGATTGGTTTAATCAAAAATTGATTGATTTTGACAAAAATCGTATTGTGTGGACCGAAAATCAATTGGTATTAATAAATTAATTTGTTAATTATGAACGGTTAGTTTAAAAACAATTAGACTGGTTTAACACGATAATTGATTGGTTTATCCGAAATTCAATTGGTTTTTAACAAATCAATTGGTTAGTTACCAATTGGTTAATTAAAACAAAACAACTAAACCATAACATTCAAGAATTTATTATCCAAATATAAGAAAACTTAATAATATTCTCCGTCGTCATCATCATCAGACGATGAAACATTACACTAAAATTCATCTTCTTGTTCTGCATCTCCAACATCGTAGTCGAGGTGTATTGGGCTTACATACTGAACTAAATTTCGGACTTCGACATCGTCAATTGTAGTCAGAAGTACGGCATCGTCATTTTCTTGTTGCAAAAGAGTTGGTTCCCGAACTTTGTATTCTCCTGAGATATAACTACTCGGTTTACCTTTACAACACTGAGCCATGAATATTTTGGTTTCTTTGTGTACATGTACGGAATATAGCAAACTTGTTCCGCTTGAGACGCTGTAAAAAAACATTATATGATTCAACATTTTTATATATATATATATATGATTGCAACATTATATGATGTACATACCTAGAATAAATGGTTCATATTTGTTGTATTTCCTCGATGAAAGAACGTCAACAACACCTCCATTTCTTTTCCGAGTGCCTCTTCCAATAACAGGGTCATACCACTTACACTTAAAAAGTGTGATTTTCAGATCAATCATCCCCTCATACTCAAGTTGTATGATATCAGTTAAGATCCCGTAGAAATCAGATTCGTCTGATGCATTGGAATAATTCTCTCCTTTAACACATACCCCATAGTTATATGTCTTTCGTCCCTCGCCGTGATTTTGTGTATGGAAAAAATATCCTCTTGTGAAATACATATGCCATGTTTTGGCCTTATTCACGGGTCCATTCACCATCTCTTTAACCCAAGGAGGAAAAGGATTTGTGTCGTTCCAGTATTTAACCTGCATATAGCTATCATTAATCACGAGTCTACATATATGTCATACACACTATTATGCAAAGAGGTGTTTTCAGACATACATAATTTTTCACCCATGTAGAATATTCTTCAGCTCTTTTCACACCAACTTCTTCTTCGGAGAGTTCTGAATATTTTGCGGAAAGATAATCTCCGAACATACTATATAAGACGAAGACATAGATGAAAACTCAAAACACATATGAAAAATCAATATATGCCAATTTACCTCTCAAACGGCTGAAAATAATCACAATTTCGGAGAACATATGAATGTGCACATTGATAGTCCTTTTCTGAAAGCCATATTTGGTGTATTTCTCCACTTGGACGACATATGCGATAAAATATATCAGGTACTCCATCGACGTAATATACTGGGGCATCACCTTCATCGAATATTTTTAACCTACACGGTAAAAAGTAACTCACATTAGAATACATATTTATTTATAACATATGTCTACAAACCAAATAGTTGTTTATCTTGATTTTGTTTGTTTATTTGCGTCACAGTAGTGCTCTCAGAAGTAAGATATTTCGTCATTGAGATACGATTGAACAATCGATCCTGCTGCATATCTTTTGTTCTTCGCTTTTCTTTTTAACTTTTTGAAAAACCTTTCAAAAGGATACATCCACCTATATTGCACAGGGCCTCCTAATTCAGCTTCGTAGGGGAGATGTATAGGCATGTGCTCTATAAAGTCGAAAAAAGGTGGAAAGATCTTTTCCAAATTTCATATGAGTAAGACTATGTTTTGTTTTTGAATTTGGACGCGACCTTTCTGCAAAGTTCTTGCACATAAGTCACGGAAAAATCCTCCAACACCTACAAAAAATTATTAATGAACAAAGTTATTATAAAATAATATAATCTTTGGTGTGTCTCGCAATTATCATATAACTACAAGTATTAATACCTGATAACACAAGGTGGACGTTTCGGTTCTAGGAGTTCTGCGAAGATAAATGGAAGTAAACGCTCCATAAAAACATGGCAGTCATGACTTTTCATGCCCGAGAACTTTCCATTAACCATATCGACACAACTAGCTAAGTCTGATGCATAACCATCTGGAAATTTCACTGCATGTTTCACATATTCCAAAAACTTTTCCTTTGCTTCTACCGTCAGTGTGTAGGCAGGGAAAGGAGCTTTACCATCACTATCAAGATGTAAGTGTGGTCGAGCACAAAATATTTCTATATCCCTTCGTGACATGACGGTGTCTTTTGTTTTACCCTTTACATTCATAAGAGTATTCATGATGTTGTCGAAAAAATTATTGTCAATATGCATCACATCAAGATTATGTCGGAGATTGAGGTCTGTCCAATATGGTAGCTCCCAGAATATGCTTTCCTTGTGCCAATTGTGCAAGGTTCCATAACCATCCTTCTTTTCATGACCGTTTCCACCGCAAATCTTTGTTTTCGGCGGTCTGACACTATACAACCGCTCGAAATAAAGTTGCTGCCCGGTGTAAGACTGAGGTGGATACTCATTCACAGCGTGTTTTCCTTTCAAGAAGTGTTTTCTATTCTTCCTTAGTGGATGACTACGAGGAAGAAATCTTCGGTGACAATCAAACCAACATGTCTTCCTCTCATTCGGCAGATAAAATGACTTTGTATCGTCCATGCAAATTGGACAAGACAATTTACCATGTGTAGTCCATCCTGCTAACATACCATACGCCGGAAAGTCGCTTATTGCCCACATCAACACTGCTTTCAAATTAAAATTCTGATGCAAGGATACGTCGTACGCATCGACTCCGGTAGACCACAGTTCTTTTAATTCCTCTATAAGAGGTCGCATGAAAATATCAAGACTTGCTCGCAGATGATTTGACCCTGAATTCAGAATTGTAAGGAACAAGTATTCCGTGTTCATGCACATTCAAGGGGGAAAGTTATATGTGTTGGGAATGTCCTGAAATCTACCGTACTATCTCTAGAAAGTATGATAAGTGTCGAGATCAGACATAAGTCATAAATACTGGGTGATCATGATGGCTTGCTAGAGTCCGCTCTTGATCTATAAGTTTAGGACTTATTACCAGTATTGTATGATCCCGAAAGGTCACACACCATAGCTAACGGGAAAGTTAAATGGAATTAATACGGTAAGATGCAATGGCATTTACTGTATTGGATCAGAGAATTGGGCCAGACAAAATGCAGGCTTTTGTCTGATTTGTGTCTTGGGCCCAAATGATTAATGAACCATTAGTCTAATGACTTGGGCCCATTAATGAGAGTTTAAGGATTTCGAAAACCCTAAGGGATTCATGATCCCACACGATTTTCTCCTTGTGGCCGCGTGTGTCTCTCTCTCTCTAACTCTCTCTTTCTGATCTGATCCATCTCTTTGGTCTAGCAGCCATCCCGGCTTGTAAGAGTGTGGATACCAAAGGAGGAGCAGGTTGTTCATCTGTTCTAACTGATCTCATCATTACCATCAATTATCCGCTGCAATCTGAAAGGTAATGATCCAGGTTTGGTTGGTTTTATGATTCGTTTTGCAAGAACCTAGATCTGTTAAGATTATGTGTTAGGTTGAAATATGGGAATTAAACCTTGAACAAACACTATAATCCTTCAGTGGTATCAGAGCCAGGTTTTAGGTTTCTTGTGAAATTGGATCATATGATTTTAATGGTTTTTGAATCAATTAAGGAATTAAAATTGATTAAAACCTTATAAACCCTAATCGCTTGGATGATGATCACTCGACCGTGTGATACTTGGGCCGCAAGGCTGAGTATCGTTTTTGTGATCCAAAAGCAATCGATCATGTCTCGGCTTGGTTGTGTTATCAACCTTGTCTCGGCCGTGTGTTAGCCGAGCCGATCATGCATGATCGCTTGTGTTGTTTTGCCGAGTGATGCCGATCGTGTGATGCCGAGAGATTCACCGCGTGATCATGCCGCAAAGACCGATCCTTTGTGATCGTGATGCAATGGCCGATCGAGTGGGTGGATCGACGATCGCATGGGCCGCGTGATCAGTTGGCCGAGATCGATCAAAGATCGTGAGGCTGGGTCGGATCATGCGTGTGCCGTGCGTGTGATCGTCCGTGTATGTGGCCATGCGATGATCGATCGTTGGCGATCGTGAGCAGCCGCTAGGTCTCGATTACGTTAATGGGCCGAGTTGGATCATGGATCCGATCCTTTGGCCCGTTAAAATTTTACGACCCGCGAATAGTCAATCGGTTAAACCGAGCTTCGCGGTTCGTTGCCCAAAACCACACCAATTTAACCGGTCCATTTAATTGGCGGTTAATCGTGTGTTTTAAAGCCTTAAACCGCAAGTTAAATCAAACTGGCTAAAACACTAGGTGTTTCTTCCCGGTTTTGGATTTAACTGAACCGATCCAATTTAATTGGTGGTTCAAGCGGTTAACCCAAATCGCGGTTTGCTGGAAATTATTTAATACATGGTATTATTTAATTTCTGGTTAAACCGGATTGAAATTCAAAAATTGAATTTTAACCTAAACCGAAGGCTGGTCTAAGTTTGATTTGGTTGGACCAAATAATTTAGAGCTGGTCTGGTTTAGTAAATAACCGATGGTTTTGATAGTTAATTTGGTCTTGGACCAGAATTAATAAACCGGATCGGTTATGTCAAATTATTGGGCCAGCTGGAATTCTATGGTCTTGGGCCAAGAATTGGGCCTATAATTTGTGACCCTACCCAAAATATTTAATAAAATATTAAATTAGAAATTTCTATTTTTAGTATGTTGCTAAATTTAGAAAGTTTCTAAAAGAAGTAAGTTTCCCAAAATAGTAATCTTCTATTTTTGGAAATAAAACTTAAAAAATCCTCAAAAACAATATCAAGCTTGGATGTTTTTCCAATCTTGTCAGCTACTTAACGCTTATTCGATTACAGATATGGCTTACAGTGTGAGGTGTCTGTTTTCGCATAAGTAAAGTAGTATATAGTCACTAATTTCATTGGGAGTCCCAGACTCTAGTGATTATTTGACTGTAAGAGATTGGTTTCCTTGACTGGGCCATCGGGAGTCCCGGGCCTTGAGACATCTGGTGAATTTGGGCCTCGGGTCCAATTCACAACCGAGAGTTATATGAGATATAACTAGCTGTGTGTATGCTTACCAAGTAAAGCTAATTCCGGGTGACGGCCAGTGGCCCACTTTGGATTTAGCTGAACATGGGTCTCGGAATCATTGCATTCTTATGAGGTTAAACAAAGAAATTTTGAATGCAATGCGAGTTTTCTTATAAGTTATTAAGATTACTCTTTTATGAACTAAATAACTAAAACTCTATTTATCTCTAAATTTCAGCTATGACAAGCACAAACAATCAAAACACTTTCTCGATCCGGTCTGTCCTTGAGATGGACAAACTGAACGGATCAAATTTCTTGACTTGGTCGCGGAACCTGAGACTAGTTCTCAAGCATGAGAGAAAGGACTATGTCCTTGAGAAAACTCTCCCCGAGAGGATCGGGTCCAATGCCACTCATGCAGTATATGATGCTTTTACTTATAGTGAGAAAAATCTCGTGGCTAGTTCGTGGCTATTTCACAGTTTTCTTATAGTGAGAAAAATCTTCTTTCTCTCTAAAAACCCTTTTAAACCTAGTAGTCGCCGTCATTTTTTCTCCTTTATCTCTCTAGCTTTCGATCTTGTCGGCGTCGGTAGAAACTTCGCCTACACCCTTTTTGTTCGCTGAAGATGCTTCATTTTAGAGTGAGTTCGATCGGTTATGCGGAGACATTCTTTTCGTTCTCTGCTTCAGTGTTGCAAGTTCGCGGCGGCGGTTTCTGGTAGAGCGTGGCGTGATTTCCGATGGCTTTGAGGATGTGCTTTGGATCTTGTGTCTTTTTTTCCTATGACTTATGTATTATTCTTCATGAGTGCGGTACGATTTTGTCATGCGGTAGCGTGGGTGTGCGTGAGGTGTTGTTGCTCTGGTGGTGAGGCAGAAAATGCTTCAGCGCTTATTCTTCAAGACATGTCACCTTTCAAGGCAGATCTGCTAGGGTACATCAGACTTGAGGTGATTTTGTGTTTTCCCAGTGGTGTTTTTATGGACGTCCTATTCTCCCTCTTCCGCCTCTTTTGACTTTGAGGCAGTTCGGTCACACTTCCCTTGGTCCGGCGGTCTCTCCTCTGCTGCTCTCCCTCCGTTCTTTGTTGGCGAGATGGGAAAGCTCAATTGTTCTTCCCGGTGGAGTCTTCTCTGCCTCGGATTTGAGTCTTAGTTTTTGTGTGTGTTTTGCTCCCTCGAGCGTAGGACGGAGTTCACAGCCGAGGTGTCTATGTATGCAGCCGAGGTGTCTTAGCATCCGGTTTTAATTGGTAATCTAAGTTTTTTTTAATTCTGGTTTATTGTCTTTGTAGTTATGGTTCGACACATAACCAGCCCAATTTTTAGATTGTTGGTGAGTGCCAGTTAAACCAGAATAAAATCTTAGAAAAAACATTTATTTTAATGCAAAAATGTTCAAAACGTTAGTAACAAATACAAAGTACTATGTATCTATTATATTAAAACAGAAGTACAAAAGATATTGACCGTGGTACATAAATGTTGTATTCCCGGTATTTGTCTTTGATGTTGTTAGGAATTGTATTTTTTCATTAAGGATAAAACTGTAAAACAATTTATACTAGATTTTGACCCGCACTTAAGTGCGGGTTTAATTTTCTTTACAAATTTTACTTTTTATTCATTTTGTTAATAGTAGTTTAGATTTTTAATTATGTAATCTAATTTTCATTATAATTGTTTAACCAACATTATAAACAGTGAGTTAGCAATTTAGTTTTTTTTTAAATGAATTATGTGTTATTTGGAGGAGATATATCGTAAGGATTAAGAGATTAAAATAACGATTTCGCATTATATATTTTAATCTGCGTTGTATCGTAAGATCATAGTTTGGAAAAATATATATATGTGAAAACAACTATTGTAAAAGTTGTGTGGTATATGTTTAATTGTTATTTTATTTATCTAAAATATTATTTTATAAAATACATGTTGTAGTCGTATATATAATTTGCAAATTTGATGGAACTATCCGTTAAAAACTTCATTCAAACATAAAGCATAATTTGACGCTTCAAATATTTGAATAATATAAGTATGAAATCATTTTATTATTTTATTAATTTTAAAATATATCAACTGAAATTATTTACTATATGCGAATTTTTTTTAGAAAATTTATAATTGAGATTGGCTAATTAAATTTTCAACCCGTTTAATTAATTAAATATTTGTCAGTTTGATGGAAAAACCTGCTAAAAAGTACAATCGTAAAAACATCAATCGTAATATGTGTATATATATATATATATATATTTGAAACAAAATAAAAAGATATTAAAATATATTTCAAATATTTGAATAATATAAGTATGGAATCATTTTAATATTTTATTAATTTTAAAATATATCAGCTGAAATTATTTACTATATGCGAATTTTTTTATAGAAAATTTATAATCGAGATTGGTTAATTAATTTTTCAACCCGTTTAATTAATTAAATATTTTTCAGTTTGATGGAAAAACCTGCTAAAAAGTACAATCGTAAAAACATCAATCGTAATATGTGTATATATATATATATATATATTTTGAAACAAAATAAAAAAGATATTAAAATATATTATAAATATATTTTGAATTAAATCATAATTAAGATCATAAATTAGAGAATCTTAATTTATATATAATAGTTGATGTAAAAATTATTCATTATATTTATCAATTAATTTGTTTTGATTTTAATTAATTAGGAAAGTGGGACCTATTAGATTTTGGTTGTTTGGTTACAGGTTTAATAATTGTCTTGTTTGGAAACATGGATTGTAGAGATAATGTTATATTCCCTAATTACCCTTAATGAAGGTTACAAATCCTAATAATATTAAGGGCAAATTTCAGGAACAACATTTATGTACCATGGACAAACTCCAATTTTTTAATAGTATTGATTTGATTTATTCATAATATCTTATAATATCTTTTGTTTTCCTTTTTCTATCCTAATCATATATAACAAAAATCTTTTTCAAAAATTTAGTAAACTAATAATTAATTTCGAAATTAATATTAAAATAAATATTATAAATTATTACTAACTAAAATTTGACTTATAGAAATAAAATCAAGCATAATTAAGTTACTAAATCAATTGGTACATATAATTATATAACTTAATACATAATTATTTTATAAATTATATAATCATTAAAATTAATAAAATATTATTAAAATAAGAAAGTAGTATATAATATTGAAATAATAGTTTAAACTAAATAATCTATTATATTAAAACAGAAGTACAAAAGATATTGACCGTGGTACATAAATGTTGTATTCCCGGTATTTTTCCTTGATGTTGTTAGGAATTGTATTTTTTCATTAAGGATAAAACTGTAAAATAATTTATATTTGATTTATTCATAATATCTTATAATATCTTTTGTTTTCCTTATTCTATCCTAATCATATATAACAAAAATCTTTTTCAAAAATTTAGTAAACTAATAATTAATTTCAAAATTAATATTAAAATAAATATTATAAATTATTACTAACTAAAATTTAACTTATAGAAATAAAATCAAGCATAATTAATTTACTAAATAAATTGGTACATATAATTATATAACTTAATACATAATTATTTTATAAATTATATAATCATTAAAATTAATAAAATATTATTAAAATAAAAAGTAGTATATAATATTGAAATAATAGTTTAAACTAAATAATAATATTGATAATCGTTATATTTAACATAATCTATTATATTTTATTTATTCTATTACAATAAATGTAACCGTGTATTGTTAATATTCTTTTCTATATCTATATATATATATATATGTACTATAATTTAACTATGACTTTATATAAATTCGATATAGTAATATTATTCTCCATCTAATCGTGCAAGCGGACAATCCGAGAGAGGAAAGTTGCCCTAATTTTTTTTTATTACATCATTATGTCAGTTTTATTTTATTTTGTTTGTCCCGATTTTGGTTAAAGCTTTGATTTTGGTTAAAGAAATTGGGCTTATAAAAATTTATTTAGAAGATATATATTAGAGGCTTTTCTTATTGAGATATCATTATTAATGGGTTTGCACATTAGTCTATAAAATTGATGGTATATGGGTTTCTTTGTGTTTTATTTAATCTACAAAAAATATTAAATTCTTTTAACTATTTATTTAACATATTCTATTAATACTTCTTTATTTTATTACAAGAAATGTTACAATGTATTGTTATTATTATTTTGAAGTAGTTGTGTCAATCTAAAAATATTAAACGACTTTTATATGTAGATATATATACTATAATATAAAACTATGACTATATATAAACTCAATCTAATATTATTTAATTTTAATATAAAATTATAAACATAAAAATAACAAACAACGACAAAAAAAAACAATATCCACTATTCAACACTCTTGCACACTGTTTACAAACTTATGATATTTAAATAACAAACTCGATAATATATAATACTAATTAGTACGAGGTAAAAAAATTAGAAAACTTAAATTTAAACAAATAAAAAATGAAAAATCTAAACAAAACATTAACCCCTTCCAAATATAACCAAACTATATGTTATTTGGAATTTAATTATTCAAAACTGTTATAAAAACAGAAAAACCTAAATATGTTGTTAAAAATATTTTCAAATTTTACCTTAATAATTAAATATCATCCGCGCTAATCAGAATCTAGTTTTAATAATTTTGAAAGTTAAACATAGATAGAGCGGTTGAGGTAGTCCAAGTGGTTGAGGGGCTCGGGGTGGTAAACACCATTCCCGGGTTCGAGCCCAGACGGAAATAAAAATGCCTCCTCTGCTCATCCACACGGATATGAGCCCATTGCTTACGGCCCATTTGCATTCCCGGAGAGAGGATCTATCCGTGGGCTGCACCTCCCCTTGGGGATTAGTCTGGGCCCCTCCATAGGCCCGGGATACCCCCAGGTTAATCAAAAAAAAAAAAAAAGTTAAACATAGATAGACTTAACAATAACGTTGTCTCGACTTAGTATTTCGAAAATGCTATTTCCTTAACTTCACGAGGTATAATTGTAATACATGTTTCATCATCTCTTGAGACACTGTAATACCCAGTTCCACAAATTGGGTCAACGAGGAGCATAAAAATCAAACAAGGTAATTTTGTAATTTCCAAGAAGATGAGGGGTATTTTGGTAATTTTGCCAAAATATGAGCCGGAAGCCGAGATGGACCAAGTGGTGCTATTTTAAGTAAATAAAACATTTATAAAACAAGAAGTGGCAAGAACAGACAGTAAACGAATTTTTAGGACTATCAAGAAAGGAAACCGATAGATCCGATAAACTTGTAAAATTCATAACGGGAACTACGAGTGTCCATTTGAGGTGATTCAAATTGATAAATGCATATAAAATCATATAGTATTTGATAATGAAGCTTGGATAATTTATAGAATCAGCTATGAGATTTTATAAATCAAACTCGGAATCGGCCGTATTGGGTCAACGAAATAAAACAGAGTTTTTGGATCGGTTAGAGCTGGTTGGATCCAATTTACGGAGATCAGATTGAACCTGACTTTCCAAGTGTCTCTCTCACTCACTCAAATGGCAGCACTTCTCATGGGTTGAGATCCATTGAATCTTGAATGCATTGCATGCTTTGCATGTTTTTGGTCTCATCACTCATTCATTCACCTCACCAACAAGAAAATCATTCACTTCCTTATATATATATATATATATATATATTATATCCTCCATAGAAATTACCACTATCACTCCAATCTAATAGATTCATCCCTCTTTCTTCATGCTTTTCTTTGAAGATCATCAAGAACATTGAATGTTCTTCATGACTTGAGCATCAAGTAATTACCATAACTCATTATTCAAGCATAATCTCACCAAAATCTTGCACCAGTAGACTCACCTCTCTTCCCTCATCAATCTCCGCCGGCCAGCCTTCTCCACTGCCGCAGGAGTCGCCAGAAACTCGCCGGAAAAGTGATCGCTGGCGAGTCACCACCATTCATTTACTTCCTTCAACCGGTTCAGCTTCCTTTCTCCTCTCAGCAGCATGAGCTCTCTCTTCAGTGGTCTCTTTAGTCACCGGAGATCACCATCAGTCGCCGTAGAAGTTCATTTTTCGCTGGTCGACGCTTCACCACCATCAGTCAACGCCGGAAAAAGCCGCCGGAAAACCCTCCTACGCCGCAGTTGCTCAGCCGGTTCAGTTGGGAGTGGGTTGAGTTTGGTTCAGTGTTGATTTGGGTTTGGTTTGGGCAAACCTGGTCAAACATTGGGTCAACCGGTTCGTTTGGTCAACGCCGGTTCAATCCGGTCCAACCATAACCGGTTTAATTTGGTTCGGTTTGGAGTTGTTTCAACATCGGACTAGTTCGGTTTAAGAGTGGTCAACGGTCAGCAAGTCAACGGTCAACGCCGGTCAATGCCATGGTTAATGCCGGTTGTGGTTGGTCAACTGCCGGTTCGTGTGCGGTTAGTCTCGGTGTGTTCGTGATCCAGTTCGGGAAGTTCATGCAAGGTTCGGGGTTCCAGTTGCTTGGTCTTGGGGTTTCGCATCCGTCACTTTAGTCAATCCGTCACACTGTCACTGTGAGTCGGCTATTGCATTCGTAGATAATTCATGTAGACCCGGGAATCCTTAAAGCGTAGTTTAGATATGCATGCCCGTTAATTGAATTTATTGATTGGTTAATGATGAATAACGGTTTAATAATGAATTGACTAGGAGTATATATGCATGCTAGATAGATACTCTTGATTGTTCGTTCGTTCGTTATATGCACGTTGATTGTTGCATTCATATTAGACTGGCATGCGTAGGAACTATATGCATGTATATTATATTAAGAACCATAGTAAATGAATCTATAAATGGGAAATTAAGATGGAATTAAAATCGGTAAAAGTCATAACAAAATTTATAGAGTATAAAGAACGGGGTGGGTTAGAATTCATAAACGGGTTAATGGATTAAATGAATAAAAGGTAATAAAAATGAGATGTTAGGAGATTAGTAAGTTTACTAATCCTAAACCGACAGATCGAGGAATTCATTAAAAGACATTTAGGAAAATAATTAAGAAGTTATTGAATTGTGAGCCGTCTACGGGGTTAGCAATCCGCTAGTTCCAAGGTAGCGGACTAAGTGAATGGGAAGTTAAAAATAAACAAAAAGGCTAGCTTATTTATTGATTGCGTGTTGTGGGCTGATGCTGTGTGTTTATGTGCAGACTTGTTATTTAGACTACTCCGATGTTGGGCCGAGTAGTAAGCTTGTTTGGTACTTACCTCGGTCACAAGACCGGGTAAATTTGGTAGTTACCTAATGCAATATAGAACCGGATCTGGTTGGCTGTGGTGGTTGTATTAGGCTTGCGGGATATTAATTGGGTGTTGTTCATTATTTCTTTTTGACTTGATGATATGTGTTATGTGTTAGAGTCCCAGTGAGTTTGTGTGTTTATTTTATTGCACTAAGACTCTAGGGTGCGTTAGATCCCGCAAGTCTAGGTTTGAAGCGTTTCGGTACTTCTGACCCGATTGGATCCTCGGGTAGATTCCTGACCGGTTCACGTGGTGGATCTGGTTATGGTGTGAACCTAATGAGTGACGCTGGTAGGTGTGTGGTCCGAAGAATACGGGGTCATGTCCTAGGGCCGGACTACATAGAAACTTAGGCTATTGTGAGGTAGCCCGAGTCGCTGTGTATTAATGGACTGAGAACAGTGTCCTAGGTCGTAGGACTTCGTGTTTACGTCTAGGAGTCGTGGGTAGTTTTAATTACCATGATGGTAGCTAAGTATTCCCGTGGAAGTTACCGAGTTCACATAGTGGGCCCAGTGGATTTAAGGTTGGTTTTCGCGAAAGATAGATCAAGTCTAATCGAGGGCATGTGCCGCAGTAACTTCGATTTTTGTAGTCTTTCCTTTTGATAGAGAATGCTTGTGTGTTGTGGGTTTATCACGTCACGGTGGCATGTGATAAACTCTTTCTTTCTTATGATTGTTATTTTGGGTTTTGGGGTGTGATTAGTAGTTGTAGGTTAGATTAGAAGCCGTTCGTGGGAGCCGACTTGTTGGGTGATCTTAGATCACTCATTAGACTCTTTTTGTTGTTTTCAGGTTTAGCAGCGACGGACGTGGGAGGTCCTCGGTGTAGTTTCAGGATTGCTTGTGGGCCGGAGATCTTGATTCAATATTTTTTTGTTGTATTTCGGTTCGGTTTTCATGGCGTCGAATGATTTTTTGATGGTTTGTATTTAGTTATTAATTGTGGAATTTTTTTTGTAAAATATTTAATTACTTAGATATGAAATCGCTTCCCTGATATATTGGTTTAATCCGAAACGACACAACTCGTGGAAGCAATACAAGTTGAAAAACTTTGTATTGTGGAAGTGAGATAAACTTTGTCTCAAAACGGACTGTTTCTGGCTTCGTTTTTTGATGAACGTTTCTCGTTTGACTTGCTCGGGTTTGATCGGTCATGTTCTTGTTTGACTGTTGACCGGTCAGCTCGATGATCAGCGGATAACGGGAAAGGGGCGTTACAAAAGGTGGTATACGAGCATGGTTCGTAATTGGTTTCGAAACGTTTCATTTTCTAAGTTTTTCCGTGTTTAATGAGTCAAATGAGTCGCCCAAGCATCCATTAGAATACTGAGCCACGTCAGTCAAACCCGGGGGGAATGGAAAGTAGAAATTTTATTAAAACTGTACTAAGGTTTTTATGTTTTTGGGTGCAGACTTGCAGCAGCGTGCCCCGAAGTGGATTAGAGTGTGTGTGTGTGTGGGGGGGGGGGGGGGGTGTGGTGCGGGTCAGCCTCGAGATCATGAGCAGCCACAGATCAGCTGGATCCGGTCGAGCCCATCTGGGGCGACGTGCACATTCTTCAGCATGGGGTTCGCGTACTTCAGACCGTCCCCTCGTTCCAGTTTGCGCATTAGTTGGCGCCCCTGCAGAAGGAGGTATCACTGCACCTCTCCCATCACCTTTGCATGCTTCACTCCGGGATGATGCAAACTCATCCGATCCTTATGTCGGTTTTCTTGACATGTTTGTGCTAGCAGACGTCGAGCTGCCACCGTTTCCGCCTCTCGCACCCGAGAAGCCTGTATAGCCTGAGCAGATGGTGCCTATTCTGGAGGTACCTGACTTTCTTGAGCCCTACAGTCCGGGCGAGATCTTGCTCAGCTCGTTGCCGATGGACTTCGATCTTTCGATGGAGACTATCGATCCATCCCAGCATCAGGAGTGGGAGGCACGTGTCGCCGAGCAGACTGCTATGCTCGCCGACCTCCTAGAGCAGCGTGTTGGCGCTCATCACCCGCCACCTCCTCAGTCCCAGCCACCCCTTCAGGCTGATTCATCTGAGTCTCCGCCACCGGAGATGCCCCAATACGCGCACTGCAATGCTTGCAGAGCGTGAGGGTTCCACTTCCACTGGTGCCCTATACCGTTTGATCCTCGCTACCGAAAGCTATACCAGCCCATGCCACCACCAGACGTCTGTCAAACCTGAGGCCATGAAGGCGACTTGGCGCCCCTTTGTCCGATGGAAGATCCACAACCCAGCACGGCACCACCCATACGTGATGCTCACCCTTGCCATCCCCTTGGCACACCTGCCAGTGGATACTCCTGCGATCCATATTGCCAGCTCTGTTGGGCATTCTGGTCTTGCGGAGGCGTTAGGTTAGGGGTTAGAGTAGGCCCAAAGAAGTAGAGCTCTAACTCATTTTTGACTGTACATATATCGGCGTATTATTGTAACTGATGACTTACGGTTATGTAGCGGCGCACGATTTTTTTTTTTTGGGTATGATGGGGCGTTCGTTTTGTAGTAGAAACTCGATATATGGTTATGGATGGGGCGTTCGTGGTGGATACCGAGTATTCGATTTATCATTTTGAGTAATATAGTAATTTTATTGCATGCATATGATGGTTTGTGAATGCAATTTAATTATGATGTGAAAACAATGATGGTCGGGACAAGCGATCACTCACCATGACCCATTAGGCGGTCGCATTGACATACTGTGACCCGATTTATTGATTGTGTGATTGTTTGTTGCGTGATGTTTTGATTGGATTTTGATTGTTTTGCAAGTGTTTGATATTTTTGCATTGCATCGCCCGTTAGGTTGTTAGTTTATCATTCTGAGTTACCGCATATGTTTGATCGCTAGGGTGTTAGGTTTTTTGATGCATTGCATAACCGCTAAGTTAGTAGAGATGCAATTTTTTGACCGCTAGGTTGGTAGCCTTGCATCTGCCTGACTGTTAGGTTGCTAGAAACGTTTTCCTTGATTGTATGTCGCAGTGTTGCATTTTCTAGATCTCTAGGTTTTTAGATCACCATTAAGCTTCGTTAAGTTGATATACTTGTTGTTTTCAACTGATATATTCACCATGTGTTAGAATTTTTAGTGGGAATTGTGAGCTTTGTTGCATTATAATATTCACTAAGTTGTTGGTAGTTCTAAGATAGGGTTAGCGAATTGTAGAGAACAGTTCGTTTAAGTAGTGGAGGTTGCCGTAGGTTGTTAGAACTAGAAAGTGTTGTAGACGAAAAGTTAGGTTATCTGATAGATTCGTGGAATGGATGATAGTTAGTGAACCCGTTAGATAAAACAAAGCTCGAAATTGATAATTGGTCTCGATAGGAAGCTTGTTCGCGAGGAAGCGGAATTATAGAATATTGTCATTTAGTCATGTGTGACCATCATGTACATGACTAAGTAACCATATCTCTATGAGGAAGTGACATCGGGAATATGTTAGAAAGAATCTATCCGCTCCAGTGTTGTGTTGCTAAGTTGTAGTATAGGACGTGATTGACGATGTGACGTGAATACGAGACCGAACACGAACCCAAAAGACAAATCAAGTTCAAGGAAGCCGTGGAGTAGTTGACCCGAGCTATGTTCAAGTCAGTGTGGGTGAAACACCCCGACCCGGCCACCCTAGGCCGTGGTCGATGCGTTCCAGTGGTCAGGCCAAACCCTGGCTTGACCCTCCCTAAATTCCGTCCTAATTAAAATTTTCCCTTAGGAACAAGTATTCCTCGGATCTCCTATTGAATTATAGTCTTAGATCCTTCATACTTTATCAATACGTAGCGGAAATACTACTTAACCATTCTAACAACTTAAGTCTTTTCCTTAGATTGTTCCATTCAACTTATTCAGTTCTATTCATTCCTTGGAACAATTGAAGAGTATTCGAACGTGTACCTTAGCCTTTTAGTGAAGCCAGTGTGAAGTCATTTCGACGTCCAGATCGTTCATTCCTCAATTCCTAGAACATATCCTCCTTGTACCTAGGTCAGTCAACCAACTATCCCCACATGACCAAGCACAAGAAAGGTCTTCTAGTTCCTTCCTTTGAATCCCATTCGTTCTTGCTCCTTTTAATTGGCCTTTGCCTTAGGCAAAAATCCTGGATTTTCCTGGTATGAAGATGGCCACGAAAATGGCCCTTAATGGGGGTATTTATAGGCTCCATTTCGCCCAGCAACTTCCATGGGCGAATGGTTTCCTTTGGTTGGCCGAAAGGGTGCCAAACCATTGGTGACCCTTCGGCCCAACCACCCCTTGGGTCAGCTAGTGTCACTAGCTGACCAGTTGACCTAGTAGGTCATCACTCCACCTAGCTGGGTTGAGCTGATTGCCAACTGACCCAGCTGACCAGCTGGACTGTTCAGCTCATGAGCTGAACACTTCCTTCTCAGCTCTTTTCTGCTTAGCTAAGCTGCCATTCAGCTGAGCTTAGCTTCTTTTCTAGGCAATGGAACCCTTCTCTTAGTCCATTAGACTCTTGTCTACGTTCCGGTCCATGCCTTTTCCCCCGAACGTCTAGGGTGGGGTTAATATCATGGTTCCGTGATGTTACAGTGGGTATCAGCCACAGCTGGATTCAAGCGGATGATTAAGCCCGATGAGTTAGCAAAGAGATTTGGAAAGCAACGACATCAGTGTTGGATCAGTTCGGGGTTATAAGAGGAAGAACAATTTTGGAGTTTTGTGGCATAAAGTTCAGTGATCAAATTGTCGTGGCGTGTGCGAATATGGCGGGTCAGTATTGTGCAGTTAAAGAGGTCTAAACCAAGTGGGGAAGTCAGAAGTGAGAATCAGAGCAAGGTCAGTTGGCGCATATAAGATTAAAAAAATTCGGAATGAAGCGGATCTGTCAAGGTCAGTGGTTAAGCGAGCAGAGTGAAGATCAATGTGGTCCGGTTTTGTGCAAGACAATATTTCAGAGTTTTTAAGCATCAGAAGCTTGGTTCAATTGGTTCAGTGTTCGAGCAGTGAAGCAGCAGAATCAGTTCAATATGGCGACTTACAGGGTTTGGTACCGATTCAAATTTTGTCAGTAGCAGAGAATTCGGGGACCGGATTTATGTAAATGGGGAAGAATGTAATACCCAGTTCTACAAATTGGGCCAACGGGCAGCAGAAAAGTCAAACGGGGCAATTTTGTAATTTTCAAGAAAATGAGGGATATTTTGGTAATTTTGCCAAAATACGAGCCGGAAGCCGAGACAGGCCAAATGTTTCTCTGTTTAAGTAAAGAAAACATTTAGAAGACAAGAAGTGGCAAGAACGAATAGTAAACGAGTTTTTAGGACTACCGAGAAAGGAAAAGGATAGAACCGACAAAACTTGTAAAATTCATGACGGGAGCTATGGGTGTCCATATGAGGTGATACAAATTGATAAATGCATCTAAAATCATCTAGTATTTGATAATAAATCTTGGAGAATTTATAGAATCATCTACATGATTTTTTTAAATCAAACTCGGAATCGGCCGTATTGGGTCAACGAAATGACACAGAGTTTTTGGATCGGTATAAGCTGGTTGGACCCAATGGATGGGGAGAAGATTGAACCCTGAATTTCGAAGTGGCTCTATCACTCACTATAATGGAACGACCTCTCATGGGTTGAGATCCAATGAATATCTTGGATGCATTGCATTCTTTGCATGTTTTTGGCCTCATCACTAATTCATTCACCTCACCAAAAAGAAAATCAGTCACTCCCTTATATCTCTCGTCTCTCCTCCATCGAAAAAACCACTCTCACTCCAAACTCATAGATTCATCCCTATTTCTGCTTTTTTTTGAAGATCATCAAGAACATTGAATGTTCTTCATGACTTGAGCATCAAGTAATTACCATAACGCCTTCTTCAAGCATAATCTCACCAAAAAATTGCACCAGAAGACTCACCTCTCTTCCCTCATCAATCTACGCCGATCAGCCTTCTACACCGTCACCGGAGTCGCCGGAAACTCGCCGGAAAGGTGATCGCCGGCTAGTCACCACCATTCATCTTTTTCTTCAACCGGTTCAGCCTCCTTTCTCCCCTCAGCAGCATCAGCTATCTCTTCAGTTTTCTCTCTAGTGACCGGAGCTCACCATCAGTCGCCAGAGAAGCTCATTTTTTGCAGGTCAATGCTTCACCACCGTCGGTCAATGATAACAAGGATTTTGCAATCCTTTGAGGTACCAATTCCTCAAGCTTATCGATGTAGCTTTGAGGTATCGAACCTTTTTGGGACGGATAAAACCAACAAGCAAATACTAATCCTTCAGAGTCAAATCAAACAATTTTGATTTATAATTCCTAACAATCCTAACAAAACAAATCAGATCGAAGCAAACAAAAGCAGATAAACAAACGATTCAATCAATAGGAAGAATAAGGCTCAAGGGTAAGGGTCAACGGATAGGTGACTCGGGATGATCAAGGAATCCTAATTCAAACTTCTAAAAGCTAATCTCCTAGCAAGGAACACACCATGTAAATCAGTTTATTCTCTTAATACCAATTCTTCATTTAATCTTAACTCAAGAACAAATCATCATTTGTGAATCAAAATTAAACGAGCATTCAAATAGGTTCCAATTAGCAACCAATCACTCTAGACATACATTTTCATGTGCTAGAATATGAAAGTCCTAACAAAGGCAAATACTGGAATTTCTTCGAACATGTTGTGAACAAGAAATTCTAAACATCCTAATCAATGTGATCAAGATTAATTAGGCATTAAGCACACTTTGCTAGATGAGATTTTAACATTTAACTACTAGAATTCTATTGATCACCCCTAATCAACCTAGTCCTACCCAACCCACAAGCCTATGGAGAACTACTCACTAATCATAGCTAGATCAACAAAACTCATAGGAATAGAGTTGATCATGGTAGATTAGTGGGAGATTGAAAGATTTGTTGATGGAATAACAAGAGAAGTGCTAGATTAATCAAAAGAATCCAATATGCTCTTACAAAAGAGTTTAGAACATCAAAAACAGCTTGAAAAACAAAATGAAATAGGTTTTTGGCTTAAATAGTCATTAGGGTGCGAGCCGGATCAACCCGGAACAAACCGGGTGTTGACCCGGATCCAAGTGAACATCTGGGGACGATATCGGTTGGCTGGGTCGATATGCCAACTGATACCAAGTCTCGGATTAAATCTGGATGGGAGCATATCGGTCCACCTGCCCGATATGTGACCCGATATGAAGTCCCGAAAATTAATCCGAGAGTCCATATCGGTTGGGTGGACCGATACTCGGGCCGATATGGTTCTCCGGGACTTTGACGAGGGGTCGTATCGGCCCGCCTGGCCGATACTCAGGCCGAAATGGTCCTTCGCTGGCTCTTCCTTGGTCTTCTGAGCTCAAGACTCCACTTCCAAGCTCACCAATGCTCCTAGATGCCTCCATTCACCTGAAAAACACAAGAAACACTCCAAATGCAAGCCTAGAATGCCTAATCCTAGTCCTAAACAACTCTAGACTCTAGATGTGACAATGACTCGACAAAATGGTATGAATGATGGAGAAAAGAAGTCAAAACAAGAACTATATACAAGCCTAAATGCATGAAAATGTATGAATATCAGTCAACGCCTGAAAAAGCAGCCAGAAAAGCCTCCTTTGCCGAGGTTGCTCAACCGGTTTAGTTGGGTTTGGTTGGAGGCATTCGTTTGTTTTGGGTAAACCGGGTCAACCATTGGGTAAACAGGTTCGTTTGGTCAACGCCGGTTCAATCCGGTCCAACCATAACCGATTCAATTTGGTTCGGTTTGGAGTTGGTTCAGCATCAGACTAGTTCGGTTTAAGAGTGGTCAAAGGTCAGCAAGTCAACGGTCAACGGTCAGCTCGGTCAACGCCGGTCAACGACCGTGGTTAACGCCGGTTGCGGTTGGTCAACTGCCGGTTCGTGTGCGGTTAGTCTCGGTGTGTTTGTGATCCGGTTCGGGATATTCTTGCAAGATTTGGGGTTCCAATTGCTCGGTCTTGGGGGTTCGCATCCGTCACTTTCGGCCATCCATCTCACTATCACTGTGAGTCGGCTATTACATTCGTAGATAGTTCATGTAGACCCGGGAATCCTTAAACCGTAGTTTAGGAATGCACACCCGTTAATTGAATTTATTGATTGGTTAATGATGAATAACGGTTTAAAAATGAATTGACTAGGAATATATATGCATGCTAGATAGATAGTCTTGATTGTTCGTTCGTTCGTTATATGCACGTTGATTGTTGCATTCATATTAGACTGGCATGCGTAGGAACTATATGCATGTATATTATATTAAGAACCATAATAAATGAATCTATAAATGGGAAATTAAGATGGAATTAAAAATACGGTAAAAGTCATAACAAAATTTATGGAGTATAAAGAACGGGGTGGGTTAGAATTCGTAGATGGGTTAATGGGTTAAATGACTAAAAGGTAATAACAACGAAATGTCAGGATATTAGTAAGTTTACTAATCCTAAACCGACAGATCGAAGAATTCATTAAAAGACATTTAGGAAAGATAATTAAGAAGGTTATTGGATTGTGAGCCATCTACGGGGTTAGCAATCCACTAGTCCCAAGGTAGCGGACTAAGTGAATAGGAAGTTAAAAATAAACAAAAACGCTTGCTTAATTGTTTGATTGCGTGTTGTGGGTTTTGTTGGAAAGCCTAGGATCTAGGGTTTGCGAAATTGAATCATTGATCTCGTATTTACCTCAGAGATGGCAGCGGAATGAATTGGTAATCGAGATCAGAAGCGACTCAGGTGCTTCGCCTCTACCAGATACACACACACACAAAGCTGGAAAGACGGGATGTTAGTGCCGAATCTTGGGATCACTGAGTTTAGGTGGCTCAGCTTTCTCTGCAAAAGAAAACTGAACGACTAGGGTTCCAGGTCGACCATATAAGCCTTTATATACAGACCTGGAATGACTAAACCGATAATTGGATTAATTCCAATTCGTTTAAGTCATGTAATCGAAACGTCAGTTTCAAAACCCGATCTGTGTCGATCGACACACTCACTGTGTCGATCGAGACACTCACTGTGTCGATCGACACACTCACTGTGTCGATCGACACACCACTATAAAACTCAATATCAATGTGTATCCAATACACATCAACATGATCATTACCATAATGATCATTCCCATATTTATGCTTCCAGTTTGCTTAGGTGTGTGACCCTATAAGATCATATAATACTGGCAGTAAGTATACAACTTACAAACTGCAAGAGGCTTCTAGCAAAACATTGCAACCACCCAGTATTATACAAATCTCTGATCTCGACACACAACTATCATTAGAAGTGAGTACAAGTGTGATTTCAGGACACAATCCCAACAATCTCCCACTTGTACTGGAATCATCAATTCCCATAATCCTTTTGTCTCTATATCTCAATTTGGCATAAGGCAAGATTAGTGTCATCCTTATTAAGCCAATATCGTGTTTATCGAACTCCTGATCTATACTGAACAAGACAAACAACTGAACTACAGTTCGTTTGAGTGCGGCCACACATTTTCTCAGTATAAAATCTTCGATAGGCCCTGAGATATTTATCTCACGTTATACAGGAGGGACAAATCCCATCTTGTTCTATCCCTGTTCCTATACACACTTCATGATACACTTAAGCAATGCCTTTATAGCCGCCAGTTACGGGTCGACGTTTGACAAGGTCAAAGTGTACCAATTCATATGCAGGGAAGCATGATGAACTCAGGTCTAAGGACTATACTCTATAGTCGTAATGAGAACCTCTCATGACACAAATATAACTATCCTGGAGACTTCTCATTAGCGGGTCACGTCCGATCATATGTTCATCAACATATATCTATGTGACTGACTGTGATACTCATATCACTGACTCCATAAAACTTAGTCAACAGTCACCTCACAAGCTAGTCTCTCGCGGTTTTCAGTGTCCCACTTTGACAACCCTGACTAGGGACACATCATAATTTATGTCATCTATAACTTATAGGGTTTCATGATCAAGTCGTCAACTTAATGACCTATAATATGGCATAAACTTATTTTGGGACCATTATTTAGATCATTAAACATATCCAAAAGTATGTTTACAAGAACATCTTAATATAACTAAAATAAAACCACAAGAACTCCCACTAGAATCAAGATTACATCTTAAGATCTCTAATGCCTACAACAGTAGTATGACTCTCATGCTTAGGCCTTGGGAGTGGCTTAGTCAGACGATCAACGACATTCTCGTCCGTCGGAACTCGGCTGATATTCACTTCACCTCTATTGACGATATCACGAATCAGGTGATATCTCCTCTCTATGTGTTTGGACTTCTGGTGTGACCTGGGTTCTTTCGCCTGAGCAATGGCTCCATTGTTGTCACAAAATAAAGCCACTGGCTCCAAGATACTAGGAACCACACCAAGTTCAGTCATGAACTTCTTGATCCAAACAGCTTCCTTTGCCGCTTCTGAAGCAAAAACATATTCAGCTTCCGTCGTGAATCAGCTACGGTATTCTGCTTAGAGCTCTTCCAGCTCACTGCACCGCCATTTAGACAGAAGACGTATCCAGACTGTGATCGGAAATCGTCTATGTCCGTCTGAAAACTCGCATCAGTGAATCCATTCACCACAAGCTCTTCACTTCCTCCATATACCAAGAATTTATCCTTGGTATGTCTCAAATATTTGAGAATATTCTTGACAGCTGTCCAATGATCTTCACCTGGATCAGATTGGTATCTGCTCGTCACGCTTAACGCGTAAGCTACATCTGGACGAGTGCAGAGCATGGCATACATGATAGATCCTATTGCAGAAGCATAAGGAATCCTATCCATGCGTTCTCGCTCAGCATGTGTCGCCGGACACTGCTTCTTGCTGAGACTAATGCCATGAGACATCGGTATGAAGCCCTTCTTGGAATCATGTAACTTGAATATATGCAACACCTTATCAATATAAGTGTCCTGGCACAATCCAATCAGCCTATTCGCTCTATCTCTGTAGATTCTGATTCCAAGGATGTATGCGGCTTCTCCCATGTCTTTCATGGAAAAACAACTTCCGAGCCAAGTCTTAATAGACTGAAGCAACAGAATGTCATTGCCGAGAAGAAGTATGTCATCGACATACAGTACGAGAAACGCAATTCCGCTCCCACTTGTCTTCTTGTATACACATGGTTCTTCTTCGTTCTTGATGAAACCAAATTGATTTACTGCTTCATCAAAACGAAGATTCCAACTCCGTGATGCTTGCTTCAATCCATAAATGGATTTTTGAAGCTTGCATACCTTCCCAGCATTCTTAGGATCTACAAAACCCTCAGGCTGTGTCATATACACATGCTCTTCCAAAATCCCATTCAGGAAGGCGGTTTTGACATCCATCTGCCAAATCTCATAATCATAATAAGCGGCAGTTGCTAGAAGAATCCGAATGGATTTAAGCATAACGACTGGGGAATAGGTTTCATCATAGTCAATACCATGAATCTGTTTGAAACCTTTAGCCACCAACCTAGCTTTATAAATTTGGACATTACCATCCACGTCAATCTTCTTCTTGAAGATCCATTTACACTCAATGGCTTTTGCACCATTAGGTGAATCGACCAAGGACCATACTTGGTTTTCTGACATGGATCCCATTTCGGATTTAAAGGCTCCAAGCCACTTTTCGGAGTCCGGGCCCATCATTGCTTCCGCGAAGGTCGCCGGTTCGTCACTTTCAATGATCATCAGATCTAGGCCTGGGACTTCGGTTCTTCGGTTCGGTTACGGTTCGGTTATTCGGTTTTTTTTGTTTTTAAAAATCTACCGATCGGTTTTTTTCTTCGGTTCGGTTCGGTTTCGGTTCATAAAATTTCGGTTCGGTTCGATTTCATATTCCAAAGCTATATGTATATATATTTATATCAAAACACAAATACAAACTGACAAAAGTATATATATATATATGGGAAGATTGAAACTTTTATGAAAATCTAAACCGATCGACAACTACAAGTCTACAATAATGAATAATAGGTAAGGGACTTCGGTTCTTCGGTTCGGTTTTTCGGTTTTTTGGTTTTTTCTATTTTAAAAAAACCACCAATCTGTTTTTTTCTTCGGTTCGGTTCGGTTTCGGTTCATTAAAATTCGGTTCGGTTTCGGTTCGATAATTTCAGTTTGGTTTTATATCCCAGGGCTAATCAGATCATTGCAATTGGTCACGAGAAATCCATAATATCTCTCGGGTTCGTGACGGATCCTTCCGGATCTGCGAACTTCAGGCTCCACAGGTGTGGGCTCCACAGAACTTTGTGGATCCAACTGCTGCTGTTCCTCAGCAGGTTGAGCAGTCTCCTGTGCATCTTGAATTTCTTCGAGATGTACTTTACTCCCACTTCTTTTCTTAGAAAGAAATTCCCTCTCAAGAAAAGAACAGTCCCGAGCAACAAAGACTTTGTTCTCAGATCGGTTGTAAAAGTAGTATGCCTTGGTTTCCCTAGGATAACCAACGAAGTAGCATTTATCTGATTTGGGTGCGAGCTTGTCAGAGATTAAACGTTTGACATAAGCCTCACAACCCCAAATATTCAGGAAAGACAGACTTGGAATATTCCCAGTCCACAATTCATATGGTGTCTTTTCAACTGATTTAGATGGCACCCTATTTAGTGTAAATGCAGACGTTTCTAGAGCGTATCCCCAAAAGGATAATGGAAGATCTGAATGACTCATCATAGACCGAACCATATCTAATAAGGTCCGATTCCTCCTCTCTGACACTCCATTCGATTGGGATGTCCAGGAGGAGTGAGTTGTGAAAAAATTCCACACTCGCTCAGATAGTCACTGAACTCTTGACTCAAGTATTCTCCTCCGCGATCCGACCGCAGAAATTTAATACTTTTGCCAAGTTGGTTCTGTACTTCACTCTTGAACTCCTTGAGTCTATCAAAGGATTCTGACTTATGTCTCATCAAATAAACATAGCCATACCTACTGAAGTCATCAGTAAAGGTAATGAAGTACTTGTAATTTCATCTGGCAACAGTGCTCATTGGCCCACATACATCAGTATGAATAAGGCCCAATAAATCACTGGCCCTTTCAGTCGGTTTGTTGAAAGGGGCCCTAGCAATTTTGCCCATCAAGCAAGATTCACATTTCTCACATGATTCAAAATCAAATGAGCCCAGAAGCCCATTACGATGGAGCCTCTGAATGCGTTTCTCATTGATGTGGCCCAAACGGAAATGCCATAAGAAAGTCGGGTTTTCGTCATTTGACTTAAACCGCTTTGTATTTATGTTAAAGACAGGCATTTCTTGGTTTAAGACATATAACCCATTATCTAATGGGGCGCTACCATAAAATGTACCATTACGATGAAAAGAACAAACTTTATTCTTAATAGCAAAATCAAAATCTTCCAAATCCAAAACGGAAACTGAAATTATGTTTCTGCTAATCGCAGGTAAAAAGTAGCAATTAATTAATTCTAAAACCATGCCAGAAGGTAAAGACAAATCATAAGTGCCTACGGCCTGTGCAGCAACCTTAGCTCCATTCCCGACCCGTAGCTCAACTTGTCCTTTCTTCAGCGTTCTACTATTTCTTAGTGCCTGCATATTAGTACAAATATGAGCACCGCAGCCGGTATCCAATACCCACGAAGTTGAACTAGGAGTCATAACATTAAGTTCGATAACATAAATACCTGAATCAGACGCATCATACGTCTTCTTCAGCTTCGCATAATCTTCCATGAACTTCTTGCAGCTTCTCTTCCAATGCCCTAGCTGCTTGCAGTAGTTGCATTTGTCCTCAGGAGAAGGCCCAAATTTGGGCTTGGGCTTGGGCCTGTCTTGACTCTCAGTCTGGACAGCTTTAGCCTTTCCCTTATCCTTACTAGGTTTCTTAAACCTTTTACCCCCTTGTACCATCAGTACATTAGGAGTCGCCTTCTTGAGATTCGGCTCTGCTGTCTTTAGCATGCCGTGCAACTCAGTCAATGTCTTAGTCATGTTTTGCATGTTGTAGTTCATGATGAACTGATCAAAACACGACGACAAAGACTGCAGAATCATGTCAGTGGCCAGCTCCTGGATAATGGCACAGTCTTTCCCCAGGTTATCAATGTAACCCATCATTTTAAGGACATGAGGACTCACTGGACTGTCCTTAGCCAGCTTGCAATCCATGAGAGATTTAACCGTCTGGTATCTCTCTGTGCGAGCTTGCTCCTGAAACAAGTCTTTCAGGCTGTTAATCGTCTCAATCGGTGACATCACGTTCTCATATTGCTTATGCAGCTCAGAGTTCATAGTCACCAGCATTAGACAATTAACGTCTTTGACATCAGCATAATGCTTATCCCAAGCATTCTTGTCTGCCTGCGTGGCATTGGAACGTGGCCTCTCGGGGAGAACTCTTGTAAGGACATATTCCTTGTTCTCCTGCCTGAGAACTATTCTAAGGTTCCGATACCATTCCAAGAAATTTAATTCATTAAGCTTGTCCTTCTCAAGGACGGATCTTAGCGAGAAAGTGTTGATGTGAGTTGGGACAGACATAGCTGTAATTAAAAGAGGTAGAGTTTTTAGTTATGATGTTCAAGGAAATGAGAATTCTTATCTAATAAGAAAACTCGCATTGTATTCAAAACTAGGTTTCCTCATATGAATACAATGAGCCAAGATCCTTACTTCACCAAAATTTGAGTGGGCGACTCGCCGTCACCCAAACTTTAGTTATCTAGCTAAGCAAATCATTGCTAATTGTACCCAGTACAACTCTTGGTCGCAGATAAGACAATCCATGTCTTACCCACTCTGATGTCTCTGGGCCCAGAACTTCTGATAGCCCAGTCAAGTAAACCAATCTCTTCAGTCTTGTGATTATTGACAGTCACACTGCAAGTCTATCAATGATCACCTGCCTTACTCATGTAGTTGTGGATACCAAGGACTCCAAGACTATCCAACAACGAAACGAGTCTTGACAGTAGACAAGATCGGGCAAGACATCAAGATCACTTGATATTTAGTTGAGGAAAAGAACTATTTAATCTTGATGCATATCCAATATGCATCCAAGAAGTTTTTAAGTTAATTAAAACATCTAGATCCATTAAGTTTAAGTTAATCTAGGAGCAAGGAAATTTGGTTTGGTATTCACAATTTGAGGTCCAACCATCAAGTCTGCGAGTGGTGTGTCGATCGACACATCCTTGTATCGGTCGACACGACCTAACCAAAACCAAATTGGTTTTTCCGGTTCAATCCAATTAAACCGGGTTGATAACCGGTAAATCTAATTCAACTGAAATCAACTAATTAAACCGGTTCTAAACTAATTGAGATAACCAGTCCAATCTAATTGAAGTGGTTCATCCAATTGAACCGATTTAACCGACATAACCATGCGAGATAACCGGTTCAATCCAATTGAACCGATCTATCCATTCGCATAGCCTGTGTCGACCGACACAACCCAGTGTGTCGATCGACACAGTAGGGTAATAGAAATTCGATCTATGATCGAAACCCTAAAAAATTTTATAAGCGTTTCGCGGTGTGTCGACCGACACACGATTAGTGTCGATCAACACTATGCGAAAACACCCGATCATCGTTTTTAGCGGAAACTTAATCCGAGATTATTTTGTTCAAAACATGATCTAGCAGGCATAAATCTAATCAAATACATCATATTCGAATTACATGCCTTTGATACAATGGATTAAACCCTAAAAGCTCTGATACCACTGTTGGAAAGCCTAGGATCTAGGGTTTGAGAAATTGAATCATTGATATCGTGTTTACCTCAGAGATGGCAGCAGAATGAATTGGTAATCGAGATCAGCAGCGACTCAGGTGCTTCGCCTCTACCAGATACACACGCACACAAAGCTGGAAAGCCGGGATGCTAGTGCCGGATCTTGGGATCACTGAGTTTAGGTGGTTCGGCTTTCTCTGCAAAAGAAAACTGAACGGCTAGGGTTCCAGGTCGACCATATAAGCCTTTATATACAGACCTGGAATGACTAAACCAATAATTGGATTAATTCCAATTCGTTTAAGTCATGTAACCGAAACGTCAGTTTCGAAACCCGATCTGTGTCGATCGACACACTCACTGTGTCGATCGACACACCACTATAAAACTCAATATCAATGTGTATCCAATACACATCAACATGATCATTACCATAATGATCATTCCCATATTTATGCTTCCAGTTTGCTTAGGTGTGTGACCCTATAGGATCATATAATACTGGCAGTAAGTATACAACTTACAGACTGCAAGAGGCTTCTAGCAAAACATTGCAACCACCCAGTATTATACAAATGTCTGATCTCGACACACAACTATCATTAGGAGTGAGTAAAAGTGTGATTTCAGGACACAATCCCAACAGGTTTGATGTTGTGTGTTTGTGTGCAGGCCTGTTATTTAGACTACTATGATGTTGGGCCGGGTAGTCAGCTTTTTTGGTAGTTACCTCGGTCAAAGGACCGGGTAAGTTCGGTAGTTACCTAGTGCAATATAGAACCGGATCGGGTTGGTGGTGGTGGTTGTATTAGGCTTGCGGGATATTAATTGGGTGTTGTTCATTATTTCTGTTTGACTTGATGATCTTGTGTTCTATGTTAGAGTCCCAGTGAGCCTGTGTGTTTATTTTATTTCACTAGGACTCTAGGGTGCGTTAGATCCCGCAAGTCTAGGTTTGAAGCGTTTTGGTACTTCTGACCCGATTGGATCCTCGGGTAGTTGCCTCACCGGTTCACGTGGTGGATCTGTTTATTGTGTGAACCTATTAAGTGACGCTGGTAGGTGTGTGGCCTGAAGAATACGGGGTCATGTCCTCGGGCCGGACTGCATAGAAACTTTAGGCTATCGTGAGGTAGCCCAAGTCGCTGTATATCAATGGACAGACAACAATGTCCTCGGTCGTAGGACTTCGTGTTTACGTCTAGGAGTCGTGGGTAGTTTTAGTTACCATGTAGGTATCTAAGTAATCCCGTGGAAGTTACCAAGTTCGCATAGTGGGCCCAATGGTGTTAAGGTTGGTTCTCGCGATAGATATATCAAGTCTAATCGAGGGAATTTTCCGCAGTGACTTCGATTTCCGTAGTCTTTCCTTTTGATAAAGAATGGCAGGTGATAACATATTTTTTTTCTTATGATTGGTATTTTGGGTTTTGGGGTGTGATTAGTAGTTGTATGTTAGATTAGAAGCCGTTAGTGGGAGCTAACTCACTGGGTGATCTTAGATCGCTTATTAGACTCTTTTGTTGTTTTCAGGTTTAGCAACGACGGACGTGGGAGGTCCTCAGTGTAGTTTCAGGATTGCTTGTGGGCCGGAGATCTTGATTCGATATTTGTTTGTTTTATTTCGGTTCGGTTTTCGTGGCGCCGAATGATTCTTTGATGGTTTGTATTTAGTTTGTAATTGTGGAAAATTGTTTGTAAAATATTTAATTACTTAGAAATGAAATCACTTTCCTGATATATTGGTTTAGTCCGAACCGACACAACTCGTGGAAGCAATACAAGTTGAAAAGCTTTGTATTGTGGAAGAGAGGTACACAGGGTCAAGGACGGTTTGGTGCGAGCCTTTGTCTCAAAACGGACTGTCTCTGGCTTCGTTTTGTGACAAACGTTTCTCGTTTGACTTGCTCGGGTTTGATCGGCATGTTCTTGTTTGATTGTTGACCGGTCAGCTCGACAGTCAGCGGATAACGGGTAAGGGGCGTTACAACGTCCCACAAACTTTAACTTACAACTCAAGTAATTCCAATAATTTCAAATACCAAAATAATCAAATAAATCTAACAATGCAATAACCGAAATAAACTGAAATGAAACCGGAAAATGTTTAAAACAAAATGCGAAAAGTAGTAAAAATCTTCAAAGCACGTGATCCAGAAAGGCCTTCATCTACTCGTCACTCACACCTGAAAGAGGTAAGAAAGAGAGATGAGTAACATGAGAGTCACTCAATAAGGTATGAGATGCTAAAACACGCAAGTTCACTGACTCGGTCCTAGCACTCCAAATACAATAGTCTAACCTACACATGACCAAAACGGTACCTAAAGTACCCAAGAAAATAAAATAATAGTTCTCGCGAATGAAGTAATCACACACCCTCTAAAAAGGCTTATTAATGGATGTTGTGTCCACCACACCGCCCAAAGAACATTTTATCAATCTTAGAGCCCCAACAATAGAACAACTTAGGCTGTCATGCCCCATCACATAATGTGCCGCTATTATAGAAGTTAGTCTTTGTACCTCGCAATCTCACATACTCAAACCACTACATATCTACCTCTATATATCAAGCAGTAAACATTTTGAACAAGTAACCCAAACAAGGGGTTGATTCACCGATATTCCCATCTCCATTTAAACAAGCAAAGGCGAAGAAGGCCTCCTTCCGGGGGGGCCCGAGCCATCAGTGAGATACCACTCTGGAAGAGCTAGAATTCTAACCTTGTGTCAGGACCTACGGGCCAAGGGACGGTTCGTTTGAGAAATTCCTACCTCTCTATCTATCTCTGAGATGTTTGGATTTTTCAAAACTCCATGGACATGCAGAAGAGAAATGCTATCCCCACGCAGACCAAGACAGAACTTAACTAGACTTGATCCTAAAATTAGCAACCAGGTAGCGGGTCTATGAATGCTTGAACAAACTCTAAATTTGAAATCATGACAAAAATCAAGGTAGAATGGCCTTCGAATGGAAAAAACGGATAATACATCATCTCGTAAAAGTCAACGGTCAATGTCAAAATCAGAGTAAACCCAGTAAAAGCCAAACCCGATCAGCCCGATCAACCAAGACCTGACCTATGAATTGACCGGACATGTGACCTGAATTGACCCATTTTCCTGACCTGACTTGAACCGACCCGACCCGATTACCCAACTTAACTGGATCAAATCGAATCAGAAAAACTAAACTGAACTGAACCGACCAAATCAGTCAACAAACTGGTCAACCGAGTTGACTCGGTAAGTCAGCGGCGAGTCAACCATTCGACATCAAGAAAAATTGCTACGCCTTACCAGAAAGTTCACCGGTGACGATGGCGGCTCAGCGGTGGTGTCAGCTTCTGGAGAGGCGGTGGAAGTGTCTGGCGCGAGTGGGCTTCATGTGTCGAACTTCTGGTGGCGTGTGACAACACGTGGGAGGTGTTCTATGGTAGCATTTGGGACTCCGGATTCGTCCTGTTATCCTTAATCCGATGTTGTTCTTGGTTTTCCTAGATTCAAAATGGGTAGAAAGTTATGAGGGTTTTCTATTCGGATTAAGGAAAAATATTTCAAAATCAGTTTTACGAAATTACCTTTGACATGAAACGATGATATGCTTAACGATCTACACACATGAGGCGGTGGCTGCAACAATTCGTCCGGTTCTGTTTCTGATGGCTCAATTTCTGTAGAGTTTTGGTAAAGAATGAATCTTTTTTTTTCTAGGAAAAAGAATGGGAAGACTGAAATTTATAGGAACTCACCTAGGGTTTTACCTAAATGGAATTGGCTTTGATGGGACTCACGAATTTGGGTGTTACAATTCTCCCTAACCAAAACAGAATTCACCCTCGAATTAAGATCATGACTCGTCTGCTCACTTCCATCCCAAAACGTTCTAGGTAATCTAACCTCATCTGGTTTTTGGACTCCTAAATTTCCTCCTGAATTTCATCTCCCTCCCAACGGACTATGACCATCGCATTCACTTTCTCATGAAATTTCTTTTCCTGACGCTCTAAAAACCGCCACTAGTTGGCTAGATGGTGACAAACCCTTACTGAGATCGCTTGGCGGCAGCTAAAAAACTAACACATGAAACAGATCGTGAAAGCCTGCCAATTCTGATGATAAGCCCAAACGATAAGCTACTGCCTCATTCCGCTCAACAATTAGGTACAATATAAAGTTTCTTTAGCTTTCAAGTCTTAACACCTTCGTGAAATTTCCTCAATTTCAGTTATACTAAGTCTCAAACTTTGAACTCCAAATCTCTCTTATGCTTGTCTGCATAACTCTTTTGATGGTCGTGGGCTTTCTTTGGCCGCATCTTAAGCATTTACAATTTCTCTACCATCTCTTAACCTATTATGCTTCTATGTCTCGGTGCTCCCACACTTCTGACCAAAATAGTGGTGTACGACATGACCTATCATAAAGGGCCTCATATGGTAACATCTCGCCCGAATGATAATTGTTGTTGTAGGAAAGTTGTACGAGTGGTAGATACTTTAATCAATGCCCGTTCCAGTCTAAAACGCAAGCTTTGAGTATATCCTCTAGAATCTTAATAGTACTCTTTGACTGACCATCTATCTAAGTATGATAAATTGTACTCATATGAACCTTAGTCCCCAATACCTTACGAAAGGATCACAAAATAAGATGTGAATTTCGTGTCACGGTCTGACACTACACTGACATGTCTCCCATGCAACCTCACAAATTGAACAATATACTAATACACTAACTCATATACTCTGCACGTCTTCTCGATCGCTAAGAAGTGAGCTAACTTGGTAATTCGATCTACGATAACCCATATGGCGTTCTTCCAGCCACTAGTTGTTGGCAGTCCAGTAACGAAATCCATAGTCAACATGCCCCATTTCCACTCTGGCAGTGCCAGGTTTTGCAATAACCCACTAGGTACCAGATGTTATGCCTTCAGCATTTGACACATTTGACAACAATTTACAAACATGGCCACATCTCTCTTCATATTAGTCCAATGATAATATCGGCTAAGATCCCGATACATCTTGGTATTCCCTGACTGAATGGAGAACCATGAGTAATGTGCTTATTGTAACATTTCCTTTATTAAGTGCTCGTCATCTGACACACAAACACAGTTCTTGTACAGAAATAACTCGTTTGCGGCAGCGATATACCCAAAGTTCTCCTTTTATTTGTTTACGCAAAAACTCATAATTTCCTTGAGCTTGCAAAATCTTCCACAATAAATTTGGATGATCCAATGCCTTAGGGCCGTCTTAAACGGAAAAGTTTTCTGGTCATCTCTTGAACCTCATTTGTTCCTAATATGTCGAAGTTGTGCCTAATTTGGATATCTCCCACCTGATTGACCTTGTCCATATGATAAGTGATCACCAAATTGTAATATGCCAACAACTCAACCCATATGCTCTACGTAAAATCCAGTCCTTTCGAGTACATATGAATTCAGACTCTTGTGATCTGTGAGAATTTAGACCTTCTCCCTATATAATCAAATTCTCCAAGATTTTAAGGTGAAAAAATGATGGCTAGCTCCAAAACATGAGTGGGGATAATTGACCTTATGAGGCCTCAACTGACGTGACGCATATGCATTGACTCGCTCCTGTTGCATAAAGATCATTTACCACTGCCAATTTCCATTAGAGCCGGTCATATACTTTGATGTGTGGTTTAAATTTCTAGCGTTCATAGCTTAAAAAATTCCATCACCACTTCCCATTTCCAGATTGAACTGAATGAAATACCATCTCTGTCCTTATGAATTGTTAACATTGACACTTAGCCATATAAATACATGGAACGACATGTGTCATATCTACTGCCTCCAAAATTTTAGAAACAACACTCAAAGGATGAGTGGTTCTAAACTATTACCATGCCACAATAGGTCATCAAATTCCAAATGGATTCGTCTCAATGGTTTTCCATCACCGTGTCACTATGGTGATATCTATCGCACAAACACACATCCTTACCTTACCTCATGCTGAAAGGAGATGCTATTCATGTCCATATGGTTTCCTGACATTTTGAGAACGACCCACTATGCTTCCGCTGCAGTCACTCATTTGCCAAATTGACCTTCAACTGAAGATTTTATACCTTGTCATTTTGCAGTAGTGTTTCCAAACAACATCCCTTGGATTTCCATCCCCAATATGCTCAAGGTTCCCTAATGATATGATAATGACTAGCAAGTGGTAAGCTTGAATCAGAGGATATTCTTGGAGATGATGAAGTTTTAGCTGGACCAAGTGAATTAATGATCCGATCAAGAGAAAATTTGTTCAACAAAACCATTTGAGGATTAACAAGAAAAGTCCATATTGAAGATGAAGATAATCTAGAGATAAATTAAACCACATTGGTTTTGATTCAGGCCCAAACACATCACTAATTGGGTATGTGAATCAAATGTACTCTTTTTTCCTTGTCCAAGTTTTGTTTGAATTGGTTTTCTTGAATTTTTTTAATGAGGCAACTATTTCACATTATTATTAGACGATTAGTTGATCTTCCTCAAGCACAATCCATTAAAATTTCATCCATACCATTTTAATGGAGCCAATTTTCGAAAATAAACATGTATTAAGTGTTTTGGTTAGTTCATAGGTCATTTAATGCTTGCTCTTCATGCAAGACTTATTCTAAAATCTTCATAAACATCACGTACTCTTTCATTTCGAATTTATCCAGCCTTTCTGAGTTTGGATCACAAATATCTTGGTGTTTCATATCAAAAAACCCTTGATTTCTTTTGGTGTGATTCTTAAAGTCGTATATGTTGGTGTTTCATATCAACATTCCACAAGTCTCTAATCTAACCATTCGATCATCTGATTCCTTCCATCATCAAGACTTTAGAGCCACAATCTATTCAAGTCTCAACTTCACAAGTGCCGATATAGGGAAGATCTCAACAAGTGGTATCAGAGCACACTTGAGAAGTTGAATTTTCTATCTACCATTTTCGTTTTTTTTGTCTCTTCATATTTTCTTTTTCTATGTTAATCACATATTTGCAGATCTGTTGAGTTTGTTTTGTTCTATCATCATGTTCTTCATCCTTTGCATTATCGATAAGCAAATCATTATTTTAGTCACTGAATTGTCCATTAGCATATAACACTTCGAAAATGACTCTTCATCTTCTGATATGATATGTTCATCACGGATTGAAGTTTTTGTTGTTGTTAATTTGTTTAGGGTCATTTCCGATTCATGATCATTTGCTTCAGTTAAGTTCATAACTTTCATTTGTGATTATCTAGTATTTGTCATTATGTTCCTACATTTTCTATTCAAAATTTGTAAGTGTTTCTGCATCTTTATTTCAAAAATCTGTTTTAAGTGATGCATCAAAATTCTATAAGAACCAGTTACTGCTGAGTTTGAGTTACTACAAGAAAACAATATTCTTTGCGACTATATCTTGCGATTATATTTGTAGTCGTTATATTTTGCGACTATTTAGGGACAAGATTCTACTGGTTTCCGACTACAGATATGGTCGTCAATTAGTCGTTATTCTATGACCAAAAATGGTAGTCGCCAATTTAGTCACCAGTACGACAAATTAATGACTATAGTCTACACTAGAAAAAGTAGTCGTTGCCTAGTCGCTAGTTTGGCGACTACGCTGCGACTATTTTGAAGGGTCGTTAGGAAGTCACAAATTAATCACTATGTGGCCGAGTATTTTGCTACTCCCTGTGTAAGAAGTTAAGTTGTGGACCATGTACGTACATGATTGCATATATCCAAATGAGGAAGATTTAAAAGAGTTGTGCCTACAATTAGGGAAACCGTTTGCTATGTACAAAAGAGGTATGGGGCATCTCTTTCAACATGGAAATAGAGAAGAAGGTCTTAATCTGATTAGTTAAGTATCATATAAAGAGTATGATTTGGTGATATTTGAAAATGCCTCTCCGAAGAATCCTTCATCCTGCAGAGCGTTCTGGTGCCAAAATTTTAAGAGAGTTTGTGCATAAAGCCAAGAAGAAGCTGTCGAAGTACATCACAACACTATGTAATTATCAAATTCCCCGATGGTTGTTGGAAATGAAAGACCTAATAGATGTGCTAAGCATTAAGGAATGCAATTGTATTCCTAATTGTCCATGGAATTTACCATTCAAAAGGCCGGGAGTGTGTTATAAGTGTTTTTGGAATGTGTAAACATGGAGCTTTGCAAAGAAGTTCATTAATTTCTATGTTTAATCAACCTAATGATCTCTATATTTAATCTACATAAGAGACTATGTTTAATATATATTTTTATTATTAAGAATGTAAAAAATGTCATTATAAGATTGTGTTGTTATCTGACTACGTGCGGAGAATAGTTTTAAACCCAAACATTTCAATTACCCCGCGTAAACCTGTAAACCCGTAAAATACAAACAAACACATCTACTAACTTGGAGAGAATGACAAAAAACCCGATTTGGAAGTAATAAATATTAATACATTACTGAAAAATCATAAATAATATTCATTGTTCCTCTCGACCGATATTATTCAATTTCTTTAACATGATAAGTCGGAATAAATTAGGTAAATCAGAATTTAATATTTTATACCATCATAAAACCAGTAATAATATTTCACATTTACCACTTAATCTTATTTTGTTCTACTTGTATCGTTCGACTAATTCCTAAGAAAAAAACACACACAAAATCTAAAAATTCAAACACAACATATGGAAAATTTATCTTTACTGCGGTATGTCGATAATTCTAAAAGGGAATGTACATGTAGGGTTAAGACCATTCAGAAATGGATTACCAATGTTTCTGCACATGGTATTTAATGTCATGTTATCCTCGGTGATGATCATATATGCTTGATTAACAAACGTAAAACATGAAAGCACAATTATAAATTTCTGTAAATTTTCTTTATTTTATATACTTCTCTGTCTATTTTTATTTTATTTTTTAGGGTTTCAAAACAGAGACCACAATACCATGCAATTCCTTTCTTAAAATTAGTAACCATTTCGATGAAGGATCCTGGAAGTATGTCCAAAATTTCGTTGTGATTTATAATCCAGTTGAACCGAGAAACACAATAACTCCGAAAAAAAAATTTAGAGACGAGCAAACTGAGATATCAAATTGTTTCACGGTTTTTTATGATGAGTTTTTTTATTTTGTTGGCATCCACGCCATACAAGAGGGCCAAATCTCAACTAAATACACTATTGATAAGTTTTCTCTTATATCTGCATTTATAATTGTTATGCTGATCTTATGTATATATATTGTAGATGTTATATGATACTTCAAGTTCGTGGGTGAAATGGAATCATATGAATATGATAGGATCGACATGAGAACTAGTTCTTCTGATATTGTTAAACAAGTTTAGTTCCATCTAAGGGAAATGACGTAAGATCTTCATTTTTACAGTTTCATTTATGAGATTTTAACATACTTGTTTCCACTTAAATTTTACCTAATTAAATAATTCTCATATTTATTTTTTTTCAAAGTGAGACACCAAATGCTTGGCTATGAGACAACATGCAATTAAGTTTTATGAATTCTGGCACTCTACTGTGAACTATTAATAAGTTTTGATTTTGAGGTTTTGGCGTATGAAAATCAAAGTTAGTAAAGGCGTACTAAAATCACTTTTAGTTATTACAATATAAGAAGTGTTTAATTTGTCCATTACTTATCAATTTACTAATTCTTTTTTTATTGTTATTGTACTTAGGTACTCCGTTTGTCCAAAATTCATGTATTATTTCACAGCTTTACTTTGATCCAGATATTGAAGATGTTCATCTAATGAAAGAGTGGTAAATTATTGAACTTTAATTTTTTTTTTCTATATAAAACATATATAATTTCTATTGTCAAAAAAAAAAACATAATAGTTTCTTACTAACATCATTTTTAATTTTTACATGTAGGTGTTGCTTTACAAAAGGCAATAGATCTCGTTTCTAGCCATGAGTTTATCTTCAATTGTACTTTATATAGGGATCTAAGTTATTGTGGATTTCCTTACTAAGACTTTATATTATTTACGATTAATAATTAAAATCATGGTTATTTACAATTTGATTACTAAGTTACGACTACTCGTGGAAATTTTTTTAAAATAGTTTTGCGTGATTAATCCGGGAAACCAAACCAAATTATATAGTCAAAAAAATTTCAGTTACCCGCTTATACCCAACAATATTCAACTAAGTGTCGAGAAATCCTCATTTACCACAACATAGACCCTGGTTTTATTTTGTTCTCTCCCCCCCCCCCCCCCCTTTTCTGAAATCTCTTTTGAATCATCTCACTAAATTTTCTCCAAATTCTCCTCTCTGCCCACCCATCTCTAACTGATATCTCTTATTTGAATCTCTTATTCGAGGCTCTCAATTTCATCGCTAACTTTTTCAGAAACCCTATCGACCCTCTCAAGCTCTTCTTTGAATCTCTCAATCACAAAATTCTTCGTGATACGATGCATGTAGCTAAGAAAGGACGTAAGAGAGTATCAATTCCAAACGTTTCTCAAAGCGTCGTTGGGACCATCCGCCCCTCTGCTTTGAAAAAAACACCAAACCCTCTACCAGAACATTACAACTTCACGATGGGGGTCGTAGTTCCTCCGACTAAGTCGATTTAACATCAAGACAAAGAACCGGTTATCGCCCAACCATCAACGTCAATACCCCATGTTCGGAACTATCCACCACCACAACAACATTTCCAGAACTTGACTACTAATCAATATGAAGTCGATGCGTCTCGGGCGTCAAAAGAAGTCCATAACAATCAGACTCCTATTCAGGACTCCCCAGTTTCACCACTTAACCACTTTCAGCTCAAAGTCATCCATATTCTGAAGGTCACAATTTCCTCGACAAATATCATGCCGTTTTGCCAAATCTCTAGAAGGGCAAGCTGCAGACTGCGAATGCTCCGCTTCGAGTGCAAACAAGGAATTTTTTACCACCCTCTCCCATACCGACACCAAACTCAACTTGGTATGGCTATCTTTATTTATTGTTTCTTCAGGTGTTATAATTTTTGTTAGGACTTGTTTATCTCTATAGGGTTGTTCTAGTCTTATGTGTATTGTAATGGTCTGTTTTTAAATCTTTAGTTTGCTTCAAAATCCGATTATTGGTTTGCTTACGAGTTATGAAGGTTTGATGAGTTCGAGTCTTTGATGGTCATGATGTTACTCTTATAGTTATCAAGCAATTGAGTTTTGATGTCTCAGTTTAACGAGTTATGATGGTCTGACGAGAATCTGATGGCTTAGCGTTTACAAGATAGCGTTTGTGTAACACCCCTTTCCCATTATCCGCTGACTGTCGAGCTGACCGGTCAACAATCAAACAAGAACATGAACAAGTCGAGCCCGAGCAAGTCAATTAGATCGGTTTGAGACAAAGGCTCAGACTACCCATCCTTGACTCCGCTATCCCCACTTCCACAATACAAAGCTTCACAACCTGTATTGCTTCCTTGGGTTGTGTCGGTTCGGACTAAACCAAATATCAGGGAAGCATGTTCATTACTGAGTAAATAAACGTTTACATAACGTTTACCGAATTACAAAACAATTTGCCATTAAATACAAAATCCAAAACACACAATAAAATGGCTCCAAAGCCGAACCGAGAAAACAGCAAAAACATCGACAAAATCAACCACACAACCATACAAGCAAGCCGAGAAAACAGCAAAAACATCGACAAAATCAAACAGAAAATAGCAACAAAACCACACTATCCGCAAGTCCATACACACCAACACCTCCACTCTGACCCGGTGCCATACCGAGTCAGCAGCAACAAACTTAACCGGCCCTGTGACCGGATTAAGTGTCCACATGGACAGCTCGGCCCAACGCCGAGATAGTCTAAACAGGCCTGCACACAAAGCTTAACAGCAACAACAATGCATCAACACAATCAACCACACAAGCAAGCCTATTAGGGTTTCTAACATCTTTTAATCCATTCTTGTCCGCTACCTTGGATTAGCAGCTTGCTAATCCGTAGATGGCTCATCAACCACACAACCTCATAATTACTCTTTCCCTAAATATATTTTCTTAACTCCTCGATCTGTCGGTTTAGAGTTAGTAGCTTACTAACTCCCCGACGTCTCGTGATTACTTCATCATTCATTAATCATTAAACCACTCTTTAACTTAATCCCAACCCATTGATTATTCTATACATTCGTTAGGGTTTACTTACGTATTTTACTGTCTACTTAATTCCCGTAATAGATTCGTTTAATACCGTTCTTTAACTATCATATACTTATACGGCCCTAGCCATGCAACGCCTATATGAATGCAACACCCAATTATTACTAGCAACCTAACGGCAAACAACGGTTTAATCCTTGATCCTAAATTCTTGTCATGCATCTCAAGATCTTATCCGGTTTACAATTTACCAATTAAATCCAATCATCACTACAAGAAATATGGGTATTGATAGCACCACGAAAACGCTATCATATGTCTATGATAGCGTTTCTATAAACACTATGTTTGCCGCTGCTATCTTAGATTTGCCAGATACGATACCACTAATTTGACATGCTATCAAATATCTATCTACGATAGCGCTAATGTTGATGTGATTATATAGTTTTCAGTAGCATTAGTTTATCGCCATTTTATAAATTAATGCAGCATATTATTCGTGCAATAATATATATTGTGGTGGCAATATTTTAGAGCTGTATTATACTTTATACTAGCGTTTTATAGTTGCTACATTATTATTTATAGTGGCCAATATTTATGGCTATTGTATATCTTATGAACACTTTTATTTTTTTGCCATATGAAAACTATTAAATTTTCATTATATAATATTATTTTAAATTCTGGTTATGAATAATTATTTGAAAGTCAATTAGATTTATATTTAAAAAATTGGAATTTTTATTGATGATTTAAAATATGTTTTACGCAAACATAATAAAAGATACATATTTAGAAATTCTTAACATATTCCTAACATTGTTCCTATCATTTCTTTAAAACTTAAAGTTGCTTCCCTGCTATGGAGATTAGCCATGACTTCCTCCTGAGCATTGCCATCGTCCTTGAGAGTCTCGAGGACTTCTACTACATGACTCTTTAGGGGCTATCCTTTTGGGTTTTGGCTTAGGCATTGGTATGCCGAATCCATAAACATCACTTCTGGATGTCAAATGTCCTAAGTACAACAATCAAAACGTTGATCCAATTATATCAACAGCTATGACTTTAGTATGTGCTTGAATAGAACGTAATTTTACCAATTTTAGATGCCAGAGAAATGTTTATGGAAAAATAGTAAAAACAGACCTGTCATTATATACTCAGAAGCAGCGTATCCGTAAGTGCCCATAACACGTGTTGACACATGTGTTTGATCTCCTCTGGGACCATCCTTTGCTAATCCAAAGTCTGCCAGTTTAGCGTTGTAACACTGCACAAACATTAAACCTGGAAATAAGCAAAAACATTAAGACCGGAGAGCACAAACGGTGCTCTCATGTTTCACCGGGCATACTGAAGTCTGTGTAGACTTTCTTATGACCTTCTCACCTTCCATATGTTTAAAAAATTGGATCCCAACAACGCTTTGGTGAATAAGTACTAATACACAAGCAACAGAGTAAGTACATCGTCATTGAAGTCGCTGTCAAACTCATCAGCAACTTCGCCTTCTGCGAGTTTCATGATGTTGGCCTTGTGCACTGCTGTAACTTTCTTCCTGTTGTTCAAGAAAGCATATTCGGAAGCATACTTCGCAATACGCTCTGAGAGCATCCTGTGAATGTGAAATTTTCGTGTACATAGACACAAGAAACAAGTTCATGGACAGTTACTATCATTCTGCAACTCCACAATATAAGGACTTAAAAAGAGACAAATCCGATCCAAATCACATACTTTGATGTTCTCGTTAGTATAAAAAAACGACGAAAAGTGTCTTTAGCACCTTCTTCCTGCATCAGGAACACAACCTATCAGAATTCGCAAATCAAATTGATACATCTTGTAAAGAAACAAGCTTCAATTCAAGAACAAAACTAAAACGAAACTCACTTGTATACTGATTTTTTGCTCTTTTTGTTAAAACCTAAAATTTATCAACATGATTTTTCACTTGTATGTGGAAAATGAAATAGTGAAGAAACAAATCTCACCCGAACACTCTCCAGAACATTAACAATATCATCGATTTGATCCATCTCTCAACTCCTGGAGAAAAAAGAAAAAACTCCAATCAAAATTTAGATCCAAGCGGAAATGAAAAACATTACATAGAAAATCGGAAACTGGGTTGTGTAAGAAGGAAAAAAACTTAATTTTGTGGAAGTGTCATCAAGGCCAATCATTTTGATTCCATGTCGATTGTACAGAGCTAAAAAACTGGGGAGGAAGAAGAAACACGATTGCTAATCAGAACAAATCCAAGACGCAAACTTTAAAGGAAAAGAATCACCAGAGCTTAATGGTACTGACTTGGTACAAAGAAGGCCCAGCGAATTCTGCTTCCGACTGTAGGAATGGTGTAAAGAGGACGAAGATTTCAGAATGGAAGAAGATGAAACCAAAAGAATCGGAGGGGTGGAGACGGATTTTTCTAAGAGATTCACGGATGGAGATAGAGATTCCGTAACTGAGCGAATCTCCATCTTTGCGTTGGAGAGAAATTGACAGATTTTGGCTATGTGTTAATTTAGGTTAGGGTTGTGTGTAAGAGTTAGAGCCAAAATCAGTGAATAAACAAATAATTTTGATTTGAGGAGCAAAAAAATTTTTGGGCCAAACCCAAAAAATTTAAAGTTAGGCGGTAAATTTTGTTAGATTTAGGCTTGTATAACAACTAATTCAATCCCAAAATTAATATATAATAACTAAAATTTAAAAAGTTTTAAATTTAAAAATGTTAACATATAAAAAATTTAAAATTTAAAGGTGTTAATTTTAGTTATGAATACATATAATAAAAAAATATTGTTTAGAACTTTTAATTTATTACTATTACTAAACATTAGTACTAAATAGATTAAATACTTATTAGAAATAATTACTTTGTATGTATAATTTGTAATAATTTATACTTAATCTATATTTTATTTGAAACTAAATTATATTACAAAATAAATAGAAAAATATATTGGAAGTGTGAATACTAAACACATGCAATTATATCTTAAACCTTATACGATTATATTTTTATACACTATTCCAAATTCTATACCCTAAACTAATCAAAAACTTAAACCATATAACCTAAACTATAATTTATAACTAAAGTTACAATTTACATTCCAATACCCTAAACCCTAAACCTATACCACAATGCCTAAACTCTAAATAAAATGTTTGAAAACTTCTATTTTTTAAATAAGATCTTTCATATGTTAAATGACAAATAGAAAAATTATGTTTAATTGTGAATCCTAAATCCTATATTCCAATACCCTAAACCCTAAACCTTTACTATAATACCTTAAACTCTAAATAAAATGTTTTAAACTTTTTTTTTTAAAATAAGATCTTTCATATGTTAAATGACAAACATAATTTTTTTGTTTAAGTGTGAATCCTAAATCCTATATTTCAATACCCTAAACCCTAAACCTATACCATAATACCTAAAACTCTAAATAAAATGTTTCAAATTTTTATTTTTATTTTTAAATAAGATCTTTCATATGTTAAATGACAAATAGAAAAATTATTTTTAAGTGTGAATCCTAAACCCTATATTCCAATACTCTAAACCTTAAACATATACCACAATACCCTAAACCCTAAATAAAATGTTTGAAAACTGTTTTTTGAAATATAAAATTTATTGATTATGTTGTTTATTATTAACTTTTTATTTATTTGAATCTTAATTTTACACATTATTACTTAATTAAAATTTTAAAATTTATAGTTGATTCAAAAATATTTCATAAATTATCAAAAGTTACATAATTGTAATATTAGATTACAAATACAAAACACATCTACAAATTCCTAACATATTCTAGTTAGATATATTGTTGGAAAAAAAATCCTAACATATTCATAATATTGTTTCATTCTTTCTTCAACACTTCCCACCTCATCTCTTTCATCCTTAAGATTGGGTTGAAGCCTGTGATTCTCTCCACTGTTTCCTCAGCCATTTTCACCTGAAAAAACATGTTTCAACAGTCTTATTATGGTCCACCGAGTGAGTTTTAAGTTACTCTTCAATCCGAGAGTAGAGGAAAATGGATTTACTTTTGCTTGTATTGTCTCGATATTGGCTTTCAATACTCTGTTTTCTACAGCTGCGTCATTGAATGTCTAAGTTACGTCAATGAGCTCCTTTATGTAGTACCTTTTCACACGATTAACATTGGTAGGATTCATATTTGTTTCACCATCAGCTTCTTCTTCATCACCAGAGAGCTCAGATCCACTAATTATGGCACTACTCATCACTGTTATAGCTGCCAATAAAAACTATACAGATTGGTATCATTAGCATGAGCGGGTTTGGGATCTTTTAATATATGCATGTAGAAGAACTTTTCAACAAGGCCTCATCATAGAGGTAAACGAAACAACACAAGTCGTAGCTTCTGAAAATCTATATAGGCACGAAAAATTGAATTCAGAAAACATTAGAGGATTGTATAAACAGTTATAAGAAAAAAACCTTTGGAAGAAGCAAGAGAGACTTGTTCTGATCCACCCTTGTGTTTCAGCTTTCCATCCTAAGAAATATGAACTTTCATGAGCAAAGGCATTCACTCCTACAAAACCTTATGTGGCTGTGTAAGCATTCCATTGGACTTTTCAACCTGAGAAATCAAGCAACGAGTAATGAGACACCTTATATTGGCAATCTACAAACGCTTTTCCTTCTTAAGATAAGTATACTATCATAATCTTGCTTTTCTACAAATTAACGTTTTTATAATGTAAAGAATGAAGTTCAAAAGTATACCATCTTGCTTGTCATAACAATGTACTGAGCATCAAATCCAGTAAATAGACCTCCTAACACATGATCTCCACATCATTTTATGGCTAAACTTCTCCAATGCTGATTTTCTGAACAAAGTCTGGAGCTAAAAGAGAGCTTATAGACATTATCATGATCCTTATATGCATCATATAAATGATATCAGTCGAGAGATACTAGAAGCAAAAGGGAAATGAAATGATCCACTGAAGCCTGCAGATCAAAGCCAACAAGGAAACTCGTAAGAAAAATCTGATTGGTTGGTTTTCAGTATTGTTCATGCTTTATCTAGACTGTTAAATGTGTTCTCACTAGAAATCCCTTAACTGTGATTCTTTTTCATCAACAAGCCAATCAATATATTGTCCAAGTAATTTCTAAATAAACAAACCCCTCTAAGCATTACTCCAACATCATAATCTTATAGTTCTGAACTAAGATTATAAGCTTTTGCAATCCTTTGACAAGAACTCACCCAGAACCAATGCTTAAAAACTGTAGACGAATCTCAAAGGACATATGTATAAACAGTAATTAGAAAAAAGCGACCCATTTAAGATATTTCTGAATACCATCGAGTTACTACCAATCAAAAGAAGGATGTAACAAAACCGTAAGTTACAGACAGTGAGTGATCGCGCGCGAGCGAGAGAGAGAGATTATACCTTGCGAGCATAGACCTTGGAGAGAATGGCGCCCCAACCTCCATGTCCGAAGCTCATCTGTACGATAGAGGATCCAAAAAGAACGATCTGAGGCCGCGACGGTCCAACCATTGTCTCTCTAATCTCTCATGCCCCCAAACACACAAATCACGCGTCTTTTCCTCTGTTCACAACTGCTGAAACTCACCGTTTCTTTTCTCCGCCGTAAATGATTCCGGCCGGTGAGAGCATAACTCTCTGGAGAAAGAGAATGTTTCCTCAATATATAAATCAGAGGAGTGACGAAGAGAGAATGAAGGAGGAGAAGAGAGGAAGAATGACGATGGAGAATGAAGGAGGATAAAAACGGATGGAGATAGGTGTAGAAACTGGATTAAGAAAATGAGAGACCACATAGAGATCTAGAAGAGAGAAGAGACGTTTGGTATCAATGAGAAAGAGAGAGAGAGAGAGAGAGAGAGAGAGAGAGAGAGAGAGTAACTTTTCGTCAAATCCTTAAAAATGTAGATGTGTTGGCTCTTAAGTAAAAACGAGGCTCCAAAACTCATTTTTACTTCCAGCTTAATAAAAAACCAGTTTAGCACTATTTTATTGCTGTAATAGAGTACCCAAATCAATATGATCATCTATAATAGTAATTTCCAAATTCGTGTTATCCTGGTCTGCTATCAATACCCGGTTTTCTTGTAGTGCATCAATCCAACATTCAAGTGCGGGTATGCAATTCTTAATTCTACGGCTTTCAGTTCCCGGTCTATACGCATTTAAACTACTCTACGGATTGAGCCGACTCACATTCAAATAAGTGCAGAATGATGGATCTGACGCGGTATGAATCATGAGACCTCCGAACTGAACCCCAAACTCCCGAATACCCCAACACGGATCACAAACACTCCCGAATCACCGAATGGCCGTTGACCGAGCGTTGACCAGCTCGGTTTCAGGCGTTGACCGGCGCTGACCGCGTTGACCAGAAGCGTTGACCGGCATTGACCGACTGCCTGTTGACTTTGACCGTGCTTGACCGTTGACTTGACTTGAACCGATTGACCCAAATCCCTGAACCGTCTGAACCACTAAACCAAATCTCAATTGACTAGTCTACTTAAACCGGACCAAAGTCAACTGTTGACCGGCGTTGACCTAGGGTTTGACCGATTTAAACTAAACCGATCCCAATGCCGACCCAACCCAAATCCATGCCAAACCAATGCTTAACCCCCTTGATGAACCGGTTGAAGAAAGGACGCCGATTGGGCTTCTCCGGCCGCCGGCTCTTGCGTTGACCGCGGCGGTGCTGCGTTGACCGGCGGTTCAAGAGATTCTCCGGCGACTGCTAAGGAGTTCAGGCGACTCAGAATACTTCTAGAGATGATTAGGAGCTTCAGAAGGTGATGGAGAGCTATTGAAGGAGTGTTGAACCCCTAGAGAAAGAAGATCTTGCCGGCGGCGTCTCTTCCACGGCAGCTCCAGTGAGTTTTCTGGCGACGACGACGGCAAAGGAGTGCGGCAGTTGTAGCGGAGAGTGAGAGGAGTTTAATGGTTCAAGTGGTTTGAAGATTGGGCTTATGGTTTAGGAGTTATTGGCTTTCTTGTGTGTCAAGTCATGAAGAACACTAAAGGATGTTCTTCGGTTTTCTTGAATATTCAAAGAAATGGCTGGGTTTTTCAGATGTTTATGGAGAGAGAGGAGAGAGAGATATACAGAGAGAGACTAGAGAGAGGTTGTGGTGATGAGAGTGAAGCTTTTTGGTTCATGAACTTGATTAGACACAATATGCCATGCAAAACTCTCATACAAAGAACCTTTGTCATTGCATGGAGGTTTGGAGTGCTGGCGCCACCCAGGAGAGGAAACTTGTCCTAATTAGGTTATTTATGAGCAAAAACCATTTCCCAAACCGCCTAAACCATCGCTTAAAGCCGTCTTGTTCCAGTGCTTCGGTTTTCTCCGATTGTGAGTTTAATATTTTAGAAAACCCTTGGCTGTTTCTATAAATATCCAAATCCATAGAAACTGATTCTACATGATTTTAGATGAATTTAAAAAGTTGAATCACTCCATATGGACTTCCGTAGCTCCGGTTATGAATTTTACAAGTTTTTCGGTCTTATCGGTTTCCATTCCCGATAGTCCGAAAAACCCGTTTAAGCTCTGTTTCTTCCACTTCTGTCTTCTAAATGTTATTTTTATTGAAAAACAAGAACATTTGGCCCGTCTCGGCTTCCGTCCAGCTGAGAAAATTACCATTTTGCCCTAGACTTTGGCAAAATTACGATTTTCCCCCTATTGACTTTTCTTCTGCCCGTTGACCATATTTTTGAAAAAGGGTATTACATTCTTCCCCACTTACAGGAATTCGGTCCCCGAATTCTCCGTCACTAACAGACTTTGAATCGGTACCAACTCCTGTAAGTTGCTTCGCTATAACAACTCTGATACTTTCTCATTCGAACACTGCTACACAAACCAACTTCCGATGTTTACTGGCGCTCTTCAAATTCATACATACAATCATACTGATCTTCATGCTGCTCACCAGACCACTGTTCCAATTTCTCGATCCTCGATCTTGTCTGCACTACTCTACTTTGCTCTTAACTGAACCACTCCACCTTGAACTCTGAACTCATCCGCGCTTGGTCACTTCGCTCTGATTCTCACTTCCGGCTTCCCCACTTTACTTCGACTTCCACATCTACCTGACACTGGCTTGTCTTCCTGGGACACTCTTCAAGAATCTGATCCTCGAACTGGTTTCATTGAGGCTCCAACTTAATCCGTACCGATAGCGTCACTCTAATCCCCACACCACTCATGACGTTCATTCATATCTCTTGCTAACTCATCATACTAACGGCTTCCCTCTGTCTGTTGCTTTCCGCTGATACCTCATTTTGACTTCTCACGGTCGGGGTTAACTGTCTCACGGCTTCTTTACACTCTGTCTTGCTTTTGGGTTCGGGTTCGGTCTCGTATTCATATCGCATCGTTCAATCCGTCCTGCACTTATTTCAACAACTTTTCATTGGAGCGGTTAGATTCATTCCAATATATTCCCGAAGTCACTTTCTCATAGAAATATTGTTAATTAATCACGTACCCAATGGTTACACATGATTAAGTAACAATATTCTATAATTCCGCGTCCTCGCGAATTGACGGTCGAACACAACCATTCTCGAGTTAGCTCAATACTTACTTAAAAGGCTTTAAACAACTTCATGCTAGAAACCCTAAAAGCAATCTCAACCAAGCACGACTAACGACTTAAAGGTGCTACTCTTTCTGAACAAGAAGCAACCGTAGCCGTTTAATGCAAAATCAAAGCATTAAAGAATTACGCAATCACGAAACAAAGCAAGCAATTACCACACACACTCAAGCATTCAGTAGATCGGTTCGGATATGTCGGCGGTCGAGTTTTAGGTTATGATGAGCGAACGCCAGTTCTGCTCATCATTTGGTTTCACATGGTAATTTAATTGCATCCATAAACATCACACGCATGCAAATAATTACTACGCTACTCAAATGATAACCCGAACACTCTGCATCCACCACATACATAAAACAACATATCACATATATAAAATTTTTGTACATAAGTCCGATCAGAGTTGCTACATAGGCGGCCGCTGTCATAACCAAAAACCAAAACTGCGCCGCTATACACCTAGATATGTCAAAGACGACACACATATCTACCGATCTATCTACAAACAAAACAAGGTTAGTGCCCAAACTTACCTGGCCTAAATAACCCTAACCTAACGCCTCCAGCAATACCGAATTGCCAACCACAGATGGCAATACGGCTCGCAAAGGAATCCATTGGCAGGTGTGCCAGGAGGGTGCGGTGGGTGTGAATCATGGGATGGTGCGTTGACATGATGCGGCTCAGCCAACAGGCAGAGTCGAGCAGTATGACCCTTGCAGTTACATAGCTCACAGATGGTGGTAGGCGCTGGGAGTGGCCTATGAGAGAAAGCTGGTGCACGGTGACCCTCGTCACCCCAGAGCTGACAAATGACAAGAGGTCGGGGCGGCTGCACTAATGGCGGCTGGCTAGGCTCAGGGTCACGTCGGCTAGGTCCGACTCAATAAGGCTCCGGTACTGGCGCGTGACGAGGCTCGGGGTATAACATACGTGGCCCGAGTCCGGCAATCGGGAAAATAGGAGCGAGGTGGTCATCATTGCCACAAACCTGACAAAAATCTGGCGCTCGAACTGCCTGGTAGGGTTCTCGATGGCACAGATCAACGGGACGTAGGCACCAATAGAGGTGGAAGCCCCGAAATCCGCAAGCACTGCACGGCTGGTACTCTGCCATCTCTTGAGGCGACTAACATCTCCGATGGCGATCTGGTAGGCTCGGACTGTGGCTCTGGCTCAGATAGCGGCTCTGAAGACTCCAGCGATATGGACATATCTAGCGGTGTTGACGGTGACTCGGGACTGCCGGCGCGGCTGATGATGCGGCCCAACATACTGGTCGAGAGCATCCACGAGCATAGCTGTCTATGGTGCTCCAACTGCTGGTGCTCATAAGGATCAATAAGCTCCATGTAAAGATCAAAACCCGCATGTAACTAGCTAAGCGCATAATCTCCCCATGCTGAAGGGTAGAGGGATGAAATCAGAGGATCGCAGACTGAACGGTAAGGTCGGGCGCCTCTAAGATAGGCTCCAGTGGTATATGCGGAGCGGCTGGCTCCGGTAACTGTGGCGGTAGCAGCGGTAATTTAATGTCTCCCAATCCAAAGTAATCCATCATCCCAACATACCCGTCGTTGTTGTCCGCGTCATCCTCCAATGATGCGGTCAATGGATCGGGAAATGGTGTCCAGTCAACCTCTTCTGCCCTAGCACCCTATAGTGTCCGTCGTGGAATCGGGGGACGGTTCGTCACACGCGAACTCTGAGCATACCCTGAAGGTGGCGGCTCTGGCTGACTCTAATACGGCTCTGGCTGACTCTGATGAGAGACCCTGCGGATCCTCGTCTACGCATGATGCTGAAACTGAAATAACCCCGCACCACACATACACCTCCAAGTAATCCGCCCTGGGGCACTCTGCTGTACGATTGCAATAAAAAACATAGCAAACGTTAGTACAAAAAATACAGAATCCTAATTTCCCATCCCACCCCGGGTTTCACAGACGTGGCTCGGTTTCCTAATGGATGCTTGGGTGACACAATTTGACTCGATAAAACAAGGAAAACACTCAGAAATGATTTGTTCTGGAACCCATGACGAACCATGCTCTGATACCACCTTTTGTAACGCCCCTTTCCCATTATCCGCTGACCGTCGAGCTGACCGGTCAACAATCAAACAAGAACATGAACAAGTCGAGCTCGAGCAAGTCAAACAGGAAAAGTTCGTCACATGACGAAGCCCGAGAAAGATTGGTTTGAGACAAAGGCCCATACTGACCCGTCCTTGGCTTCGCTATCCCCAATTCCATAATACAAAGCTTCGCAACCTGTATTGCTTTCGTGGGTTTTGTCGGTTCGGACTAAACCAAATATCAGGGAAGCATGTTCATTACTGAGTAAATAAACGTTTACATAACGTTTACCGAGTTACAAAACAATTTGCCATTAAATACAACATCCAAAACACACAATAAAATGGCGCCAAAGCCGAACCGAGAAAACAGCAAAAACATCGAATCAAAACTCCCGCCACAAGCGATCCCGAAACTACACCGAGGACCTCCCGCGTCCGTCGCTACTAAACCTGAAAACACAAAAAGTCTAATGAGTGATCTAAGATCACCCAGCGAGACGGCTCCCCACTAAAGGCTTCTATTATATCTATCAACTACACTTCCCGCCCAAAACCCCAAAATAACAATCAAAAAGGAAATGGTCGATCACGTACTACCACGACGTGATAAACCTACAACACACAAGCACTTGCCAAAAGAAGAAGAAACGATTCGGAAATCGGAAGCACTACAGCACATGCTCTCGATTGGACTCGATCTATCTATCGCGCAAACCAACTTACTCCACTGGGCACACTCTATGCGAACTCGGTAACTTCCACGGGTTTACGTAATCACCGACCAGGTAACTACAACCACCCACCACTCCTAGGCGTTAACACGAAGTCCGACGACCTAGAACACCGTTCTGAACCCATCGAGACGCAGTGACTTGGGTTACCCCCTGACAACCTAACTTTCCATGCAGCTCAACCCTAGGACATGACCCCATATTCTCCGAACCGCACACCTACCGGCGTCACTCAGTAGGTTCACACCATAACCGACATCACCACACGAAGGCACACGATTTGGTTAGGTAACTACCTGAGGATCCAATCGGGTCGGAAGTACCGAAACGCCTTCAAAACCAATAGCAACAAAACCACACTATCCCGCAAGTCCACACACACTAACACCTCCACTCTGACCCGGTGCCATACCGAGTCAGCAGCTACGAACTTAACCGTCCCCGTGACCGGATTAAGTGTCCACATGGATAGCTCGGCCCAACACCGAGATAGTCTAAACAGGCCTGCACACAAAGCTTAACAGAAACAACAATGCATCAACACAATCAACCACACAAGCAAGCCTATTAGGGTTTCTAACATCTTTTAATCCATTCTTGTCCGCTACCTTGGATTAGCAGCTTGCTAATCCGTAGATGGCTCATCAACCACACAACCTCATAATTACTCTTTCCCTAAATATATTTTCTTAACTCCTCGATCTGTCGGTTTAGAGTTAGTATCTTACTAACTCCCCGACGTCTCGTGATTACGTCATCATTCATTAATCATTAAACCACTCTTTAACTTAATCCTAACCCATTGATTATTCTATACATTCGTTAGGGTTTACTTCCGTATTTTACTGTCTACTTAATTCCCGTAATAGATTCGTTTAATACCATTCTTTAACTATCATATACTTATACGGCTCTAGCCATGCAACGTCTATATGAATGCAACACCCAATTATTACTAGCAACCTAATGACAAACAACGGTTTAATCCTTGATCCTAAATTCCTGTCATGCATCTCAAGATCTTATCCGGTTTACAATTTCCCAATTAAATTCAATCATCAATCCAACATTCGAGTGCGGGTATGCAATTCTTAATTCTACGGCTTTCAGTTCCCGTTCTATATGCATTTAAACTACTCTACGGATTGAGCCGGCTCAAAGTGAATAAGTGCGGAATGACGGATCTGACATGGTATGAATCCCGAGACCTCCGAACTGAACCCCGAACTCTCGAATACCCCGACACGAATCACAAACACTTCCGAATCACCGAATGGCCGTTGACCGAGCGTTGACCGGTTCAGTTTCAAGCGTTGACCGGCACTGACCGCGTTGACCGGCGGTGTTGACCGACGTTGACGACTGTCCATTGACTTTGACCGCACTTGACCGTTGACTTGACTTGAACACATTGATCCAAATCCCTGAACCGGCTGAACCACTAAACCAAATCCCAATCGACCGGTCTAGTTAAACCGGACCAAAGTCAACCGTTGACTTAGGATTTGACCGGTTTAAACTAAACCGATCCCAATGATGACCCAACCCAAATCCATTCCAAACCAATGCTCAACCCCCCTTGATGAACCAGTTGAAGGAACGGCGGCGATTGTGCTTCTCCGTCGGCTGGCTCCGGTGTTGACCGCGGCGAAGCTGCGTTGACCGGTGGTTCAAGAGATTCTCCGGCGACTGATGAGGAGTTTAGGCTACTGAGAACACTTCTAGAGATGATTAGGAGCTTCATAAGGTGTTGGAGAGCTGTTGAAGGAGTGTTTTCCCCTTGAGAAAGAAGATCTCGCCGGCGGCGCCTCTTCCACGGCGGATCCGGCGAGTTTTCCGGAGACGGCGATTGCAAAGGAGGGCGGGGGTTGTAGCGGAAAGTGAGAGGAGTTGAATTGTTCAAGTGGTTTGAAGATTGGGCTTATGGTTTAGGAGTTATTGGCTTTCTTGTGTCTCAAGTCATGAAGAACACTAAAGGATGTTCTTGGGGTTTTCTTGAAGATTTTTCAGATGTTTCTGGAGAGATAGGAGAGAGAGATCGACAGAGAGAAACTAGAGAGAGGCTGAGGTGATGAGAGTGAAGCTTTTTGGTTCATGAACTTGATTAGACACAATATGCCCTGCAAAACTCTCATACAAAGAACCTTTCTCATACATTGCATGGAGGTTTGGAGTTCTGGCGCCACCTAGTAGAGGACACTTGTCCTAAGAAGGTTATTTCTGAGCAAAAACCCTTCCCCAAACCGCCTAAACCATCGCTTAAACCCGTCTTGTTCAGGTGCTTCGCTTTTTCCCGATTGTGAGTTTAATATTTTAGAAAACCCTTGGCTGTTTCCATAAATCTTCAAATCCCCAAAAACTAATTCTATATGATTTTATATGAATTTAGAAAGTTTAATCACTCCATTTGAAATTCAGAAG